>CM044009.1:39384704-39434704 GCA_024085815.1 Flaveria linearis | reverse complement strand
TGCCATCCTCAGCAACATTACCTGCCAACTGAAAACACATAAAAAGTTAACGTTGCTGAGTGAGCTTTAGTTTTAAAGTAAAACATACTTTACTTTCAATTAAAACCGTATTTTACATTCTTACGCGATCAAGCATAATGCATACACATATGTAATATCATTACTATCTTCATCATTCGTTCGTTAACTTTCATTCATTCAACGTACATCATTACTATTCACATTCGTTACTTTAATTCACATTCATTCATAAATTCTTACTATCATTCGTACGTTCATTAGTTTCGATGACATGTACAATACCCCGAACACTGTGTACGAAGCTGGTTACTGGGCCTGAGGTCTTTCATAGACCTCGAACATTGTGCACGAAGCTGACTCCACTACTTAGGGCAAGTACATTCACCACTTATCTTTTCTCTTTCATTCCGGATCAATGCCATGTGCTATACCCCGAACATTGTGCACGAAGCTGGTTACTGGACCTGAGGTCTTTCATAGACCTCAAACATTGTGCACGAAACTGACTCCAGTACCTAGGGCAAGCGGAAAGGATCCCATACATATGGTCAATCACAAGGATTGGACCCTAGTGTGCATCCTTCTGGGGTTGCTAACCCGCACACAGTTGAGCTAACACCCTTCATTAGGTGTGAACCTCCATACATTTGCTTGCAAGCCTTTCTTACTCTCATTCATTCATTCGTTAATACATGCATTCTTTCATTTCGTTCCTCTTTTCATTATCTACCACTTTACGTTACATAATACTTTTCATTCATTCATAAACATTCAACGTAAAGCCACGGGAAAACAATCATACATAACAGGAACATAAACATAACATAAACATATCAAGTCATCACCATACAAGGCACTATCATACTAACATAACATACATCATACATAAACATGCAACATCATCATGCCCAACATACCCTCTAAGACCCCAACGATCATCTTAGTTGAACTTACGGGAACTTCCACGTCAAAACTTACATCTGCACTTTCCCCCGAAAGTAAGAAATTAAACTATGCTTTTCCTCGGGTACACCAGCCCTATTTGGGCGTATGGGCACCCTTCAGTCGCATGGCCTCCAGGCGACTGAACATCATGCGAATGGACCAATGCGGATGAACACCAATGCGGATGAACACCCCAATCATGCGAATGGACCACATACGAACGAACACCAATGCGGATGAGCACTAATGCGAATGGGCCCTCAGTCGCATGACTCCCCATGCGACCGGCCCCTAATCGTGCGAATGAATCTAAATCATGCGAATGAACCCGAATCGCACTTCATTCGGCCGTATGGCCTCCAGTCGGTCGCCTAGCCCTAGCTGATGCAGAATGCAGTTCATCCCGAACCCAATCTTCCATTTTCGATACCCATTCTAAGCCCAAATCAACCATCCTAAAGCTTAGGAATGCATACCACAACACCATTCAAGCACACACAAGCCCGGAAACAAACTCCAAACGCATCACACGCAAGCACATTCAAATGGGTCAAATACATACACACACATATAAAATGGGTTTTAGATGTGTTCCAGCCCCAAATCCATTCAAAAACGTATAAAATAGGGGTCCTCGAACTCACACAAACAACACCAAGAAGTAGACCTTCGATTTGACCCGCTACACGATGATTTTCGCGCTCAAATCCACTCGAACCAACCTTTTTCTCCCTTTTCTCCCTCTCTTCTCTCTTTGGCTGAAATTTGTGAGTGTGGGGGAGGGTGTGGGATACCCTCCCCTCTTAATCCCCCACTCTTCCAAACTTTCTCCCGTTTTGGCAAGTTTGGTCCCTCGACTTTGGGCTTTATTTCTTTTCTTCCTTTTTCTTTCTTCTTCTTCTTTCTTTGGCTTCAAAAGAAAATAACTGGGTGTTACAAGTCCACCCTCATATATAGGTTTCGTCCCCGAAACCTGTTATTCCTCGAACAAATGTGGTAATGATGTCTCATTTCTTCTTCGGTCTCCCACGTTGACTCGGATCCCTTCCTGTGCTTCCACTGTACATGCACAAGAGGAACCACTTTATTCCTCAACCTCTTCTCTTTATGGTCAATGATTGCCACTGGTTGCTCCACATAATTGAGCCGTTCATCTACCTCGATATCTTCCAGCGGTACAATCTTGTCTTCATCTGCCAAGCACTTCGTTAGATGAGATACGTGGAATGTCGGGTGAATTCCACTTAACTCATCTGGTAACTCCAATCTATAGGCCACCTCTCCTACTCGAGCAATGATTCGGAAAGGGCCTATGTATCTCGGGCTCAACATGCCCCGCTTTCGTAAATGAATGATACCCTTCCAAGGTGAGACCTTTAACACAACCCGGTCACCCACCTGGAACTCAATCGGTCTGTGTTGTTTATCAGCATACGACTTCTGTCTATCTTTGGCTGCCTTCATGAAGGCTTTGATCCTTTCAAGCTTTTCAATCATAGCCTCGATCACCTCAACACTCTCCAACTCTTTATGACCAATATCACCCCAACAAATAGGTGTTCTACATCTCCTGCCGTATAGCATCTCATAAGGAGGCATACCAATACTGGCATGATAACTGTTGTTATATGAGAACTCAGCTAACGGTAAGTGGTCATCCCAGCTCTCTCCAAAATCAATGACGCATGCCCGTAGCATATCTTCTAGCATCTGAATCGTCATTTACGACTGACCATCCGTCTAAGGATGATAAGCCGTGCTGATATGTAACCTCGTCCCCATTGCATCGTGGAATTTCTTCCAAAATTTAGATGTAAACCGGGTGTCACGATCGGACACAATTGACACCGTCACACCATGACGAGTCACAATCTCCTTAATGAAAAGATCCGCCAACCCCTCGGATGAATATGTCTCGCGGATCGGTAAAAAGTGAGCACTCTTCGTCAGACGATCAACAATCACCTATATAGCATCATACCCTTTCAGGGTACGCGGTAGCTTTGTAATGAAATCCATGGTGATGTGCTCCCACTTCCATTCCGGTATATCCAACGGTTGGATCTTCCCATACAGCTTTTGATGCTCGGCCTTCACTTGCAAGAAAGTAAGGTACTTACTCACATACTCCACTATGTCACGCTTCATACCCGGCCACCAGTAATCTTTCTTCATTTCTTGGTACATCTTTGTAGCACCAGGATAAATAGAGTATCGAGTCTTATGAGCTTCATCCATAATCTTCGTCCGCAGGTCCCCAAGACGAGGAATCCACATTTGCCCGAATCGGGTTTTAACACCAAGTGTGTTTTCACCCAATTTCACAACCAGACCTCTCATTCTTTCGGAGTTAAGATGATCTTCTTTCAATGCCTCATCTTGAAACTCCTTGAATTGTTTCATCACATTGGAGGTAATAATCAGCTGGTACGCTTTCACCCGAATCGGCTCGGGCCTTTCCTTTCGGCTAAGGGCATCCGCCACCACGTTGGCTTTGCCCAGATGGTAATGGATCTCACAATCATAATCTTTTATGAGCTCCAACCATCTCCTCTGCCTCATGTTCAAGTCTTTCTGCTTGAAGAAGTACTTCAAGCTCTTGTGGTCAGTGAATATGGTGCACTTCGTCCCATACAGGTAGTGCCTCCAAATCTTTAACGCAAAGACCACTGCTGCTAGCTCCAAATCATGAGTAGGATAGTTAACCTCATGAACCTTCAACTGTCAGGATGCGTAGGCTATAACGTTTCCTCTCTGCATTAACACACACCCCAACCCCGAGTAGGAAGCATCAGAATAAACCACCATGTCTTCACATCCATCAGGTAATGACAATACAAGAGTTTGAGTCAACCTCGCCTTCAATTCTTCAAATGCCTTATCCTGAGCTTGATCCCACACAAACTTTACGTCTTTCCAGGTCAACTTGGTTAGTGGAGAAGCGATCTTAGAGAAGTCTTGAATAAACCTTCGGTAGTAGCCCGCCAAACCCAAGAAACTATGGATCTCGGATGGCGTCTTTGGAGACTTCCATTGCATCACCGCATCCACCTTTGCCGGATCCACCATAATCCCCCCCAGATTCACCACGTGACCCAAGAACTGAACTCGCGCAACCAGAACGCGCACTTGGAGAACTTGGCATACAACTTCTCCCTTCTCAACATCTCCAACACCTCTCGAATGTGTCCGGCATGCTCTATCTCGCTCTTTGAATAAATCAGAATATCATCAATAAACATAATCACGGATTTATCCAGCATCGGCTGGCACACTTGGTTCATCAAGTTCATAAAAGCAGCTGGGGCGTTGGTCAAACCAAAAGACATAACGAGTAACTCATAATGTCCATAACGCGTGCGAAAAGCTGTTTTAGGAATATCCTGTTCCTTCACCTTTAGCTGATGGTAACCAGATCGAAGATCTATCCTTGCAAACCAACTGGCCCCTTGAAGCTGGTCAAACAAATCATCAATCCTCGGTAACGGGTACCGGTTCTTCACTATTAACTTGTTCAAGTCCCGGTAGTCAATACACATCGTCATACTACCGTCCTTCTTCTTCACGAATAAAACCGGAGCACCCCAAGGAGAGATACTTGGTCTAATAAACCCCTTATCAAGCAACTCTTGCAATTGCTCCATCAACTCTTTCATCTCAGTCGGAGCCAACCGATACGGTGCCTTGGCGACAGGTTGGGCACTTGGTATCAAATCAATCTGAAACTCAATCTCATGGTCTGGTGGCACTCCTGGTAAGTCTTCGGGAAACACATCTGGAAAGTCACATACCACCGGTACATCAGATAGTTGTGGTGTTGGTGTATCCACATCCTTCACATAAGCCAAGTAGGCGCTACATCCACGCCTCATACACTTTCCCGCCACCGCCATTGAGATAACTTTCGGGATCGTCGTGACTCGATCCCCATAAACAATTACTGAACTCCCGTTAGGCGCTGTCAAACGAATCATCTTTTTGCGACACACAATGTTCGCCTCGAAGTCCGCCAACCTATCCATCCCTAGAACCAAATCGAACCCACCTAAGGTCATCACGAACGGTCTAATAGGAAACTTATGACCTTCTAGTTCCATATCACAGTCCTCTATTATCTCAGAAATCCTAGTAGAGTTACCTATGGCGGTTTCCTCATCAAAGGGATCATCAGCACGTCAACTACTAACCGGCAGCTTAGTACAGAAAGCAGCAGAAATAAAACTCTTACTAGTACCCGAATCGAACAACACAGAAGCTAAAGTTTGGTTCACTAGAAACGTACCGGACACAACATTAGAGTCCGTCCTAGCTTCCTCTTGTGTCATGGTGAATGTCCTAGCGCTTGCCCATGGTCCTTAACTCCCCGTCTTCTTCACCCCCGAACCTTCAGCCCTTGGCTTCTTGCAGTCTCGGCTCATGTGGCCCTCCCCACCACAGTAAAAACATCTCCCTGCTTTGCACTCCCGTGCCATATGACCTGGCTTCCCACACATGAAGCAAACGTTCAACCGCCATCTACACTCGCCACTGTGCTCCTTCCCACATTTGCCATACTTTTTCGATCTCGTACCCGGTGTGGCTACACGGTGATCATCCACCCGTGCCTTCTTGTTACCCGTCGAGGCATCACCCCGACCAAACCTCTTCCCACTCCAGTTTTGATCACCACCACCCTTCCTACTACCTTCAGCCACCACCACTACAACCCTCTCATCATATAACCAACCTGCCAAGTCCACCGCCGACCTAAACGTGCTCGGTCGGGCAGCGATCATGTGCCTGCGAATATCCGCTGGCAAACCCTGAATGTACCTCTTAATCTTCCGTGACAGAGGCGTCACCTGATCCGGCACCAGACGTGCCATCTCGTTGAACTTCGTGGTGTACTGCAGATATGTCATGGTTCCCGCCTCCAGTTGCAGGAACTCCCTCTCAACCTTGTCTATCTCCTGGTGAGGACAGAACTCCTCAGTAACCAACTTCTTCAGCTCCGACCATCTCATTCTCCCAATTGCCCGACTGCCCTCGGCTTGGACTATATTGTCCCACCAACACAAAGTCGAGTCCACAAACGAGTGGGCAACAAATTTCACCTTCTGGTCTTCTTGGCACTCGTTGATATTCAGAACAGCTTCAATTTTCCTCACCTATTGGTGAGCAGCAGCAGCAGTGCCATTTCCATCAAAGGTAGGGGGCTCACACCTTTTGAAATGCCCCATAGTTACAGCCTCGTACCAGCTCCTGCATAGGCTCTTCCTCCTCCTCCTCATCATCGAAGGGAATCGTCTCAGTCTCTGATTGCTCCCGACCTCCCGAGGACCGGTTCCCCTCCCTTTTTTCTCCTTCCCTTACAGCCTTAATTACTTCGGTCACCACAGATGGTAAGATCGTCTGCATGACTTGATGAACTTCTTCCACTACAGCCTCCTTTATTGAGGCTCTCAAATTGGCGCTCTCAACTCCACCCTCCGGATAAGGGGTCTCAGGTCCTTCATGAACCACCTTTTCAACCCTAGGTCTTCCTCTTTTGGGCCACGGTTCAGCACCAGGCCCACCACGACCTCCACCCCTCGAAGCTTTAGAAGATCTACCACCTGCCATCCTCTAACACACTGAAAGATTCAAACACCAACATGGTCATTCAAGGGAACAACTCAGTTTATGTCAAGTATAGTAAGTCCCTAATTACAGTGGACAGTTGTGATTAGCCACTTACTTTACTCTTCATACCACAAGCATTACCTGTCCTGACTACATCTGTATTTAAATCTATAAACAACACATAACCACATACCATGCGCACAAAATACCGGTTAACATTAAAGAAAATACCTGATGGCACGCAGCTACTCAGATTGGCATCCCTTCCCTTTCCATCCTCAGTTTAAGTTAAGGTTTAATTTGAAAATTTATCAGTTTTACTTAAACTTTGGCTCTGATACCAACTTGTAAGGCCCCGTTCTCGGGACGCTTACAGCTAGTCGATCATCGCACATAATACATACATTCTCATTTATCTTAAGTAAACATTGCAGCGGAAATCTTCAAAAATGACATTTCATTTCATTATAAAGGATTTTGCAAAATAATACATCGTTAACCAGTTACAAAATACATTATTGCATTACATCACAAAAGCATTATATGAATGGATGCCATCCAAAAGAGTTGAGTAGCCGCCCCGTGCCATCCTCAGCAACATTACCTGCGAACTGGAAACACATAAAAAGTCAGCGTTGCTGAGTGAGTTCTAGTTTTAAAGTAAAACATACTTTACTTTCAATTAAAAACGTATTTTAAATTCTATTTGTTGGGTTTGATAGAACATGAAACATAGTTTAACCGTTTAAACTTTGTAAAAACGCAGCGGAATAGTAGCTTTATAACATGATTTTATGAGCTGAAAAATGAAGTTTTTATTTTGATATTATAAAGTCACAATCAAACCCAAGAACAATGGACCTTTTATATGTGAATAATGCTAGCTATGTGAACACAAACTACACATTATGGACAGCCATAAAGAGACTGCCATAAACTACCTTTGAGCAGCCAAAAGGTGTCGAAAATGGATGAGGATGATGATGTCTTTGAGTAGCAAGCCTTCAAAGTAGAGGACCTCAAACCGTGATACCCACAAGCCCTCCAAACACCGACTTGCTAGGTAGTATTACACCAAGTCTTGTCCCTCTTGTCAAATCCAAAATTTCAGCTAAGAACAAGCTTCAAATCAGCCAAGAAAATTCGAAAATTTGAGAGAAGAAGGAAAGGAAGAACTCTTGCATGTGTGTGAGAGAGAAAGGAGTGTAAGAATGAATTGATTGAAGAGTGTTGGAGTGGTTTAAGTCTTGCAAGAAAACAAGACAAAGTTGGTATCCCTATGCCCTTTGGGGGGCCGAGGGTTTTAAACCTAAATGGGTTTCCCACCCTTTTCATCTTTTATTATTATAACACTCTTTCAATCAACTAACTTATAAAATTAGAACTAGGTTTTAATTTTATAACATAACACTCTTTTACATGTCATTATTTAACCAACTTAAATAATGAAACAAATAAATATCTCATGAACAAATTATCGATATAATGTTGTTCTATCATAAAAGCAATATTTAGAAAACCAATTTTCTAAATAGGTGTCAAACATTTATTGTATGATCTCATCAATAAGTAAATGTTTGTTAGTGTTTGTATAGCCTGTTATTGGGTATGACCTGACTTGGATCATAACTTACTAACCATATCAATCTTTTATGTGTCTTGGGCATATAAGATCTTACAATCTCCCACTTGCACAAGATTCATAGAAGATTGATGCAAGCAGTAAATACCGCCTAACAACGGTTTACTACCCTTAATACGTATGACTAAGTGCCATTCAATAACATCATCCTCTTCAAGTACCATACTTGAAATGTTTTAGGTGAATCAATCATCTATCCTTTTGTCACAAATGTCATGTTAAATCCTAGAGACACGGAGTGATCATTCTCCATTGATTTAACTTTATCAGGCCTTAGACATCTTACTCTCAACGAATAAGAGGGACAAATCCCATCTGGACTACATACGTCTCTCACAATTACCTTATATCAAACCTGAACTCAGACTTATGTACTGCCATATTTCAGAACACCGAAGAACTGAGCCAAAGTTTAATATTTGGTAAATATCAAGACTCAATATGTATCTCAGGTCAGAGGATACCAAATGATGTTCGCCTTTGCTCAAAATTACTTATGATCAATCATGAAGATTCCATGTAGTAATATTTGAGATGCTGGTCAGTCCAATATTTGCATCCTATAAATATCTATGAACCTTGGAAGTAACCTTTTGCTCTATATTCATCCATATGAATATCTACCAATCCAAATTCATAATAATCTTACCCTCATACTTGTTCCCACAAGTATTAACGACTACAGACATTTAGAGTAAACAATTTACCCATGGATTAAACATGCTAAATTGGAACATTTATTGAAATATTATAACCAAATAATTTTATTCAAGTAATAAAGAAGTTCCAAATATCCAAATACGAAATTACAGATCAAATCCAATCACTAGAGTATTGAAGTCCCATGGCACAGGTATGACCTTCATGCTTTGCCTTTTCTAGGAGCTTCGTTAGAGGATCCGTAATATTTTGATCTACGTGAACTTTGCGAATACATATCTTTCCTTTCTCAACTTCATCTCGTATGTAGTTGAATCTCCGCTCAATGCGCCTAGTCTTTTGATGAGCACGAGGTTCCTTGATTTGAGCAATCGTACCCTCGTTATCACAAAAGACCTCTAGGGGGTCCTGAATGGAAGGGATAACCCCTAGATCGGCAATGAATTTCTTCAACCATGTAGCTTCTTGAGCTGCTAATGAGGCGGTGACGTATTCAGATTCTGTAGTTGATAAAGCCACCACATCTTGTATAGAGCTCTTTCAAGAGACCGCTCCTCCATTCAGAATGAAAATGTATCCCGATTGTGATCGTGAATCATCATGATCGGTTTGGAAACTCGCATCCGTGTAACCTTTTACGATGAGTTCCTCATCACCAGATCCTTAGATTAGGAACATATCTTTAGTCCTCCTTAGGTACTTAAGTATGTTCTTAACAGCCATCCAATGACTGTTTCCAGGATTTTGCTGGTATCGGCTTGTCATGCTTAAGGCGCATGAAACGTCCGGTCGAGTGCATATCATTGCATACATGATGGATCCAATAGCAGATGCGTATGGGATTGCCTTCATTTTATCTTGCTCATCCTTTGAGCTTGGACATTGAGTCGTAGTCAATATCGTTCCTCTTTGAATAGGTACCGTACCTTTCTTAGAGTTCTCCATCTTGAACCTTTTCAAGATCTTATCAATGTATGCACTTTGACTTAAACCAATCAACCGCCTTGATCTATCCCTATAGATCTTTATTCCCAGAATATAGGCGGCTTCACCAAGATCCTTGATGGAAAAACAACTTCCAAGCCAGGTTTTTACACCTTCCAAGGTTGGAATGTCATTTCCAAATAGTAGTATGTCATCAACATACAATACTAGGAAAGTGATGATGCTCCCACTAGCTTTCTTATATACACAAGCTTCATCAGCGTTCTTGATGAATCCAAATTTAATTACTTCTTCATCAAAACGGTGATTCCAACTTCTCGATGCTTGTTTCAATCCATAGATTGATTTCTTTAACTTGCATATTTTGTTAGGATGTTTTGGATCGACAAAACCTTCAGGCTGAACCATATAGACATCTTCCTCAAGATATCCATTTAGGAAAGCGGTTTTGACATCCATTTGCCAAATCTCATAATCATAATGAGCAGCTATGGCAAACAAAATCCTAATGGACTTTAGCATTGCTACTGGTGAGAAAGTTTCATCATAGTCAATCCCTTTAGTTTGAGTGAAACTCTTTGCTACAAGTCTAGCTTTATAAGTATCCAAGTTTCCATGCATATCGGTTTTCTTCTTGAAAACCCACTTACTTCCAACTATTTTGGAGTTAAGAGGTGGTACAACCAAGTCCCATACTTGATTGTCATACATGGATTGCATCTCAACGTTCATGGCTTCAAGCCATTTGTCACAATCCAAATTGGACATTGCATCATGATAGGTGGTAGGTTCATCGAAATCTACCACATAGCATCCATCTACGAAAAATCCATATCTTTTAGGTGGATTACTAATTCTACCAGATCGGCGAACGTTTTGTGTGTTTTGATCAACCACTTGATCATTCTCAACATTTTCATGTTGAGTGCCAGTGTCAACCAAACGTGTATCGGTTTGTGGTTCTTGATCCTCCTCAAGATCCATAGTTCTAATGCTAGTTCCTTCGTAAGGAACTTAGCTTCTAAGAACTCAACTTTTCTGGCAATAAACTCCTTTTGTTCCAATGGATCATAGAAATAGTATCCCATAAAATCTCTAGGATATCCAATGAAGATACACTTAGTGGAACGGCTTTCTAGCTTGTTCGAGTTGGGAGTCTTAACATAAGCCTCACAACCCCATACTTTTAAATATGAAAGCGATGGAACCCTTCCATGCCATATTTCAAAAGGTGTCGTTTCCACTTTCTTGGTTGGGGCCATATTCAAAATACGGGCCGCAGAGAGCAGAGCAAAACCCCAAAATGACAGAGGTAATGAGCTTCTAGCCATCATAGATCGAACCATATCCAATAGAGTTCGATTTCTCCACTCGGACACGCCATTGTGTTATGGTGTTCCTTGTGGAGATAGTTATGAGACAATCCCACAACTTCTAAGATGGTCCCTAAAAGCATCATTCAGGTATTCACCTCCTCTATCAGTGCGAAGAATTTTAATTGACTTATTGAGTTGATTTTGTACTTCATTTTGAAAGATTTTGAACATTTCAAAAGCTTCATCTTTGTGTCTTAACAAGTACACATACCCATATCTACTATAGTCGTCAGTAAAGGTAATGAATTATCTTTCATTGTACCTTGTCATAGGTTTAAAAGGACCACATACATCCGAATGTATGATACCTAATAAATCTTTTGCCCTATCGGCTTTGCCACTAAAAGGTGCCTTGGCCATTTTACCTTGTAAACAAGATTCACACACATCAAATGAATCACATTCACTTGTTGTTAAAAGACCATTCTTTTGTAGTGTTTGTATTCTTTTCTTGTTTATGTGACCAAGACGGCAATGCCAAAGGTAAGTGTCACTCAAATCCGATTTGAGTTTCTTGGTACTACTTTAGTACAATAAGCTATCATTCAATGTATTTTCACGAACCAATTCATAGATACCATTGATTGGATTAGCTTTAAAGTAAAACATGTCATTCAAAGTAACATGGATTTCATTTCCAATAAATGATAATACATATCCAAAATGTCTTAATAGGGCTACAGAGATAATGTTCCTAGTCAAACTAGGAGCATACAAAACATTGTACAAAGTTACTTCCAAACCATTTGGAAGTTTCAAGATGTAGTCACCACGGGCTTCAACTTGAACTTTAGCTCCATTGCCCATGTAGAGGCTAACATCCCCTTTGTTGAAGTTGCTACTTCTTTTGAACCCCTGCAACAAATTGCAAATGTGAGTTCCACATCCGGTATCTAATACCCATATGTTAGAGGATATTATGTTTAAATCAATATGGATCATGTATATTATACCTGAGGTTTGCCCGGCATCCCTCTTTGCTTTCAACTCTTGGAGATGGACAGGACAATTTCTTGCCCAATGTCCAATCTCCCTACACTTGAAGCATGGGTCATTAGTAGCAACCTTTTGCTTCTTTTCTTGTGGTTTGGGTGGCACCCTTGCCACCCCTTTCCCCTTTCCCCATACGGGTCCCTTACCCTTGGCAACTTTTGCCTTGGGTGCGGGATGAGGCCTTTTCTTGTTCCCACCTTCATTGATGGTGAGAACGGGTAAAACCCTTTTACCTATGGCCGCCTCGACCGTTTTGAGCATTGAGTGAAGCTCACCAATGCTTTTGTCCCAAGCATTCATGTTGTAGTTCAACACGAACGTCTCGAACTTCTTGGTAACGCCATTGAGGATCAAATCCGTGGCCAATTCCTTCGAGACGGGACAATTAAGCCTTTCGAGGCGGTCAATGTGGCTTTTCACCTTAAGTACATAAGATGAAACCGATTGGTTGTCGTCCATATGACATGCATGGAGTGCTCGAACCGTTTCGAAGCGCTCAACCCTCGCTTGCTGTTGGAACGTTTCCTTCAGCTGGGTTATCATGTCATAAGCTCCGTGATGTTCATACTCCTTTTGGAGATCCGGAGTCATGCTTTCCAGCATGAGGCAAGACACTTGGACGGAGTCCTCAGTGTATTTCAGCTAATCGTTATAGGCCTCCTCATCATCCTCAGTAGGTTGATCGGGGATAGGGTCATCTAAAACATATGATCGTCTCTCTTGCTTAAGAACGATTCTCAAGTTTCGATACCAATCAATGAAATTGTTATGATTTAGACGTTCCTTTTGGAGAATCGCTCGTAAAGATTGGGCGGACGTGGATGAGTTATCATGATTATCATTATTATTGGTGGCCATCTACAAAATTTAACAAAGATCAATTTTAGTATTTTCGATATTGTTATTTTAATAATTAATACCTTTTAAGGTCATTTTCATATTAAAATCTAGAACCCAACATTACATTTAAATTTTGGTTAGGTGACTTTTATCCCACGATTTAAATTAATAAGGTGGTCAACGATTGACAGTTGCAACCATTTGCAACTTCTAGAGGTATGGGATCGACTTGAAACATCATATGCAAAGTCGGCATGTTAATCCCATCAACACCATTTGGAAACCATATTGTAGGTGATCTATTTAACATGGTTTGCAAATCAAGTTACCCTACTTGCACACACATGTGAGTTTTCCAACATAAGTGGTTAGTTGATCTTTATCCCACAAATGTGGTATCCCCACCTTAAGTCACAAGTTCCCTCTAAATGGTTAGGTGACCTTTATCCCATTAAGAGATTCCAAATGACTCAAGTGTTGTGTAAAAAGACAGTGTTAAACTTGTTTGTTAAGAATTTTAAAGTTTTCATAATCTTAGCTTAGAAAACTCTATGTACCTTATATCTGCATGCTTTCATATACAAGGTACCATATGGTTCATCTTTAATAAAACCTCTTTTATTAAAACCATTAATCCTTTTAATAACCTTTTATTAACCACTTAATCATTAAGAACCATCAAATTTTCAGCTTGTTAAGTTGTTTATGAGTTTGTAATGCATATCCAAATATCAACCAAACAATTAAACAACAATCATCGAAACAAACATAAACATTCAAAACATGAGTGCATAACCATAGCCACTAAGTTGACCACACTTGTTTGCCATCACAAGTGTTGTCATAAGGTCTTTCCTAAGGATTTATAATGACACATCATATGTGTCCATGAACTCCCACTTGAATCCATATCCAAATGCTTCAAGGTCCATGTCTTTCATGTCCATCTTTGGGTCTTCATCTTGTGCATCTTCCTTTTACAAATATTATATCCTAATATATTTTTCTAATAAAAGAAATGCACCTAATCTATTTATTACATAACCAAATGAATAAATAATTATAACCCAAATAATAAACATAAACATTACAACCCAGTTGAATGAATAAAACAACCATTACAACCATCCAAATAACACAAGGCCAAAGGCTAGGTTATGCACCATAATAAACAATGATCATATCATCCAAAACAACAATGAAACCCCACTAAAACCACGAAATTTCAGCCAACACAAACTGAAATTTCAGGTTTTATTTTTGTCCAAACAAACAAACAATACAACATGCATGTCTTTCAAAGTTGGGTTTGATAGAACATGAAACATAGTTTAACCATTTAAACTTTGTAAAAACGCAGCGGAATAGTAGCTTTATAACATGATTTATGAGCTGAAAAATCAAGTTTTATTTTGATATTATAAAGTCACAAACAAACCCAAGAACAATGGACCTTTTATATGTGAGTAATGCTAGCTATGTGAACATAAACTACACATTATGGACAGCCATAAAGAGGCTGCCATAAACTACCTTTAAGCAGCCAAAAGGTGTCGAAAATGGATGAGGATGATGATGTCTTTGAGTAGCAAGCCTTCAAAGTAGAGGACCTCAAACCATGATACCCACAAGCCCTCCAAACACCCACTTGCTAGGTAGTATTACACCAAGTCTTGTCCCTCTTGTCAAATCCGAAATTTCAGCCAAGAACAAGCTTCAAATCAGCCAAGAAAATTCGAAAATTTGAGAGAAGAAGGAGAGGAAGAACTCTTGCATGTGTGTGAGAGAGAAAGGAGTGTAAGAATGAATTGATTGAAGAGTGTTGGAGTGGTTTAAGTCTTGCAAGAAAACAAGACAAAGTTGGTATCCCTATGCCCTTTGGGCGGCCAAGGGTTTTAAACCCAAATGGGTTTCCCACCCTTTTCATCTTTTATTATTATAACACTCTTTCAATCAACTAACTTATAAAATTAGAACTAGGTTTTAATTTTATAACATAACACTCTTTTATATGTCATTATTTAACCAACTTAAATAATAAAACAAGTAAATATCTCATGAACAAATTATCCATATAATGTTATTCTATCCCAAAAGCAATATTTAGAAAACCAATTTTCTAAATAGGTGTCAAACATTTATTGTATGATCTCATAAATAAATAAATGTTTGTTAGTGTTTGTATAGCCTGTTATTGGGTATGACCTGACTTGGATCATAACGTACTAACCACATCAATCTTGTATGTGTCTTGGGCATATAAGATCCTACACTTACGCGATCAAGTATCATACATACACATAGGTAATATCATTACTATCTTCATCATTCGTTCATTCAACGTACATCGTTACCATTCACATTTGTTACTTTCATTCACATTCATTCATAAATTCTTACTTTCCATTCGTACGTTCATTACTTTTGATGACATGTACAATACCCCGAACATTGTGCACGAAGCTGGTTACTGGGCCTGAGGTCTTTCATAGACCTCGAACATTGTACACGAAGCTGACTCTAGTACCTAGGGCAAGTACATTCACCACATATCTTTTCTCTTTCATTCCGGATCAATGCCATGTGCTATACCTCGAACATTGTGCACGAAGCTGGTTATTGGGCCTGAGGTCTTTCATAGACCTCGAACATTATGCACGAAGCTGACTCCAGTACCTAGGGCAAGCGGCAAGGATCCCATACATACAGTTAATCACAAGGATTGGACCCCAGTGTGCATCCTCCTGGGGTAGCTAACCCGCAACAGTTGAGCTAACACCCTTCATTGGGTGTGAACCTCCATACATTTGCTTGCAAGCCTTTCTTACTTTCATTCATTCGTTTGTTAATGCATGCATTCTTTCATTTCGTTCCTCTTTTCATTATCTTCCACTTTACGTTACATAATACTTTTCATTCATTCATAAACATTCAACGTAAAGCCACGGGGAAACAATCATACATAACAGGAACGTAAACATAACATAGACATATCAAGTCATCACCATACAAGGCACCATCATACTTACATAACATACATCATACATAAACATGCAAAATCATCATGCCCAACATACCCTCTAAGACCCCAATGATCATCTTACTTGAACTTACGGGAACTTCCACGTCAAAACTTACATCTGTACTTTCCCCCGAAAGTCATAAATTAAACTATGCTTTTCCTCAGGTACACCAGCCCTATTTGGGCGTATGGGCACCCTTCAATTGCATGGCCTCCAAGCGACTAAACATCATCAGAATGGACCAATACGGATGAACACCAATGCGGATGAACACCCCAATCGTGCGAATGGACCTCATGCGAACAAACACCAATGCGGATGAGCACTTATACGAATGGGCCCCCAGCCGCATGACTCCCCATGCGACTGGCCCCAAATCGTGCGAATGAATCTCAATCGTCCAAATGAACCCCAATCGCACTTCATTCGGCCGTATGGCCTCCAGTCGGTCGCCTAGCCCTAGCTGATGCAGAATGCAGTTCATCCCGAACCCAATCTGCCATTTTTGACCTTCAAGCTCATCCAAACCCATTCTAAGCCCAAATCAACCATTCTAAATGTTAGGAATGCATACCACAACACCATTCAAGCACACACAAGCCCGAAAAGAAACTCCAAACGCATCACACGCAAGCACATTCAAATGGGTCAAACACACACACACACATAAAACGGGGTTCAGATGTGTTCCAGCCCCAAAACCATTCAAAAACGTGTAAAAGAGGGGTCCTAGAACTCACACAAACAACACCAAGAAGTAAAGCTTCGATTTGACCCGCTACACGACAATTTTCGCGCTTGAATCCACTCGAACCAACCTTTTTCTCCCTTTTCTCCCTCTCTTCTCTCTTTGGCTGAATTTTGTGAGTGTGGGGGAGGGTGTGGGCTGCCCTCCCCTCTTAATCCCCCACTCTTCCAAACTTTCTCCCGTTTTGGCAAGTTTGGTCCCTCGACTTTGGGCTTTATTTCTTTTCTTCCTTTTTCTTTCTTCTTCTTCTTTCTTTGGCTTCAAAAGAAAATAACCGAGTGTTACATATATATATATATATATATATATATATGTATATATGTATATATATGTATATATATACATACATATATATATGTGTGTGTATATATATGTGTATATATATATATATGTATATATATACATACATATATATATGTGTGTATATATATACATATATATATGTATATATATACATACATATATATATATCTCACACACACACACACAGATATATGTATATATATATATATATACACATATATATATATATACATATATATATATATATATATATATATATATATATATATATATAGGAAAAGGTTCAAGCGAGAATCCTCTTTTATTGCGAGAACTTGTGAAAACCCATCAAGATCAAAAATATTATTATTGTTTTTGCTTATATAACATTATTACACATATAGAAGATTAAGGTATTTTATGTATATGTGTAAATTCGTAAGTGTAAAAGAGTTTACATTAATGTCAGTTTTGCAAAAAAAACTCATATATTTAAAGTTGTAAGTAAAACTTACACCAATGTAAATTTTTTTACATTTACGAATCCACACATATATATAAAATATCATAATCTTGTATATGTTTAATATTGTTATTGCAATAAAAAAATTATGATTTCTATTGATGTTGATGGCTTTGCAAGTTCTCGCAATAACACAGGCTTCTCATTTGAACCTTGCCCTATATAAATATATATGTGTATATATATATATATATATATATATATATATATATATATATACGTGTATATTTGAAATGCTTAGGTTGTGGCTACTCTGGGTACTCATCTGGGATGGCCTCAAAAGGAGCGAAACTAGTGACCCTTGTTAGAAGCGATATAAATTGGCTGGCTCAAGGGCAACCTTGGGGGCTACGTGAGGCCTTGAAAGACGACCCTATGACAAAGTGGTATCAAAGTTGTACAATCTTTGGATGCGATGCGTGTTCACTTATCCGAAATGTTCTTAAATGATGGCTTAACTATAGTGGTGGGAGTAGATCAAAAATTGGCTTAACCCAAAGACTTGATGTCGCCTAGTCATGAGACTAGCTGGTATTGGGTCGGAGGGGTGACTTGTGTTAATGGTATGGGATGCCAACTCAGTCATTCCAGTATTTTATGTTATGGGCGTGCATAATTTATGGCTTGTTTAACTGACGCCACGATCTAGATGAACTTGCTAAGCTTTTTAAGAACTTTTTTTACCGACTTTGATTCTATAATGAGTTCTCTTATAGCGCCCCTTTGTTGTCGCTCCTGAAATATTTGCACAAACACATGATAGTATCTTTTTCTCGCATCCTCATACTATCGTACTATGTCATAAGAGTTTTCAATCGTGCTTCTCTAACTCGATCAACATCCAAATTACATTTTCTTGATCAAATCCCAAATTTGCTTAGCCTTCGTAAGATTACGACATTGTAAAATTAAAGATTCTTGGATCTATTGGAATATTAATGCCATTGCTATGTTGTTTTTATTGGCATTATTTGATCCAGTCTCGGTAGTATTTCAAACCTTATGCACATTCAAAATCACTTTCATCGCTATCCCAAACCAAATAGTTTACAATGCTCAACATAGGACACTAGTACGCCATAAGACTGCTTCCTTATTTGATTTCGATGATCTTCTCTTCTCATGGTCTTCTTTCGATTACGTCCTTTTGTTGGTTTTTATGATGCGTGAGCTTCGATCCAACCCTCATGTCTTTGGGGAAGATCGATTGAGAACATAATCTTTGGTTAGCTCTGATACCAATTCTTATTCGAATTGATAACAAAGACAAAAGAAAATTTTTTGAATATCTCTTCAATTGATTTTATTAAAAAAATACAACTCTACAAACTTGATTACAATAGAACCCCAACATAGGTATCTATATGTTGGCCTATCTTATTAATCTAAGTATCATAATATGATTCAAATTCTCTAACATCATAATTATCCATACTTAGATAAACCTTAAACCAGATTATAATTTTAAAAGCAATAGTCCACTTGTCACATTTGGTCCTCCCTATTTCTTGGAAACACTTGTTTCCAAAGACTCGGGAACTACTCCAAACCGACAATGGTTACAATCATATGCACCGCTAGTCGAGAGTTATGGCCACTCTCCTAATGAGCCCATGGTAGGACGAACCTAGTGACCCATATCAAGAACAAGAAAAATTGGTTGGCTCAAAGGCAACCTTGGGTGTCATATGATTGAAAGACAACCCTGTGACAAATTAGCATCAAAGCGAGCCAATCTTTGGACACATTAGTGTGTTCACTTCTAAAATATTCTTAAATATGGCTAAAAAATATTGGTTGAGTAGATAAATTTTTGGCTTAATCCGTAACTTGTTGTTGCTTTAGGTATGGGGCTAGTTGTAATTGGGTTGGAAGGCTGACTTGTATTGTTGGTATGGGGCATCAACTCAGTTATTGATGGTATGACTTGATTTCTCCACTATGTTCTTGAATTCTCCACTGAACCCCACTAGTAGCGGGGATTTTTTTTATAATTTCATTCTCTAGAATGTTCATTTTTTTCAAAGCTTCAGGTTGTATAATGTTAACTGAGCTGCCCCCATCAATCAGGATCATGCGGACAAAATGGTTAGCGACATACAATGTAATGACAAGGTCGTCATGATAAGGATCTTGAACGTCTTCTTTATCTTTTTCATCAAATGAGATCACCTTCTTATCTATTAGAGTTGATGTTCTTTAGGCCTGACCTCTTTTTTCGCTTTTGCTTCTTTAGCATATCTCTTAATTGTAGAATAAAAGACGCCACAAATATTAGAACCACTAGATATGATTTTAATTACCTTAGCATCCACTAGAGAAGACGCCGCTTATTGTGGGATTTTATCATGATCCCGGATATTGTCCTTCATTATGACCAAGAGTTCTTTCAAATGTCATTTGCTCAAGATATAGCTTATTTCCTTCCATAGTGTAATACACTATAACACCTTGACTTTTTGGGTTTAATGGATTAAAGTAAATAAAGAGGGGGACAACTTCACATTTATAAGAAAGCAAGGATTAAGTATGAACTAATGAAAGTCACAACCCTAAAGTTTCCTATAAATAGAAACACTACCATAAAAAAAATTGCAACAGACAAGATTGTTGTAAATTTGTCACAAAACGTGTTTTGCAACAAGTTTACCATGGAACATGTTTTGTCTCATCTTATCAACTTATTTTTGCATCTCATTCCGTATTTTTTTGTCAAAACTATATGTACACATACAAAAGTAATTAAGTTAAGTCTAAACACAAACATATATACATGAATGAACACCATATAAACAAAGTTTTACATTTATACCTTTATAAAAATAAAAATAAAACTATAACTCCACTTTATATATATACTTATCTAAAATTTTATATTATAATACACTTAATAATAGTCAAAAAATTTTAGGCTAAAGAAGGTAAATATTAATTGCTTGTATATCTAGACCATAGTTCATATGCTCCTACGCACAATTATCATATAATCATAGTCCAAATTCCTATATTACAATACAATAAATAAAAGTAAAAGATTTTAGGCCAAAGAAAGTAAACATTAATTGTATATCTAGACCATTGTTTATATACTCTTACGTATGATTATCATATAATCATAGTTCACTATACTAAGAATTTAAAATTGTGTTTACGAGTAATAAACCAAACCAAAATCAAGAGAAGTTCATTTAAATAAAATGATGAACAAATCATATATCAACATATATCACATTCATGACTAAATATAATAATAAAAGGTTATTCAAGTAAATTACCTCCTCCTTTGATTGTTGGAGTGTCGCTTGTGTTAGTCCAAACGTAGAATTTGTAGACGGTGTCCCGGTCATGACAAAATAAGGATCTGATGATCCTTTCCCATTCAACTCTATGCTCTTTCTCGTACTATCATGCCTACAATCAACATCACTTAATGGATGTTAATTTTTCTCGGTACATGTTTTTCAATCATCTTTCTACAGTATGTGTCCTATAAATTGTCAAAGCAATACAATTAAAATATAATAAAAGTTGATACAATAATTACACAACAATATAGATAACCAACATAAATTTCATTCGATTGAGTGTTGCAAAACTTCATATCTTCTGGGTTTTCAACGAATTGCCCAACTCGATATAGCTTTTTTGGACTCTTTATCCAGCTGTGTTTCTAGAAACAATTCACTCATCAGGTAGGCTGCCATTGTATGTTAAAAGTAATTTATCAAAAGTCGATTAAAAAATATTACAATCTAATTTCCAATGCAATAATCTCATGGTAGTGGAGAGTGTGCTAGCATTTTTGGACCCGTTTTACAAAGGCTTATTAGATTGTTCTAACATAGTATAGTATGCTTAGGCTGTTTGATTTGCAGATTGTGGTCCCTGCTGAATATAAGGATGTTCATTTTGATGCATGCTTTCCATAATCATTTGATCATATCCGGTAAATTCACCAAGATCTTCATCAGATTCTTTAGGGATTTCACGGTCTATGTGATGACCCATATGTTGAGATGGTCCGGGGTTTGAGCATTGACCCACATCTTATGTTGCAAATGAAATACCATACTATCCTATATCAATTAATTTTCCATGAATCTTTTGTCATATAGGTGACACGCAATAGAGTCTCTCGTCTTGTAATAACGACTTTTTCATTTTGCACACGAACATCTAATTTCAAGGACCTCTATCCCTTCGGTAGTCTTGCTTCTGATATTAGTTGCATTGGCATAAGCAAAATCCAAGGAAGAAGTGACAATTTATTGAAATGTTGGATTGAAAACACCAATACCTGTGAGTCTCGTCCTATACATTCATTCTCGATTAAACGTAACTTTTAGAGATCTATAACTAAAAAGCCATAATGATTAGAAATTAACAAAATGAATTGACAAATGTTTTCAATTGCGTTCTTAAGTGTACATATAAGCCTCTAAAATCACATTTATATCCATTTTGTTTTGTAGTACAGGCTATTTACTTAAATATTGTATTTTTGCAATCTAAATTATTCTATATTGAAAACTAGTTTTAAACATAGAAAACATCTAGAATTATTTTTATATCCACTGCATATATTGATCACACAAGTACATATATATATATAAACATAGTGGTTAACCCGCACGTTACGGTAGAGTGAATAATTTACAAGTCTATACTTGTTATATTTCACTTAATTTATCAATTGCTTTGTTTTATGAGTTTTATGGTTTAAATTTCTTATACGGCTAATGATTACTATCATATGTTAGAGCTAACAAATTGTTATAAAATTAATTAGCATTAACAAGAATAGTTAATTGACTCAACTTTTAAGTAAACATAAATGTTGAACATGATTAAAGTTTAACGAATATTTTCAAGAAAATTCACATTGCACCTAATGTTTAAAAAGTTGTATTAGGTGTCTAATTTTTTTTATAAAATTATATTTGTATCCTAAGGTTTTGCTTTATGTAGTAGTATAATGGACACCCGCGCATCGTCACAGTTTGATTTTAAATGTATATGTGAACGTTGCAATGATAGTTTTTGGGATATCATGAGTTTAGTGAGTTCAATGATATAAGCGCTTGGATTCTCATAGATATCTGCACATGCTTTATTGATTCGTTATTATATCATCATGATACTTTTATTTAACATATGGTATTTAATAAGTCATGGATATAAAGTAAAACAAAATAAGTTAAAAGTATTTAAATAAAAACCATCATAAAAAATAGAACACTGTATGATTATTAATTATATGTTATTATTAGATTGTTACAAATACAATAACATGACAAAAACCCAGTATTAAATTTTAACACAATATTGTTATTGTTGTTAACTTTTTAATAAAAATAATCATTAATATTAATATTATTATATTTTTTTATAATTATAGTTTTTAGACATATTAAATAATATGTTATTTACTAACAAATTTAGTCATAAATACTAAAGGTATTGACTACCCAAAATACCAATAAAAAATTTAACTATTAGTTATTATAAATATGAGTTGTATACTTAATTATTTAACTAGTATTTTATAAATTTAAATGTCGTTTTCAAGTATTAAAAATAATATAATATTTTAATGTATTGAATAAATAATATCATATTATTAAATAATGTATTAAAGATATGTATTAAATAGTGTATTAATTAAAAGAGTTTATTAAATAGGGGTAAAAATGGAACTATTACATAGGACCTTTGTAATCATGCTTAAAATATTGTATTAGACGTTTTATAATTTAAGTAATTAATATCTTATTCTTCTAAGATGTATTATATAGTAGTAAAGATATATTAAAACACAGTACATAAACAAACACGCAGAAGTCAACATATATAAATCACACACACATATAATCATATATGAAGCACAGGACACGTTTTGTTCATCTACAACTATCACTAACGAAATACCAAGGTTTCGCTCGTCGGTGAATTTATTCATCTTGTAGTGAATGTATGGCCGTATGGAAGAACCATGGGCATATTTGTTGATTTTAGAAACTTTGCCTCCTGCTAAGCCCTACATTGGACTAACTTTATCTACAAACAAAATATAAAATTCTCAAATCAAATCTTACATGTGTACTAACAGAATACAATAAACATAAAGGGTTTATACAAATGAAGGTATAAAAGATGACATTGCATATTTAATTGAAGAAAGGAAGCACGGATTCGAACTGGAGTTACCTTTCAACAAAATCACAAATGATTACCCCGAAATCACCAATGAACGACGGACGAAGGAGAAGATGGGAGTCGTTGGAGGAAAGAGCTACAGGTCGTTGTCGAAGGAAAGCTCGGCGATGGACTGCGTAGTTAGTCGGAGGTACGGGGTTTCTTTTAAAAGGGGTTGAACTTTAAAAAAGGTTTGTTTGATTAATATTGTCGCAATGTTGTCATAATTTAAGACATATTTGTGACAAAAAAGAAGTTTTGTCACAAATTTGCGACAAATTTCCAACAACTATATTTTATTTATCGTTTTTCGAGTTTTGAACCACATTTTTTGTAAGGCTCCGTTCCTGGGCACCTCACAGCTGGTCATTCATCGCACATAAAACATACAATTATTTAAAACATAGCAGCGGAAATTAAACAAAACCATTTCTTATATTTTAATGACGACTTTTGCAACGTAATACAATACTGTTAACTGTTACAAAATATTATAAATCGCATTACATCACAAAAATGTCATTATTATACCAATGGATGCCATCACAAAATGCCAAGTAGCTGCCCCCGTGCCATCCTCAGCAACTATTACCTGTCAACTGGAAAACACATAAAAGTCAGCGTTGCTGAGCGAGTTCTAGTTTTGTAAATAAAATACTTTACTTTAAATATAACCTCTCTTTACTTTCATACGTGGTCATGCATCATACGTACAGATAGAGAATGTTACTTTTACTTTCATTAACATTCATCATTCTTCATCATATCCATAGCATGTTTACATTTCATGCTTTTCGTTAACATTCTCTTATTTTCATTCTCATTCTTTCGTAACGTACTCATTATCATTCTTTCACATTCATACTTGTTTACTTACTTTCTTTCTTTCTTTAGTACGTTATGTCATTCTTTTACATTCATATGGATTAATGAACAATACCCCGAACATTGTGCACGAAGCTAACGCTGGACCTGTGGTAATTAAACCACGAACATTATGCACGAATCTGATCCAGTCACCTAGGGCAAGTCATCTCTCCCGTTCATACAAATCGTTTGGTCCTACCCCGAACATTGTGCACGAAGCTGATGCTGGACCTGTGGTAATTAAACCATGAACATTGTGCACGAAGCTGATCCAGTCACCTAGGGCATACCAAAGGGCCTTGCCAATCTCAAAGATTGACGCTGTGTGCATCCTTTGGGGTAGCTAACCCGCATCACAGTCGAGCTAACGACAACATGGTCGTGCACTTCCTTTCATTTGCTTGCAAGCCATTTGTTCATTCATTACGTTTCACTTTTTATCATTGTTATCTTTCCTTTCATTATGTTATTCTTTACGTTCTTTTATTCGTTTGTCATACTATGTAAAGTAATAACATAATATATAACGTATTTTATAATATAATATAAATACGTTTAATCATTATTAAAAGATAACACATCATACGTACTGTACATCATTCATACATTTTATGACCCTAAGACATTTCATAATTATGCTTATAATGGGTAATCATTGCCCATAAGTCAACTTAATCAAAACCCTAGACTTTCTTTTTTTCCCAGACTTTCAGAAAATTATTCCAAGGATCTAGACGCATGGGCACTATTTGGGCGCTTCTGCCCTGTTCAGACGTTTTGCCCCTATGCAGACGTCTGGACTTTAACTTGGTCACTTTTTACCTTATACGCATGGGCCTATTTAGCCGCATGGGCCCTGTTCAGACGTTTGGGCCTACACTTAGCTATTTTTCTACTTAGACGCATGGGCATGTTTAGGCGCATGGGCACTATTCAGACGGCTGGGCTTTTGGACGGTTGGGCACACTTAGAAAATCAAACCTTTGGACGCATGGTCCACTGTTTAGACGCATGAGCAACTAACTTTCCCATAAACAACATAAATCAGTCCCATTTCATCTTAAATCACAATTTAAGCCTAGTACTAGCATCCAAAGCATCATAACATGAACATACG
Organism: Flaveria linearis; assembly: GCA_024085815.1. Lineage (NCBI taxonomy): Eukaryota > Viridiplantae > Streptophyta > Magnoliopsida > Asterales > Asteraceae > Flaveria > Flaveria linearis. The sequence goes on along the minus strand of CM044009.1, from coordinate 39,408,926 downwards.
CACATATGTATCCCAAAATTACACCCACACACATACACATTCACACATACATACATACGGGCAGTGTTGTAAAAGGCGGTCTAGGCGGTCGCCTAGGCGGCGATTAGTCGCTAGGCGGCCACTAACCTTGTCGATTAAGGCTAGTCGGCGCTATTAGGCGCTCGGCGGAGCCAGGCGGCACTAATCGGGCCTAGGCGGTCTTAGTCGGTCAAAAATCGGTCTAATCGGCCAAAAATCGGTGATTCAGGCGAATTTTCGGTAGGGTTCCGGCGGGATTCCGGCGACTTCCAAAAATTCCGGCCAAAACTTGGAAAATCCGGCAAAAACTTAGAAATTCCGGCCAAATATGTATATTTGTATATAAAACTGAACTTTTTTATTAAAATTACATACTAAAATGTGTGTATTTATATATAAAACTAAAAATTATATATGAAAATTTCAATCCGATTAATCCCGATTAATCCCTAGTCCCTACCTCGCCGCCCGACTAGCGCCTAGCGATTTTTGCAACACTGCATACGGGTAAAACCCATGTTTATAAAAACGTATACACATGCATTTTCCAGCCCCAAAGTAGTTAAAAACATGTTAAAAAGAGGGATTCTAGAACTCACCTTAGTTTGTTTTCGGGTTTGAACCATTCTTTGAGCTTCCCAGACGTTTCTAGCACCTAAAACCCACACACATATACAACCCAAACACACAATCACATTTATAGGCACATAACCAAGACTAGAAACATCTAAAACATCATAAAACTGAGAATTCTTACCAAAAACTTCGAACTTTCCTTCTTTTTCTACAACCTCCGAGAATTCTCTGTTGTTTCTCTCTCTAAAATCCGATTATTTGATGTGAATAAGCAACATGGGCGGCCATGTTACTTTATCTGCCAACTTTCAAATCTTTTGTCCTTTTGGACACTTTTAGTCCTTCTACTTGGGTTTCTTAGCTTTTCTTTCTTTTCCTTTACTTTTATTCTTTTCTTTATATCTTTTAAAAAAATAACCGGGTGTTACAAGTCCACCCCCTTATATAGGTTTCGTCCCCGAAACCTGTTATTCCTCAAACAGATGAGGGTAATGCTGCCTCATCTCTCCTTCAATCTCCCATGTAGACTCGGATCCCTTCCTGTGCCTCCACTGTACTTGCACAAGGGGAACCACTTTATTCCTTAACCTCTTCTCCTTACGATCAATGATCGCCACTGGTTGCTCCACGTAATTGAGCCGTTCATCTACTTCAATGTCTTCCAATGGTACAATCATATCCTCGTCTGCTAAACACTTCCGTAGGTGAGATACATGGAATGTCGGGTGAATTCCACTTAACTCATCTGGTAGTTCCAACCTATAGGCCACCTCTCCTACTCGAGCAATGATTCGGAAAGGCCCTATATACCTTGGGCTCAACTTGCCCCGCTTTCTAAACCTAATAATCCCTTTCCAAGGTGAGACTTTTAACATAACCCTATCACCCACCTGGAACTCAATCGGTCTACGCCTCTTATCGGCATATGACTTTTGTCTATCCTGAGCTGCCTTCATAAGGGCTTTGATCTTTTCGAGCTTCTCCGTTGTAGCCTCAATCACTTCAGTGCTCCCTAACTCCTTCTGACCAATATCACCCCAGCAAACGTGTGTCCTACATCTCCTAACATATAACATCTCGTAGGGTGGCATGCCAATGCTGGCATGATAACTATTGATGTACGAGAATTCTGCTAACGACAGATGGTCATCCCAACTTCCTCCAAAATCGATCACGCACGCTCGAAGCATGTCCTCGAGTGTCTGGATCATCCTCTCAGACTGACTGTCAGTCAGAGGATGATAAGTCGTGCTGATATGTAGTCTCGTCCCCATCACATCGTGGAATTTCTTCCAAAACTTGGATGTAAACTGAGTGTCGCGATCAGACACAATAGACACCGGCACACCATGACGAGCTACAATCTCCTTGATAAATAGATCCGCGAGCCTCTCAGAAGAATATGCCTTTTGGATCGGTAGGAAGTGAGCACTCTTCGTCAAATGATCAACTATCACCCATATATGATTATGCCCTTTCGGGGTACGTGGTAGCTTCGTAATGAAGTCCATGGTGATATGCACCCACTTCCACTCGGGTATATCCAATGGTTGGATTTTCCCGTACGGCTTCTGGTGTTCCGCCTTCACCTGCAAACAGGTAAGGCATTTACTCACATACTCCGCTACGTCGCGCTTCAAACCCGGCCACTAGTAGTCTTTCTTCATATCGTGATACATCTTGGTAGCATCGGGATGAATGGAGTATCGAGTCTTATGAGCCTCGCCCATGATCTTTCCCCGTAGATCCCCGTAACGAGGAATCCACAATCGTCCATATCCGGTTCTAACACCGAGATTGTTTTCACCCAACTCTTCGACTAGACCTCTCATTCTTTCAGAGTTAAGACGATCTTCTTTCAGAGCCTCGTCTTGAAACTCTTTGACCTGCGTCATCACATCATAGGTCATAATCAGCTGATAAGCCTTCACCCGAATCGGCTCGGGTCTCTCCTTTTGGCTAAGGGCATCGGCCACCACGTTAAAGTGAAAAGATAAAGAAAATGAAAAAAATATAGGGTTATAGTATGAAAACATATGTAAAGTATGAAATATGTAAAGATTGATGCTTTAAAGTTGGTTAAAGTTAAAGGTTTTCAATTAACTAATATGCAAAAGAATTATTTAAGATATTATAACTAGAACTTAGTCATTAACACTAACTTTTGTATGCATGTTAGCTTGACAAGTATGAAAAAATAGAATAAAAAATGATAGCTTGGCATAGATCTGAATTACCGTGCTAAAGTCAAGACTAGCATTCTAATAGATAGTATTTTAAGTATAGTTTGAATGTTATTGTAAGGTTATTAGTAAGGCTAATGCAACCCAAACACTCAAAGTCTCTCCTGCATGCATGCACAAGTGTACTGAAGTGGAATGCTTCGGAAGTTTCACACTGCCTTAGAAATTATTCTAAGTGTGAAATCTTCCGAAGCCAAGACCAATATCTTCCGAAGCCAAAAGATGAAGTCTTCCGAAACTTCAAGGACAAAGTCTTCCGAAGCCAACCATTGAAGACAGATTTCTTCCAAAGACTTTTATATTACATGCTTTATCTGATGTACTTTTTACCTAAAGTTGAACCACTTTCTGCTGCCACTCTGATAAGTCACCAACCTTTCATGAGTTAGTGAAAAGGTCCATGCTTTTGGTAAACTGTACATTGAGGTCTTGAGCCTGTAGTTTTCCACTTTATGTACTTTATCCTTTTTGTAATATATTAGGATGTGAGCTATGGCATGTCATAGTCACTAGTCAAAAAGCAATCTGCCTTTTGACTCTACATGGATTTTGTTGTCTAGATCATGTATCCAGCTGGCCTTCAAAGTTTGGCCGGCTATAGGTTGTAGTATAAGTATTTTCTGGTCCTTGTAACTAGTAAGTTTGAGTAGAACTTTGTAAACCTTTTGTAAGAAACTAGAGATCAATATACGTCAACCTCGAAAACCAATTGCTTGTGTGTTGTTCTAGTTTCTGTCTCATTTACACTTGTGTTTCTTAGTTCTGTTAACTCAAGTTTACCAGTTCCCCATTTGAATTGTTAAGTGTTGTTATACACTCTCCTCTTTGTGTTGTTGTGTTGTAAAGTACATAAACCCTTCACCCGGTCCTGCAATTGGTATCAGAGCATCTCAGGCTCTTGATATAAGATCTCACCATCTTAAGATCCCTCACACACATAAAAATACTTAACCCTTCAAATGGCAGCTAACTCTAAAGCTGATATGGAAACTGGAACCATGACAAAGTCCCCACTGATCACTCTTGATGACTTTGACACTTGGTGCCGAAGAATGGAAGGTTTCATCAAGTGTCAAGACTCAAGAATGTGGGAATCTGTTGTCTCTGGACCTTATATACCAAGCACTCCTTCAGCTGTTGCTAGAGGTGGTATGATCATGAAGGATGTGGCTGACTACTTAGAAGAAGATAGAAAAAGAGTAGAAATTGATCAAAAAGCCATGACAGCCCTTCAGACTGCTCTTCCAAACTCTGTATACAGAGGTTTCAAGAAATGCAAAACAACTAAGCAGCTGTGGGATGCATTGAAACTAATGTATGAGGGTTCTACTGAAGCCAAGGAGAACAAGAAGGATCTCCTGAAGCAGTAGTTTGAAAATTTCACCTTCAAAACAGGTGAGACCATGACTCAACAATACTTCAGGTATGTTGAGATTGTGGATACCCTAGTGGATGTTGGAGTAACTCTTGAGAGCTAGGACATTGTAAGGAAGTTTATGTCCTCTCTTCCTAGACAATAGACATGTTATTGTGTTGTAATCAAGAGAACTGAGAACCTTAAAACTCTTACTCTGACAGAGTTGTATGGCATTCTCAGTGAATACCAGATGGAGATGAACATGTAAGGTTCATCTGGTAACTCCAGCAATCAAATGGGTTTAGCCCTTCATATGACTGAAAGGGATAGCATAGAACCCCAACATCATCTAATATGCTACCCTGACATCTCACAAAAAGGTCCTTTCATCACCTTCCTGGAGACACCAAGGGAGAACTATACTCAAGGAAGCCTATTCCAAGAGACAAGTTCTTCTCAAGCCTTTATGTCTTCTGATGAAAGTTGTGGGAGCTTCCTATTCACCTTTGAAGACCTGGACTGTATCCATCCAGATGACCTGGAGTACATGGAGATAGTCCAGCAACTGGCTCTTCTCACTCATAGAGCCAAAAGGTTCTACAAGAGGACAGGAAGGAAGTTTCCCAGCAATACAGCCAGTGGAAAGTTTGGACTGGATAAAAGCAAAGTTAATTGTTACAACTGTAACTTGATGGGTCACTTTGCTCGGGAGTGCAAGGCACTAAGAATTAATGGTGGATAAGCACAATCAAGACCAAACTACACTGATAAAGCTACCCAGAATGAGAAGCCAAAGCAGCAAGTTGCAGTTGCTGCTGAAGAAGGAGGCTTTGACTGGAGCTTTCAGATGGAAGATGTATCTCCAAACCAAGAATTGATGGCTGACCATGATGAGACCAAGGTATTGGAACATCTTTGTACTCCTGAATGTATTGCTAAAGTCAACAGATACAAGTCCTATAACTTAGAGATGAGATCTGATCTTGAGTCCTTGAACATCTTAAAATCTGATTTTAGAAAGACTTAAAATGATTATAAGTTAAAGATAGAGGACTTAGAAAAAACCATTTCAGTTTTAAAACATGAGCATACAAATTACAGGACTCAGATCAAGGATCTCATAACTAAGTTAACTGAATGCCAGGCTGAGCTTGTGATCAGCAAAGGCAGGGCAGAAAAATGTGTTCTTGAAGGAGAGACCTTCAAGAACATCATATCCTCATCCTTGCATGCAAAAGTTTGTTATCAAAATAGGCAGGAACTGGGATCTAGTGAGATAGCTCCTCCATACACAATCTTGTTTGTAAGATCACCTAGGTGTGGAACTTGTGAAGATGAGCTTCCTCACATAGACCCCTTGAGTGAAGAGGATGAAGAAGTGGTAGTGAAGAATTCCTCTGAGAAGAGTGAAGAGGAGGATTCTAAGAAGGGTCACTATCCTTCTGAGGAGAGCAGGAAGCCTGAGATGACCAAGTCTATGAGGAAGAACTTGATCAGAAAGAGCAAGAGAAAGGCCAGGAGGGCTCAAGAGATCAAGACCACTTTTAACTCTAAGCAGAAACAAGTCTTTATTTCTACAGGATTTGACATGGTTAAGACTGAAGACATAAACCTCAACTCTTCTACTAAGAGTTCTGGTTCATGTTCAAATCATCTCAGCATCAAGAAGAAGGCTGATCCGTTGTGTACCACTGCTACACAGCCTGAACCATCCAACTCCAAGAACAGTCCTCAACCTAAAGGGACTGTCTCAGCATCTGCAAAGATGAAGGTAGAGAAGGGAAGTGATCAAAGTCAGCCTTGTTCTCAGAAGAAAACTCTTAGGAAGAAAAAGATAAGTTGTGTCATGTGTGAAAGTACCTCTCATCTTGCTAAGGATTGTCCATACAATCAAAAGAGTACTCTTCATGTGACCAAGAAAGAGACTCCAAAGAGATCTAAGAAGAATTCAGCTTCAGAAGGAAAATCAGTTTCCTTCAGAAGCTCCAAAGGAAAGAAGAAGGGAAGTGGAAAATTGCCTTCGGAAGAAAATTTGGTCTCAGAAGAAAGGAATACTTCCGAAGCACTGAAGTCTGCTGCAGTGTTAGCAGGATCTTCCGAAGGTTCAGTTATCAAAATTTCAGAAGTCTCAAAAGCTTCCAAAGTGTTGAAGGTCAGGTCCAAACTTCCAAAGGTGGTGTGGAAGTCAAGGAAAGACTAAGTGACTGAAAGTTCTCCATTAACAACAACAAGAGATCCTCAGAGCACAACTATAGGATCTATTACTATTTCATTACCTTCTACTTCCTTTGATGAGCCCAAGACCAATAAGGCTTGGGTTTCCAAATGTAACTAATCATTTTCTTTGTGCAGGAACAGTTCAAGACAAACAAAAATGTCTAGATCATTGATAGTGGCTGTTCCAGGCACATGACAGGCAATAGGTCACTACTCCAGAACTTTGAAAGGATTGATGGATGACCAGTTGCTTTTGGAGGAGATGAAGGATGTTACATTTTTGGAAGGGGCAATGTCACAAATGGTAAGCTCAGCATTGAGAAGGTAAACTTTGTCAAGTAGCTTGGGTACAATCTTCTAAGTGTATCCTAATTTTGTGATCAGAGTCATAACATGCTCTTTACTGAGCATGAGTGCATTGTTCTTAAGCCCGGGGTGATTATTCCTCATGAGCATATCCTGCTCAGAGCCCCCAGGAAAGGGAACATGTATAAGATGGACTTGTAAGAAACATCTCCCTCAGGAGAAGTTTCATGCTTTCTATCTAAAGCCAATAGTGATGAGTCTTTTCTTTGGCATAAAAGAATGTGCCATGTAAACTTTAAGAACATGAATAAGCTAATTAAGAATGATTTGGTAACTAGAATGCCAAAGAAAGAGTTTACAAGTGATGACCATTGTGTTGCATACCTGAAAGGGAAGCAACATAAGGTATCTCACAAGCCTAAGGAAAGAAACTCCATCACTACACCACTACACTTGTTACCCATGGATCTCTTTGGCCCCACCAGTGTAATGAGTCAAGGAATGACCTCTTACTGTCTGGTGATCACAGATGACTTTAAAAGATTCACTTGGGTCTTTTTTCTTAGAACTAAGGATGAGACCCATGAGATTCTGGAGAATTTCATCTTAAGGATTGAGAATCAATGTGATCACAAGGTCAAAACCATAATATGTGATCAAGGAACGGAATTTAAGAACCAAATCCTTGACATATTTTATGATGAAAAGGGTATTACAAGACAATACAGTGCTCCCAAGACTCCTCAACAAAATGGTGTTGCCTTCAAGTTGATACATCTGAGATGCCTTCAAGTTCCAGCTCAGAGGCTCAACAGACAAATAAAGAAACTTCAAATGCAGAAGAAGATGATGGTGGTGGTGACAGTGATCAACAATTTCTTGATGCTAGTAACCACTCCATAGATGAACATATCAATGATGTCACACACTTATTGGATCAAGTTTCTCTTGATAAGTGTGTTGAAGTGGTGGAAGAAGCATCTATGCCAGATCTGAATTTCTCTAATATAGATCTCTCTCAGCAACATGCTGTGATCCCTCAGCTAAGGATCCACAAGTCTCATCCTACCACAAACATCATTGGAGATGTTGACACTAGGGTAAGAACAAGAGGACAAAACCATGAAGTAAATGTTTGTCTTCACTCTTGTTTCTTGTCCCAGATAGAGCCCAAGAAAGTTGATGAGGCTCTGAAGGATGGAAGTTATATTGAAGCCATGCAAGAGGAGCTACTTCAATTCAATAGATAGAAGGTTTGGAACCTATGTCCTCTTCCTCATGGGAAGACTACAATAGGAACCAAATGGGTATTTAGGAATTAGAAAGATGATAGACGTATTGTCATAAAAAACAAAGCTAGACTAGTTGTTCAAGGATACACACAAGAAGAAGGAATTGACTACACTGATGTCCTTGCTCCTGTAGCAAGACTAGAAGCTGTTAGGATATTCTTGGTGTTTGCTGCATCCAAGAACTTCAAGGTCTATCAACTTGATGTCAAGTGTGCTTTTCTGTATGGGGTGATTGATGAAGAGGTGTATGTCAAACAACCACCTGGTTTTGTAGATCCTAATCATCCTGATTATGTCTGCAAGCTTGATAAGGCTCTCTATGGGCTACACCAAGCACCAAGAAAGTGGTATGAGACTCTATCTCAGTATCTCTGCAAGCATGGATACAGAAGGGGTACTATAGATGGAACTCTCTTCATCAAAGGACAGGGAAATGACTTACTGCTAGTTCAAGTGCATGTAGATGACATCATCTTTGGTTCAACTAATCCAAGGCTCTACAAAGACTTTAAGAAGCTGATGAAAGACAGATTTGAAATGAGTGCCATGGGGGAACTCAATTTCTTTCTGGGAATTCAAGTGAAGCAAGTTGAAGATGGAATCTTCATAAGTCAGTCAAAGTATGTTCAGGACATACTCAAAAGATTCAGCATGACTGATTGTAAGATTGCTAAGACACCCATAGCAAGAAACCACTCCCTTGGGCCTGATCTTGAGGGGAAGTGTGTGGATGAACACCTTTATAGGGCTATGATTGGGTCTCTTATGTATCTTACAGCTAGCAGGCCTGAGATCATGTTTGCCACATGTATTTGTGCAAGATATCAAGCAAACCCCAAGATTTCTCACCTCATCATTGTCAAGAGAATTCTATGATACCTCAAAGGTGCCTCAACACTTGGTCTTTGGAATCCCAAGAATTCTGACTTCAATCTGTATGCATATACAGATAGTGATTATGGTGGTTGCAATATGACTGCAAAGTCTACATCTGGGGGATGTCAGTTCCTTGGTGGAAGGGTTGTCTCATGGCAATGCAAGAAACAATCATGTGTCGCTGTATCAACTACTGAAGCTGAATACATTGCTGCTACAAGCTGCTGTGCTCAAGTGCTTTGGATTCAGAATCAGATGCTTGACTATAGTTTCAACTTCAAGGAGACTCCCATTCACATAGACATTAACAGTGCTATCTCTATCACAGAGAATCCTGTGCAGCACTCAAGGACAAAACACATAAACATCAGGTATCATTTAATTAGAGATAACTTTGAAAAAGGATTAATTAAACTAGTTAAAGTTAACACAAATGAACAATATGCTGATCTGTTAACAAAAGCCTTTGATGAACAAAGATTTAAGTATCTTATATCAGCTATTGGGATGATTAACTTGGAGTAGCTTTTTCTTAAAACTAATTCATTTTATTTCTTAAAATTTGTGTGTCCTAAGTTGTCTAGTCTATCACCTTCATAAGCTCATGCTTTCTATGGATAAAAACTTTTGAAGAGTTTTTCTTAGATTTTTGACAAATCTTGATCCTTCGGAAGATATGATTTTAATTTCGGAAGAAAATATACCTTCAAGAAAAATAATTGTCTAAGTAAAATTTACCTTCGGAAGAATTTTCAGAAATATCTTCCGAAGCTTAAAACTCTCTTAGGCACTTGTATGTTTTTAAGGACCATTTTTCTTCCGAAGGAAATTAACTCTTGGAAGCTTTGTTTTGTTGAACAAAGCATCCCAGTTTAAAATTCTCTTCCGAAGCAAATTTGTCAAAACTCTTTGAGAAATTCTTCCGAAGTCATTTTGGCTTCGGAAGCTTTTTCATTAAAACTTCCGAAGACAATTTACCTTCGGAAGATTTTCGATTTCCAAGAAAACCACTTTTTGAGCAAAAAGAAAACTACTTTTTTAGAGGTGGGACCTCCTTCCGGATTTCAAAGTTTATCCTCTTTCATTAACTTTGTCTCAAATCCTTTTCACATATAAACCCTGTCGGTTCCCTCTCTTTTTATCATATTCATCCTCTCTCCAAACCTAAATTCTAGATTTCTCTCTAAAACCGCCTTCGTTCACCCTTCCTTCACCTCTAATCTTACTCAAAATGGCCAACCTTGACAGACGAAATGATCCTGATTTTTCTATGCAGTTACACAGGCAACACAATCAGATTGCACTGTTAAACTTTGAGCAAGATCCCCATTTCTCAGAGGTATGCCAATTCTTGGCTTTATCTAACTACTTCACCTCCCTTACCATTGATCCTCCTCTCTATGAGGATCATTTGCTTGAGTTCTGGAAGACCTGCCAAGAGGTCATTATGGATGGGGAGAATGCACTGTCTGCCACAGTGCAGGGGAGAACAGTCTTCATCACTTCGGCCATCATCAACACTCATCTTCAGCTGGATGATGAAGAAGGTGAGGTGTTCATCCCAAAGGAAGCTATAAATCATTTCTTTGAGCAGATGGGCTATGAAGAAGATTTCTCTGTAAAGACCTTCAGGAAAGGAAAGGTCTCATCTAAATGGAAGTACCTACTTCATGTGATCATCCATAGCTTGTCCAACAAGCATAGAGGGTGGACCAGATTCTTGAAGATCTCTCCTTCATAGTACATAGAATGGTTCAGGGGGTCAAGTTCAGGTATTCTCAATTTGTCTATACAAATTTGATAGCAAACTTAGACTCCTTAGAATATTACATGTTTCCTAGATATGTTCAATATATTCTCAACTGTAAACTGGACTCACAGTTGAGGAAAACAAGTAACATTCTTAAATTGGGACAGATGAAGCCCGACATCTTTAAAATCTTGAAGAAGCCAACTGTTGGCTTCTCAGGGGTAGAAACAACCCTTGTCCCAAAAATGTTAGAGCTCATTGCTCAAGGTGACAACCTAGCAACACAAGCTAGTGTTGAACCCACACCTTCTACATCCCAACCACCAAAACAGCCACAAATCACCCTCACCTACCAAAGAAAACACAAACAAACCCCTGCATAAGCTATTTAGTCTGTGCAGGCCCCTATATACTCACCTATACAGGAGGAAGTGGACACTGGAGCTCTCACTTCCACTGTGGAGCAAACCACTCCCATTACTTCAAGGATCAGTGCTGAGGTTTCTCATGCTCAGCCTGATGAGCTCATAAGCCCAACAGCCTTAAGCCTTCACTCTGAGTCTCAACACTCAAGTAAACAACCTTCAGGGGACAGCTACCATCCCCATCCTTTAGACTTAAACCAAGCAATTCCCAACCTTGACTTCTATAATGATGAGGACTTAGATGCCAGTGAGTACCAAGAGTCTCCCTACTACACCACTCCTCAAAGGAAGATGAGTGCTCTTGAGTCACCTAGGTCTAGCCCACATCAGTCACCTATCACTGAGGTGGATACTTCTAAACATGTTCAGGATATCCATATAGAAGAGGCTCTCACTTCAGCAAGTGATTACATCATTCAAACCTCAACCATGGCAACTCAGCACATTGACACTTCAACTGAAGTTGTCACTGAGCAGAGGAGATCTAGCAGCCAAGAACACCATGCTGGTGATGAGGAAGAGGACCTTGGTCCAATTCTCTCATCCCCCAGTGATTCTTCTGATGAAGATGAGGGGAATCTGAGACTAAAGGTGCAAAAACTATCAAAAACATGCACCTATTTAGTCTCCAAGGTTAGTCACCTTGAATCTCAAATGACTACCTTGCAACACAGGGTCAATGATCAACAATTTGAGATATCTCAACTCAAGGAAAAACTAGCTGGGAGACCCTTAAGAGGAGCTCAACCAGGAACACAAGAACCCGTGGATGTAATTGACCTAACTCCTAGCTCACCTGTGCAAGAGGACGATGCTACCAAAAAGGGGGAGGAAGTCATTACAATCACAGAAACTGGGAGTTCCTCAGGGAGTTTGGACACTGAGGACTCACCACCCTCACTTGCAGTTGTGCATACTCAACAACTTTCTCAAGTTCACATTAATGTGGACAGTATAGACTCAGTCATTAGGAGTCTATTTAAGAAAGGCATTCCAAGATCTGTATCATCCCCACCAATTCTAAGTCATATTTTTGGGTGGAGGTATGATACTAAAAGAAGAACTCTTATTCTTCAAAGAGTTCAAGATAGGAACATTGCAGAGTTTAGCCTCAGAAGTAAACAAAGGCAATCAGGCAATACCATCGGTCAACTGGATGTTGAGGCAGACCCTGAGATTAGCTTCAAAGGGAAAACCTTGACTGAAGGCCCAGTGGTAGAACCTGAGAGCCCTGTCTCACCACCAACTGCTGCAGAGGTTCAGACCCTTGATGAGACACCTGCTGGTGAAGGTGCATCTCAACCTCTCTTCGGCCAGAGCTTGGAAGCTACACAAAGCAATGAAGGCCAAAGCTCTTTCCACCCTGAGTCACAAAGGTCTGTGAGTGACAAAGGGAAAAGAAAATTAACTTCTGAGGAGATTGAGGAGGAGGAGAGAGAGAGGAAAAGGAAGCTAAGGGGAGAAAGTTCCTCTACCGGGTCTGCAAGACTCATGGAAAGTGCTATCAGGGCTACCCCAGACCAAATACTTAGGATGATGAGTTAAGGGCAGTCAGGATCAACTACTTGCAAACCAGGAACTATGATATTGATAATATAATCTCTCTCCCTTTAGATGAGTTAAATGAACTGGCTGACATGGAACTATCAAAAGAGAGAAAAGAAGAAGAGGATGCAGAGCTTCTTTTGAAAATCAAAGAAGAAAGAAGAAAGAAGAGACTCTACAAGCATATGCCTACTCTCTCACCAGTTCAAGAAACTCAGGAACAAGAGGATGTGGTACCACAAGCACCTTAGGTATAAAAAGAAAAGGATAGGATCAATATGATTAACTACCTGAGTGCCACAGGTCTCTATCAAGCTGATACACTTCTTCCCTTACCCTTTGAATACATTGTGTTTGAGTACCTCAAACAACTTGAAATTGATGTAGCCAAAGAAAGAAAGATCACCAAAAGGAAGTTAAGGGAAGAAGCTGTAAAATCAAGAGCCATCATCCATAAGAACTTGAAAAAATCTGCTGATAGGTAGAAGATGATAAGCTTCTTGAAGCTGTATAGATTCTCAGGAAGGAGACTTGGTCCTATGTCTCTATCGACCATGGATGAGCACATCAGGGTAATCAAGCAGAAGATCAAAAGAGGAGAACTTGTTGACTTACACTCCCCACCAAGTCAGGTCCCTCAGGAAGTGGAGGTTAAGTTTGAAACACCTAAGACAACACAACCTGAACCTCTACTGAACCTTAGCAAACTTCCACTTCTGATCCACAACAGGGATCTGTCCCCTCTCAATCTGAACCTGTGAGAGAGGAAGACCCAACTGAGAAAGACAAAGAAGATCAACCAGGTGCTGAAGGCCAGTCTTCTTAGTTAAAGAGTTCAAAGAGGAGAAAAAGGATGGTTTCCAAAGCAAAGTCAAAGAAGAAGAAGAAGGAAACATCCACCTCCAAACCTCAGGATGAGTCAGAACATCCTAAGGATGTGCAACAAGAGGATGCCCCACCAACTCCAATTCAAGCAGCTCGTCTGGCATTAGGAAGACCCATCTTATCTTGGACATACACCACAAATCCAGAAAGATGGCATGTCATAAGAGATCAAGGTATTGAACATGTCTACACATAACAGGATATGTTCAATCTACCTCTGCATGATCTCTTTGACATGAGAAGATGCTATGAGAGTCTGAGTAATCCTGATCATCTCATGAAAAAGGGATGGTCATCATCATAATGAGGACTGTCAACATATGAAGTCTTCAAGTGTTTTGGTAGCATCAGGCTAGGGGGAGTTTGTAAGGTTATTAGTAAGGCTGATGCAACCCAAACACTCAAAGTCTCTCCTACATGCATGCATAAGTGTACTGAAGTAGAATGCTTCGGAAGTTTCACACTGCCTTAGAAATTATTCTAAGTGTGAAATCTTCCGAAGCCAAGACCAATATCTTCCGAAGCCAAAAGATGAAGTCTTCCGAAACTTTAAGGACAGAGTCTTTCGAAGCCAACCATTGAAGACAGATTTCTTCCAAAGACTTTTATATTACATGCTTTATCTGATGTACTTTTTACCTAAAGCTGAACCACTTTCTGCTGCCACTCTGATAAGTCACCAACCTTTCATGAGTTGGTGAAAAGGTCCATGCTTTTGGTAAACTGTACATTGGGGTCTTGATTCTGTAACTTTTCACTTTATGTACTTTATCCTTTTTGTAATATATCATGATGTGAGCTATGGCATGTCATAGTCACTAGTCAAAAGGCAATCTGCCTTTTGACTCTACATGGATTTTGTTTTCTAGATCATGTATCCAGCTGGCCTTCAAAGTATGGCCGGTTGTAGGTTGTAGTATAAGTATTTTCTAGTCCTTGTAACTAGTAAGTTTGAGTAGAACTTTGTAAACCATTTATAAGTAACTAGAGATCAATATACGTCAACCTTGAAAACCAACTGCTTCTGTGTTGTTTTAGTTTCTGTCTCATTTACACTTATGTTTCTTAGATCTCTAAACTCAAGTTTACCAGTTCCCCATTTGAATTGTTAAGTGTTGTTATACACTCTCCTCTTTGTGTTGTTGTTGTTGTAAAGTGCATAAACCCTTCACCCGGTCCTGTAGTTATAACTGTAAATAATGACCTATGTAATGACATTTAAAATTTTGCTACTATGATAGTGAATGTTTAACGATTAAGAATTGTGTGTTTATGATGTTTAAATACAACTATGAGGTCGCCTGAGAACAGGGCCTTACAACAATCTTCGATCACACGACCAAAATTATCATGGTAAGCACACCACTTGGATTTATCCTTCTAAGAAGTGGTCTTGTCATTCCTCTTGGTCATCTTGCTTTGTCTCCAAGATCCCGTATCACGAATATAAGACCTGGACATCAATAGATAAAAAATGTTAATTAGTTCTTCTAGGATATTATTCTTCATCCATTTACTCCATCATTATCATTCTTTTCACAAGGTATAGATTTGGGTTTTTAGTGAGGATACTGATTTTCGATTACAATGATCACAATTGGACAGTGTGTCGGCTCTTTTTTGGATCATTTTATCCTCTTCGAGCCTTGTGAATCTCAAAGCTTAATTCCTGACTTTGTCCTCATTTCTACAAGTGTTCAATTTGAGGTCTTCATAAACTGGAGAATTCCTTTTAAGCCCCATGTTAAAAGCTTGAACTGTAGTGGCGACGTCAAAATTCCTAAGATCTAGGAATTCCGAGCAAACCTACCTATGTAATCCTTGAGCGACTCGTCCATATTTTGTATTACCTTGACTGGATCATTGATTAGCCTTTTAAATCTTCTAGTGCATGAGAATTGGTTATTAAACAAGTTGTATAAATTAGAAAATAAAGTAATAGACTAAGGAGGGACATTTAGTAGCTATATTTATACAAATCCTGTGATGGCAGATCTGAAGCCTTTACATAAGCAAGCTTCTTTCAAATGTAAATGTATAGGGATGATTTCCTTCCTTTCCTTGTATTATGCAACACGCTCTGTAGGATCCATAGTTCCATTGTAAAACTTTATGCTAGGAGTCCAAAAACGTTTAGGATTTTCTCATTACATATAGGAGGACTGAATCTTAAGATCCTTCAAGTATCGTTTGTACCACACCAGGCACCCTTGAAATCATATCCTTAAGTTTCTTTAATTCTCTTACGATAGTTGGACTAATTCTTGCATCCTCCAAAGATTCAACATTATCAGTGTTCAAAAATTGATTATCAGAAATGTTATCGTTATTAGGAATTAATGATGATGAACATGGAGTCGTGCCAATATCCCTAGTAATAGTAACTCTAGCAGCATGAGTTGGATCAACTATCCTGGCTTAAGTCTGCACAGGAATAAAATATCCTAAATAGTTTCTTGCTGATCCTATAGCATCAAAATCAAGGATCCTAGTGCTGCAGCGTAGTAGTCGTAGTTTCCGCTGGCTTTAGCTTCTCAAATTTTATCTTTTCTACCCTTTTTATCAACATCTGATTAGTCTTCTTCCATTATTCCAGTTGTTTCATTTGAGAGAACATAAAAATGATATCGGCATTTGAGATAAGGACATGTCCAAGTTCCTTAAGTGAAATGTGTAGTAGAAGTTTTTTTCTTGGTCGTGTTGTCATTTTTTGGGATGTCAGAGGAAGAGGAATAGAGTGACTCAACCCAGAGCTTGAAGAACGAAGATTGGATTGCGATTACATTTTTGAGAAGTTTTTTGAGAAGTAGTGATTGATCACAAACTTTAGCAAAAATTTCAGGATGAAAAACATCACTAGCTCCATGGTGGGCGCCAAATTGTTTAGACCAAAAAATTAACAGGGTGATCAAACTCGTATGAAATGTAGTGTGCTTGAATAATGTGTATAACGAGTATGATAACAATAATAATAATAAAGAAACAACACGGTCGATTACAAGGAAAGCCCTTGATCCTTAGAGATTTTCGGCATAAAACCTCAAGAGGTGACTAATCATCACGTTATCTCTTGTTTTTCTTATTGGTTGCAATAAAAGTACAACTCAAGAGCAATCGTGTTATAGAGTGTTGTAAAAGTGTGTTGTTTGGTCTATTGAATCGCTATGCCTCTATATATTTAAAATATAAACTAATTATCCAAGAATCCTGGCGATTACTCTGTTTTCAAATTTGTTCATTGGAGATACTCTCCCACAGTTCTTCTATAACTGGACTCCGATTCTTTAGAATTGACTGAATAAATATGAGTCATCTGCAAGAACAAGTCAAAGCTAAAAGGAATAATAGTCTGTTAGTGATTGTGGGCTGTTAATTCGATACTTATAATGTTTAATTGCTTTATTTTATACGAATATTAGTGTCTAGTGTCGAACATTTGTACTTTGAGTGTGCTAATATTTGCAGGTGCTAGAAGACAAAAGTACATATTTGGGGAAGTTTAAGGAAGTATTGGAGCAAGTACATATTTGAGGGCGTTCAAGAATCGTCTGGCTTTGTTGTAGGCTCTTGGTAGAAAAATATTTATTGTTAATCATTGCTAGACAACAATCAATCACCACTATGACTCCTTCATCATATTATTTTACGTTCATACCAAACAAGTACTATTTCAATAGTGTTAATAAAATCTTTAAAGTCACCAACCGCGTGATGATATTTTTAAGCATGGTTTTTTAGAAAATTAAATAATATGAGTTATTAAGTTTAGACATGCGTATCATCATAGGAAGAATGTATCTTTTGGAGGATTTCATATAGGCTTTAGATTTAAATTCTGATAATATATATTAAGACAATTTAATGCTTCTAAAATAATGAACTATTTTCAAGTTTTAATCAAGCAATTATTTTGATAATCAATGACAATGGCGAATGCATGAACGTTACATCATGGTGTTTCTACTTTAGTGGGGTATGACAACAATTAGTTAATAAAGTAACACCAACTATTTAAGTCTATGTCTAGTCAGAAGTCAATAATATCTAGCACTTCATAGTATACGGATGTCTTTAATGTCCAAACATGAAAATATGCTTGAAACGTCAACTATAAAGTTGGTGAGCTTGCAGGTCTAAGACACAAATGAGTAACTCGTGTTGTGGTAAGTCAAGTGAAAAGTCAAAGTACATGATAATGTTAATGCATAACAATGTGGGGGTAGGACAGTCAACAGACCCACACACCTAATAGCGTTAACATGTGCTAAAATCTATAATGGCCCAAACTTTGTTCAAAGTGTAGACCTTAAATTATATTCACTTAAGTGCCAAACACTAGCATATGTTGACTGTAGCTGGTAAGTCTAACAAGAATAACTAGGGGTACCAACCTGAGTATTACTATTTAATGGAGTCAAATGGTTGTGTAAACAAAGTCAAGTCCAATCAAGTCAAATCTAGTCAAGTTAGATCAATCAAGTCAAGTCCAGCCAAGTCAAGACCAATCAGAACAAGAGCAATCAAGTCAAGTCAAGTCCAACTAATTGTGTATAACATTAAACATATGTCCAATTCTAAATTAATGACTCAAAATCATAACATATAAGTCAAAAGTAAGGTAAACAAGTTTTCCGCATAAAACAGTAAGAAAAAAGGCCTTGAAACTCCTTTGTGAGTGATGAACAAGTATGAAAAGTCTTAAATAATTCAAACACGTACAATGACCGGTTAATAGCCCTATTCATTTGCTGTAATAATATTACACAAATAAGGAGCAACCTGTAAGATCCGCCTATTTTCAACCTATAAACCCACACTTGAACCCAGTTTGAACTTTCATTCGATGGAAAATTCATAATTAAAAGTATTTTATTTATTTTAATGATTCAAATGCTTTAAATGTGTAATTTAATCAATATTGATAACTGTTTTATTTGATTTTTATTTATTAAAATCATTTAAACAGTTTATAATAAATTTTATAATTTATAAAATAAAGTGTTTATAAATTTATGAAGTTTTATTTATCATTTATAAGTTTTAGTTATTAAATTGGAATAAATAATTAAATTTAAAATAAATTTATAAAGTTTGGATATTAATTATGAGATTTTAATTAGTAAAAATAATTAATTGTGTTGCAAAATTTTGTAAGACTTATAAGTTTTATAAAAACAATTTGATTATTTATAAATTAGTGTTTTATAAGTCAAGGGGTTAAAATATAATTTTTGAAAGTTAATTTAAAACCTTTTACATAAACTATTAACCTCTTAAATGTACAGGGACTAATCTGTAAATTCTTTTAAAACCCTAACCACCCACCCATCATCGCCCCTGTGTTCCGACCACCATCTCCAGTGACCACCTCACACTCAAAACACACGAATTCTATGCCATTGACTCTCGCGCATCTGAAATGAACTCGATACCACTTGGATTCGAATCATTTGACTCTTATCTTTGACCAAATTCGAAAACGAATGCATTCAAAGCATTAAACTCGCTTAGCTTGAAACTGGTCAAATCATGCTTATATAAACGAGGGTTAATCATCATGTAGATGTTCTTAAACTGTACGCGCTCTTATTTGCAACTCAAACAAATAGACACATCGAATTCGATCATCCCCTTCATCATAACCTGCGACTCGATTAAACTCCATCTTATAGACATTATCATTTACAAGTAGTTGAGGACTATTGATCCTAATCCTCTTTGGAATCTACGCACCACATCATTGAAACATATTAACATCAAAACATCGAATACAAACTCAAACCAACGGCGACTGTTCATCCTTCTTTTCTTCATCAATTCGTTCCTAATCAAGTGTTACACACACATATACACTCGGTTTCAATCAAGGATAAAAAGCTAAGGTTGATTCTATTAACAAATGTGATTTGACGTTCAATTGGATTGAAATCAAAGCTAGGGTTCATGTTAATTTGGGGATTATTTCAAAAAAAAACAATTCTTATTATTGTTTTTGTGTTTTAAAACAAGACTTGGCCTTTGGCCCAACAGAGAGGTCTCGGATTCGAACCCGACCTCCATAATATTTTTTTTAAAAGTCAACTGGGTGTATTCTAAAATTTAGAAAATATATTAATATATTATTAAATTAATATAAAAATTGTTTTGTGAACTAAAACCATTTCAAGAGTTATTAATTAATTTTTGAGAATTTTAGAAAATATAATTTCTACATTCAATTATCTTTTAAAGAATAAAAATGTTATACAATTATTATCAAATTTACTTATAAATTTTAAAATGGTATAAAAATGATTTTGTTAATCATATTTACTCTAGAAATCTTCATTAAATTTCTTGAAATTCTACATCATATAATTCTCCTATTTTTTTTTAGTTTTTTCAAGGTTTAACAATATAAAATCATCATAAAAAATTATTTAAAAGTTTTCTAAAAACTTTATAAAATGAATTTAAATCCAACTTAAATTATTTCCAATTATTTTGCAAGTCATTTATAAATTCCAATTAATTACTTTTGACCAAGCTTTAAGTAATTGATTATTAAATTAATTATCTTCTTTTTAATACTTTAATACTCAACCGTTACTTAATCAATTATTACAAATTAAATATTTAAATAATATATAGTTTCACAAATGGATCACTATCATTTTCAATACTAATTACTTCGTACTTTTATTCTATTTAGTCAAGTTATCACGTTATTTTATTTAAAATATCTTTATTAAACCCAAATCCGAAATTAAAACTATAATTTAAAACTGGTTCTTTTATCATATCATTATTCTAATCACCAACACTTTTTCTTAGGTTAAAAATGTGAGGAAACTTTGGTGTCTATTTACGTATTCTAGAAATCATATCATTTACATTCTATAATCAATGTGAGTATTCGTAGCCCTTTTTATATGTTTTATATTTTGATGAAATCATGTGATTTATATTCAATCATTGTCACTAATTGTTATTCTATTCAAAATTCAATTCTACACATGATATGTTATTACTTGTAATTATGTGTGCATAGTTAGATAAACTAGATGACAACATAATCATTAATTCATACAACCATGGTAATAATGATAGATCTAATGGTTTGAAAAAGTTACCCCATTTGTTTAGTCGCGTGGTGATTGGAACCGGATTCATTCACTCTATAAGGTTTGGTCTGCGGACCAAGTCAATTCAGTTATTAGGTTTGATTGTGTTGGTTTATCTTTTATGTTATACTATTGCGTTATAAGTCTTGACACTTCCATGTGAATTGAATTATTTTCAATCATTTAATCAATCTATATATGTACTCAAACTTGTGTTTACGCACCGGCTAATTTGTTAGCTGATTCGTTACTTTGTTACATAATTTCAGGAAATGCTATTTAGTGGACTTCTTCATGCTCGCATAGGATTGGATTTAGTCAAAAATAAAGAATACTATATTACGATATTTTGATCTTTATTGCATTTATTACTTGATTAGTATTATTCAATGAAAATGGCATATAATATTATTTCAACTTTATTTAATTCCATGTCCTATGAACAATCGATCACATTCGTCCGTCCGGATGATTCCATCGTCGGTTGGAGTGTAGCTCAACCCTAAAAAGTCTTCACGTCTAAATACTAAACATTGGTTATACTTTTTAATTTAATAACAAGTATTATTTATATGTGTATACCAATAAGAATTATTAAAGATAAGTTTGTGTAACACCTGAAACTTTTGATTAGACGAAAAAAAAATAATAATAAGAAAGAAAAGAAAGTATCTTGAAAGGAAATGAGAAAGGAATAAAAGTAGAGGGGGCTTTGTGTTAAAAGTGCAAAGAGGGGATAAATATCTGATACTTATGGGGATGGCTGCCCACTCTTTTCTCACAACCCCAAATCGTAAAACACTCTAGAGAGAGAAAGAGCAGAAAACAAGATTTTGAAGGAAGAACAAGAAGAAGAAGGTCGATTCGAGGTACAAGATATCACGGCAACCGGTTTTGAAGAAGCAATACTCGCAGCAACACAAGGTGAGTTCTAAGACCCCTAATTTTACCCGTTTTTGAAAGATTTTTGGGGCTGGAACACATTGTGACACTGTTTTCGAGCTTTGAGTGCTTAATCCGTGTATGTATGTACGAGTATGCATGTGTATGGTCCGTTCAGGTTGCTATGCTTACTGTATATAAGATTTCTAGGGCAGATATATGAGTTACAGCATGTTGTTCGTGTGCGTACTGTTGATGTATGTTTTAGGAGTCTTTTCTATGATGTGTATGATGTGTAGCCTGTTTTAAGTGGACGGTATGATAAATCTGTGCTAATGAGGGTGTTATGATGATGAATGGATTATGGAAAAGGGCACAGGTTAAGTTGCAGGTCACTTACTCAGCCGCATAGGCTAATGCGGATAGCTAAACGAAATATGGCCAAGGCAGACTTCAACCGCATTGACAAAATGCGGATGACTAAGTAAATGCGACCGAGGCATTTGCTCAGCCTCATTGACCTAATGCGGGCAAGTTGGGAAGAATAGCCAAGGCATTCTTCATCCGTATTAACTAATGCGGGTAGAACATGAAATGCGATTAAGGCATTCTTCAGCCGCATTGCTAATGCGGGTAGAACATGAAATGCGATTAAGGCATTCTTCAGCCGCATTGACCAATGCGGGTAGTTTATGAAATACGGTTAAGGCATTTTCCTCAGCCGCATTGTCTAATGCGGACAGTATGGAAATGCGGCTAAGGCATTTCCTCATCCGCATTGACCGATGCGGATGACAAGAAATGCAGATGAACCGAAGAAGGAAATGCGGGTAAACACTTAGCAAAATTTTGCCTTCTGGGAAAAATGAGTAGGATAGGCTTTGACCTAGGAGATTCCCGGGGGTTATGTAAGTTGACTTTTAAAGTCGTGGATGTTATGATGATGTGTGCTTGATGGTCATGCATGGTGTATGTTATATATGTATGATTGCCTTGTATGACGATGCATGAATGATGTGTGTATGTTCCTTATGATATTGTATGTTTATCTTTCCGAAACTTTACGTATTATGATAATGAATGAACAAAGTATTATGTAACGTAAAGTGAAAGATAACGAAAGAGGACATGATGACGAAGGCATGTATTAATGAATAAATGAAAAGGGAAATATGATGACGAATACATGCATTAATGAATGAACGAACTAAGTCTTGCAAGCATTGGATAAGGAATAATGGGTCCTTCTTTGTGATTGACCATACGCATGGTATCTCTACCGCTTACCTACTAGTACTGTGGCATACGCTTTGTTGTTCATTTGTTGACTTCGGCCCAGTAGCTAAGACTAATCGGGGTATAGCATATGGTATTGGTACAAAAGATATCCAGTGTGCAAGCAAAGATGAAACTGAATCCTTGTCATTCGATCACAGTAATCATAGCTGAGTGCTATGAAGTGGGTAAAGCCTGACAGGATCCAGTTAAGAACTGAATGATAATGATGTATAAAGAACGAATAAATGAATGAAAGGGATAATAGAAGAAATTATCTATGTGTACGTATGATGCATGATCACATGAAAGAAAATAATGGTTTGTAAAGAAAACAAAGTATGTTTATTATAAAACTAGAACTCACTCAGCAACGCTGACTTTTTATGTGTTTCCAGTTGGCAGGTAGTGTTGCTGGGGATGGCACGAGGCGACTACTCAGTTCTTTTAGGATGGCATTCTTCTTTTGATAATGCTGCCACAAAATGTGTTGCGGGCTCATAATGCATGCAACACATTATGTTGCATGCAAGTGCAAGATTCCTTGAGGATCCCGATAAACGGGAATACTTAAGGAATCTTCTTTATATTAGTTTTAATGTATTTGTAATAGAGGTCACTATATATGACCCTATGATTGTTGAGGATTCAAATAGACGAGATTACTTAAGAAATCCTCGGTTTCATATGCTTCCGCAACGATCATAGTAAAGTTAGGCAATGTAAAGAGAGCTTGTATTTTGTATTCTAATCAACAACTTAATGCATTGTAAAAGCTTTTATGATGAAATGAGAATGTACTTATTATCAATTCCGCTGCGTTATTTCACTTAGTATATGTAAACTATATGTTGAAGTGCGATGAATGACCAACTGTGAGGTGCCCGGGAACGGGGCCTTACAGTTTGATACATAATTGTAAATGTTTCAAACTAGATAAAGTGCCCGCGCTTCGTGGCGGGGATTGGCTTTTGTTTTTGAGTAGCTATTTTATTACCGAAGTAAAAAGTTATAAGAACTCAAATCACTCACCTGCAGCATCTGCTTCTCATGATCTAATTTCCATTTCCAACTACTCCATTTCATAAATTACATGTTATTTGGAAATTGAAATAGGTCTTGTAAATACGAGGTCCAACTCCGTATGGTTCCGATCTAGCTGAACTTCGATCCACAGATGCTCTCTGAAGCTTCGCGCCCACACACAATGAAAACAACACCAGTTAAGGCGCTTCAGGAGGGGGGAGAAGTCTCCCTGTAACGACCCTCCAGCGTGAGAGTAAGTACTGGTTGAATGGGAATATGTGATAGGGGAAATAAAGGGAGAGTTTTAGTGTGTATTCTTTCATGAGGATCTCAATCATCCTTACCTGGTATTTATAGTGTTTGCTTGCTGTAACGGTCTGCTAAATTACAGGGATAATCCCCCATGCAAATCCGTTACCTTTTATGTTCTCCGACCGTTACTGAAT
>CM044009.1:39042204-39382204 GCA_024085815.1 Flaveria linearis | reverse complement strand
AAGGCCCTATTTTCGGGACGCTTACAGCTGGTTATCATCATACTTAAAACACATCATTATATTATAGTCTTTACTAAAATCATGTCGCTGAAACTGTGAAATAACTTTTTGTTTTACTATAAATGCTTTTGCAAAGTAATACAACACTCATTACAAAATATCGTTTGTTTGCATTACAATACAAAAGCGTTAAACAAAAGAATGCCATCCCAAAAGAGCTGAGTAGCCGCCTCGTGCCATCCTCAGCAACGTTACCTGCCAACTAGAAACACATAAAAAGTCAGCGTTGCTGAGTGAGTTCTAGTTTTATATTAAAACATACTTTACTTTCAGTATAACCTTTTCTTTACTTTCATGCTATCACACATCATACGTACACGTAGATAATATCATTATTATCTTCTCTATTCGTTCGTTCATCATTACATCTTTTATTGTGCCCCAGATACCTTCCGTACCAATACCCTGTGGTACACCCCGAACTATTTAGCTACTGGGCCGAAGTCTATGAAGAGATAGCTAAAAGTGGTGCCGCAGTACTAGGGGTAAGCGGTAGAGGTTCTATAATAATGGTCGATCACAAAGAAAGACCCCGATGTGCATCCTCCCGGGGTAGCGAACCCCCACACCGTTGGGCCATCACCTTAATTGGCATGTGTCGATATCCAATGCTCGAAAGACTTTCATTACTTTCATCATTCATTAATGCATGCATTCATTCATCATGTTCCTCTTTCATTATCTTTCACTTTACGTTACATAATACTTTCGTTTCATTCATTAACGTAACACGTAAAGCCACGGGAAAGATAAACATACATCATAATAAGGAACATCAATATACACTATAGCATTACTATACGGGGCATCATCATACATACATAACATACATCATACATAAACATGCAACATCATCATTATCATGCCCTACATTACTCCTAAGCTCCCCAAGGTCATCTTACGTATACCTACGGGAACTTCTACGTCACAACTTACATCTGCACTTTCCCCCTAAAGTCAGTACTTTAACTATGTTCCTCTTCGGGTACAACAACCCGAAAATTTTATGTGATTTTGTTACAAATTAAATCACCGAAATATAGTGACCCCATACGAAATATTTTCCGGTTCCGCCACTGGATTGGAGGTAATCCCGATGTAATTAAATGTGGGGGCTGTGTCCTGCTGTCATACCAGGAATCACGCACGGGCCAGGTATCTGAGTTCAGGCACCCGGTATTGTATGGGTTATTTGTACCCTACCCCTACAGGTCTAAAGTTTGAGGAAAAACAAAACAAAGTGATACAGTATCACTGTAATTTTTTGATACCATAGAATGTTTTAAGACATCTTCATTCTCTTTGGTATCCCACTTCTTGAGTTAAATCTAGAACTCTAATTATTATCTAGATAACATTAGTATTCCAAATTTAATAAAATTTGAACATTTATGCATCTTTTTGATATCTGATATCACAACTATGAGTTTCATACTTTCACATGCAATAACATTATACTTGAGTGTTTTGATGCTTGATCAAATGATTTATATTACGTGACTGACTTTAATTTCGGCTGTTTTTAATTAAATTCTTATGGTCTAACATTAAAAATATCACCTAAACTTGCATGATTCACCTAAATGAGTAAAATTTTCTCTCTCAGTTACAAACAACCAACCTTCTGTATTCACCAAAGACCCCACACCATGTCTTCCAAGCTTCATTCAGGTGCTGTTTGTTTTTTCTGCAGGAAAACGTCTGCAGTCTGCGGACCACATCTGCAGACATCTGCAGCAGAAGAGGTGGACCAAACGTCTGCAGTCTGCCAAAAAAAGACTATTTGTTTTTTAACATCTGTAGAATGCTTAAATATTCTGTAATTAAACTAAACCTATTTTTAACATCGAGATCAATATCAACCCACAAAACATCCTAATTAGAATCAAACAGCACTAACAAGAACACTAATATCTTTCTATTCATAATTACAAGCACAAAATCGAGATCAATATCAACCCACAAAATATCCAATCAAAATCAATAACCAAGATCTTTCTGTGATGAACTGCAGACCCGTGACCCAACTTGACCCGAACCGATCAAGATTAACCTACATGTTTTGTGTTATTGAATCCTATTTCTAAAACAAAAACATGGCTTTATCTCACTACAGACGTTTCAAGCAAAAGAGCCTCACTGATTTCTTGTGATTATAAGCATTTTAACATTTTCAATACTTCACAGAAATGCCATTGCATAATGACTTCCACCAACAACACAAGCAAAATCATGATCAATAATCACAGAAACGCCAAATTCGTTGAATCCGAAATCAATCATCACACAAGCTTCAACATCATTGTATCGTTTCAAAAACAAAATCCGAAACAAATCATCACAAAAACTTTAAAATTACTAGAGCAAATCAGTCGAATCGATTCAAAATCGAGATCAGATAAAGCATAAACACACCTTCGGACCAGCAGGACCGCCTTTCCAAAGAGGAGTACTAGTGGTTCGACAATCGCTACAGCATTTCGCTAACAAACCACTACTACTCTCAATTACTTCTTCTACTTGTGCATCAACTGACCTCTGCAACAACAAATTGAATCGAAGCTGTTCATATTCATACAAATCGAAACAAAAGCGGTGGTGAAATCAAAACCCACCAAACAAAAACCAAACCAACAACGAATCAATGGATTACTTGAGGATGGAGGTGGAGAAAGTGAGAGAGGATGGCAGAGAATGTCGAAGGCGGTGGTGAAATCTGCGCAGCTGGTCGAAGGTCGAAGGCGGCGGCGAAGGTCGAAGGCGGCGGCGAAGGTCGAAGGCGGCGGCGAAGGTCGAAGGCGGCGACGAAGGTCGAAGGCGGCGGCGAAGGTCGGGGGTATGCGCCAGCTGGAAAACGTGGGGTTGTGGAAGCGGTGAAGGTGGGGTTGTGGAAGCAGTGAAGGTGGGGTTGTGGGGATGTGAAAGAAATCTGGAAGAGGGTAGAAGACTTGTGTTTAGGTCTTCTCCAAGAAGAGGACGGGAAGACATTTTTAGGTGAAATGTCTTCCAAAAAACAAACAGTCTGCAAGCTCAAATGTCTGCGCGTCCTCTTCTTGGTGAAGACAGAAGAGGTTGAGAAGACCTTTTAAGAAAAAACAAACAGCCCCTCAGTCAATTGTATGGACCTTTCACCATTAATGTTAGAAACCAAAGTTGGTCGGTTGAACTTAGCACGTAGGGGCCAATCATAAAATTTAACAAACTTAGAAAATGCATTTAATATTTTTGACCGACAAAATAATTAGTTAAAATGAGGACTCAAAATCATTCAAGTTAACTCTAGCAAACCGCGATCTAAATGTAAGTATAAAGGATAGATATTATTTTTGTTGTAATAAGAATAAAAGATAAAAAATGTGACCCATTCTAAATTTTTATCACAAAAAATCATTGTACTTTTTTAAGAGAAATCTAAATAGCTCTTAAATTTAGTTTTGTTAGTTATAAGACTTAAATCTTCTATCTTTTGAGAAGGACACTAATTTAAACATGTGAATGCCAAACGCTGTTTGGTAAATTGCTAATAATAAATTTTAAAAATCCATCTAAGATAAAATATAGTTATTTATATAGCTACCAAAATATGAAACTGAATCTACCCAAAACCACCGTATGTGTTTGCTTCTACCAAACCCCAAATAAATCGAAAGATTTTCAAAATATCATTCGATCATTTTTCCTTTCTAAAATGTCTCTTTAATTGACTAACTTTTTTTCAAAATTGTTTTCCTCCTATAGGTTGTCCTCACCCTTTAAATAGAGTCATCAAAACTTTCACTTAACGAATGTGATTCGTCCATGTGTCCATATACGGCCGCCCTAACCATATTGGTTTACATAGGGGAAAAGAGCCGACCGTGGTTCTCTTTAAAACTTTGTGGCATGTAATGCTCATTTAAGAATTACACACAATTACACACACATGCACGCGCAGGCGCACGCTCACGGGCACGCGCACGCTCACGCGCACGCTCACGCGCACGCTCACGCACATACGCTTTTGCGCGCCCGCGCGCGGGCGCGCGCACACACACATATATATAATAAACAACAATCGACCAGATTAAACCTATTTAAAGTTCGACCGAACCTATTTAACGTTCAACCGAACTTATTAAAGTTTGACCGGACCTATATTAAGTTCAATTAAACTTTCAATATGGTCAACCGAACTTATTAAATTATGTAAGACCCTTTTTAATAAATTAAACGACCCTACTGAAGTTCAAAGGACACATTTAAAGTTCAAACGATCTATTTAAGTTCGAACGATACTATATAAAGTTCAAACAACCCTATTTACAATTTGGACGACTCTATTAAAGGTTCGAACGATACTATTTAAAGTCTAAATGACCCTGTTGAGTGGGAATATTTTTGAAAGATATTAGTCAAAGGGAGATTTTGGGGGACGACGGAGTGAAAAGAACATTTCGGAAATTTTTCCAAAAAAATGCTATTTTCGTCCCTGACGTTTTGTTAAATTTGTCATTTCAATTCAAAAACTTTTTTTTTGCTATTTCAGTCACTTTAGTTTATCAAATGTTGCAGTTTTCATCCACTTCACAAACTTCGTTAAGATCTCAGTTAAATATGAGGGTATTTTAGTCTTTTTCAACACCCTAATTATCCAATTAAAACAAATTAATAAATTAATATTCAATTAAAACTAAAAAACATGAAGTGACTAATGAGACCGGACGTTTCGATTTAAAAGCTTTAATTAACCTTAACTCATGTTGTTCGATTAAGTTCTGTTCTAACGTGTGCCTTTATTCGATTGAGGGCTGTTGTAGGATTGCGTTTTGCTGTTATCACGCTTTGTTTGATTGAGGTATGTTGTTGTAACGTTTGTTTGAACATGACAGCAACAAAACTCAATCAAACAAAATGTGACAATAATAGATCTCAATCGAACAACGGTGCGCGTTCGATCAAAACGTGAAGATCAATTGAATCTCAGTATCCCACAACACATCTCAATCGAACAAAATGAGTTAGAGTTAATTGAAACTTTTAAATCAAAACGCCCGGTCTCAATAGTCGCTTCATATGTTTTTTTAGTTTTGATCGAATATTAGTTGATTAATTTGTTATAATTGGATAATTAGAGTGTTGAAAAATACTAAAATATTTTCATATTTAATGGAGATCTTAATGAAGATCTTAACGGAGTTAGTGAAGTGAATGAAAATGATAACATTTGATAAACTATAGTGACTGAAATGGCCAAAAAAAGTTTTTTGATTGAAATGGTAAATTCAACAAAACGTCAGGGATGAAAATGACATTTTACCCTAAATTCTATAATCTTGTTAAGAAGCTACATCCCTAACCAAACCAATAGTATTAATAGCGTAATAGAATTCTTTACATTCATTTTAATCACATTATCAAGGATAATTTAAAATAATCTATATTACTATATAAAGCATCTATTTGGTAGAAAAATTTACTTTTAGTACATTTAATACAACTTCTTAAACCTTAGGTACAAGTGCTCCATAAAATCATTATTATTTTGCCTATTATTTAATAACCTTCTTTTAAATAATACATTGATTAATGCATGTTATTAATACATTATCTAATAATGTTAGATTCTTTAATTCAATACCTTAAATGTTACATTATTTATAATACTTTAAATTAATATTTAAATTTATAAATAAGTATTACCTTAGTTGAATGCTTAACTATATATTAATAAATACTTTATAATAATAATAATGATGACGATAATAATAATAATAATAATAATAATAATAATAATAATAATAATAATAATAATAATAATACCAATAATAATAATAGTAATAATAGTAGTAATAATAGCAGTAGGAGCAGCAGCAGCAGTAGCAGCAGGAGCAGCAGTAGGAGCAGCAGCAGTAGCAGCAGGAGCAGCAGTAGGAGCAGCAGCAGCAAGAGCAGCAACAAGAGCAGCAGCAGTAGAAGCAGTAGTAGAAGCAGCAGTAGCAGTAGCAGGAGGAGCAGTAGCAGAAGTAGCAGCAGCAGGAGCAACAGGAGCAGCATGAGGAGCAGCAGCAGCTGCAGGAGGAGCAGCAGCAGCTGCAGGAGGAGCAGCAAAAGGAGGAGGAGCAGCAGCAGCAGGAACAAGAGGAGTAGCAGGAACAACATCAGCAAAAGGAGGATGAGCAGAAGTAGCAGGAGCAGCAGCAGGAGGAGTAGCAGCAGCAGGAGGAGCAGCGGCAGCAGTAAGAGAAGGAGGCGTAGCAGCAGCAGCAGCAGGAGCAGCAACACTACTGGCAGGAGCAGCAGCAGCACTACTAGCAGCAGTAGCAGTAGTAATAGTAGCAGTAGTAGCAGCAGCAACAGCTGCAGTAGTAGTAGCAGTAGTAGCAGCAGCAACAACAGTAGTTTTAATAGTAGTAGTAGTAGTAGTAGTAGTAGTAGTAGTAGTAGTAGTTCCCGATCCATGATTTCTCTCGCTTGGAGTTCTATCTCACTTTGACAATAGGAGTCTTGCTGCGTTTTAATCGCTTGACTTCCCGATCCATGATTTCTATCGGTTCTTCCATAAAATAGAGTTTCTTGTCAATCTTGATTTCCTCAATCGGTACGTGAAGGATTCAATCAGCTAAACACTTCTTAAGGTTCAATACATGGAATGTATCATGCACATCACTAAGCTCTTGAGGTAGCTTTAACGGATACGCCACAGGACCAATTCTTTCAACGATCTCGAACGGTCCAACATACCTCGGAGCTAACTTTCCCTTCTTTTCGAATCGTACGATCTCCTTCCAAGGAGAAACTTTCAATAAGACACGATCACTCATGCTAAACTTTAGGGGTTTCCGCCGTTTATTGGCATAGTTTTTCTGGCGGTCTCTAGCTGCCTTAAGTCTATCCTTGATTTGGAATATCTTATCAGTTGTTCTTGGATGATCTCTGGACCTGTCAGTTGGCTTTCACCTAGCTCAGTCCAACATACGGGCAACCTACACTTTCTTCCATACAATGCTTCGAATAGAGCGCATCCAATGCTCGTATGATAGCTATTATTATAAGAGAATTCGACCAACTATAAATGAGTATCCCAACTCCCACCAAAGTCGATCACACATGCCCTAAGCATGTCTTCTAGAGTACGTATCGTACGTTCACTTTAACCATCTTTTGTGGATGATAATCAGTACTTAGGTCTAATCGAGTACACATTGCCTTCTGTAAAGTCTGCCAGAACCGTGATGTAAATCGACTATCAGGATCTAATATAATTGACACATGCACTCCATTCCTAGCCACGATCTCATTCACATATAATCTCACCAACTTTTCCATCTTTTAATCCTCACGAATCAGTAAGAAATAAGCAGATTTTGTTATTCGATCCCTAATAATCCAAATCGAATCGTGCCCCACTACTTGTTCTAGGCAAATTAGTGATGAAGTCCATTGCTATGTTTTCCCATTTCCATTCTGGAATCTCAGGTTGTTGCAATAGACCTGACGGTTTTTGGTGTTCGGCTTTAACTTTCGAACAAGTCATACATTCACCTACATACGTCGCAATGTCTTTCTTCACACCTGGCCACCAATACAACTCTTTAAGATCTTCGTACATCTTTGTCTGCACTAGGATGAACAGAATACTTGGACTTGTACGCTTTGTTCATAACTTGGGTTCGAACATCTTACTTAGGTACCCATATACGATCCATAAAGTATCGTACACCATTATCTTTACAATTCATCTGTTTATGCAACCCTCAAAACTCCTCACTTGCAATATTCTTTTCCTTCAGCGCTTCACCTTATGCTGTCAGGATTTGAGTTTTCAGATTCGATTGAATGGTCATTCCTAACGCTCATGCACGTAAAGGTTTTACACGTTCCTTCGTACTCAAGGCATCAGCCACCACATCTGGCTTTTCAGGATGATATTGGATCTCACAATCATAGTCAATAAGAAGCTCAACCCATCATCTTTGGCGCATATTCAATTCCTTTTGATAAAAATACGTTGAAAACTTTTGATGATCAGTGTAGATAATGCACTTAGTCCTATACAGATAATGCCTCCGTATCTTAAGTGCAAATACCACCGCTCCTAATTCCAGATCATGTGTCGTGTAATTCTTCTCATGAATCTTTAGCTAGCACGAGGCGTAAGCAATCAACTTATCCTTCTTCATTAGCACACAACCCAACCCTTGGTGTGATGCATTGCAGAACACCACAAAGTCGTTGGATCCATCAGGAAGGGTCAATATTGTCGTGTTACATAATCTTTCCTTCAACGTCTGGAAGGCCTCTTCTTGTATATGACCACAATCAAATTTCTTATCTTTCTTGGTTAACATCGTCAACGGTTGAGCAATCTTGGAGAAGTTTACAATAACGCGCGGGTAGTAACTAGCCAACCCTAAGAATTGTCAAATCTCCAAAGGTGTCTTAGGTGTCTCCCATTTCCTAACTGCTTTGATCTTTCCAGGATCAACATGAATTCCCCTCTGACTCACTACGTGTGCTAGAAATTTAACTTCTTGTAACCAAAATTCACACTTCAAGAATTTGGCGTAAAGTGTCTCTTCCTTTAGTAGCTCTAGTATCATTTGTAGATGTTGATCATGATCTTCTTTTGTTTGAGAGTAGATAAGAATATCGTCTATAAACATGATCACAAACTTATCCAGATAAGGTTTACAAACCCTATCATCAAATCGATAAACACTGCCAGAGCGTTGGTCAATCCAAATGGCATGACTAAGAACACGTAATGTCCATATCGAGTTCTAAGCGTTGTTTTTGGTATGTCATCTCCATGAACCCTCAATTGATGATAGCCCGATCGAAGATCGATCATAGAGAAGTCATAAGGTCCTTGTAATTGGTCGAATAGATCATCGATCCTAGGGAGAGGATATTGATTCTTCACGTTCAACTTATTTAGTTCCTGATAATTGATGCACATTCGGAACGATCCATCTTTCTTCTCAACAAACAATATCGGTGCTCCCACGACGAATGTCTTGGTTGTATGAAGCCCATATCTAACAACTCTTGTAGTTGACTCGATAACTCTTGCATTTTTGATGGTGCTAGGCGTCATAGCTACGGGCGTTGCTCCAGGAATCAAATCAACGTGAAATTCCAACTATCGAGTAGGAGGGAAACAAGACAAGTCGTCGGGGAACACTTCAGGAAAGTCTCGTACCACCGGTATGTTCTCTAGTCCCTCCTCCTCTTTTGCTTTCTTTTCCACTACATGTGCCAAAAACGCATTGCATTGCTTCTGCAGGCATCAACAATCTTCATACAGGAGATAAGCTTTCGATTTCTTCCCAGTCGTTCTCCTTGAACCTTGAGCACATCAACGTTAGGCATGGGGATTCGAACCACTTTCTCACGATAGACGATTTCGGCTCCATATTTCGATAACCAATCCATACCCACTACTACGTCGAAGCTTCCTAATTCAAAAGGTATTAAGTCTATGTCAAAGGCATGGTCCTCTAATGTTATCGTGCAACCTCTTATTATCTTGCTAGCTTTCAAAAAGTTACCATTAGCCATTTCTACTGAGTAACTAGTCTCTAGACAACTAGGGTTAAAAACAAGCAAGGGTGCAAATTTAGAGAATATGAAGCTATTATCTGCCCCGGTATCAAACAATACAAACACGAAATGATTATTGAGGAGGTACGTACCCGTAACGACATTCGGGTCTTGACGGGTGTCATTTTCCCTAATCACAAATGCACGTCCTCGGGCAGCATTCCCTTGATTCCCTTCTCCTTGATTACCAGCTATTGCCATCACTTGATTTTGATTGTTTCCATGTTGACCCGGTGCCCGGTTCAACCTAGGGTACACATTCAGATAATGATCGGGGCTTCCACACTCGTAACAAACCCTCATGTTTCTTGCTGGATTAACTGCATTTATCGGTGCAACAAGGTTAGGCGCCACCCTACAATCCCTTGCAACATGTCCTGGGCATCTACAATTCAAGTACACTCGGCACGGCGCCGCTTGCGGATGTTGAAAATTACACTTATTGCACTTAGGGTGTGGCCAAATGTAGTCTTTTCTTAGTTGGTTCACCGCCACAAAGTTTCTTGTCACTTTCGCCCTCTTATCAAATTTCCCAGCGTTCTGTCTACTGGTTTTCCCTATATCTTTCCTTTTCTCTCCTCCTTTACCCAGTACTCCAGTCCTTATCATTTCGTAAGTGAAAGTACCAGCTTTCAGAATTGCGCTTTGAATCGTAGGAGGAGCGGCTGCAGTTACCATCGCTCGGATTTGAGGAGCCAATCCCTAGATGTACATTTCGATCCTTTTAGACTCTGGGGTCACCAAGTGTGGAACGAGCCTAGCTAGTTCATGAAACTGATCCGTGTACGCCACGTATCCAGCTCCTACCATGGTATGGTTCCAGAACTCATGGTCCAACTTTTGCATTTTATTACAAGGGCAGTACTCCTCAGTGATCAACGTCTTGAATTCGTCCCAAGTCATCTACATCGCCGCCTCCCTACCTCTTGCTTGAATTTGAGTATTCCACTAAGTTAATGCCTTTCCTTGTAGTGAACATATAGCATAGTTGATCTTCTGGCTATCCAGGTACTCGCTAATGTCGATCACTGTCTCCATCTTCTCAAGTTATCTAGTCAACGCTATTGCTCCACCTTTACCATCAAATTCTTTAGGTTTACAAGCCACAAATTCCTTGTATGTACATCCCTTCCTTCTTCCACCACCACCATATCCGTTCTATCCATTTCCATTTCCATTGCCCAGACCACCACCATTGCCATTCATGTTAGCATTACTATTTCCATTATCCATACCACCTTCTTCTTCATCGTGGTTGACATTTTTGCCTTCATATCCATTCTCACCGTTCTCTTCATCACCACCATTCCCTCTATCATTTCCATTACCATTGTTTCCACCCCCATTGTTGTGGTTCAGAATGTTGTCACTTACTTGCGACACGATGGTTGGAACGAGCATGGCTAACTGTCGAGCAATCAAGGCAGCTATATCAGGGTTTCTAGATCCATGGTTGTTTCCAGCCTCACCACCTTCATTTCCTCCTTAAGGTGCTTCACCCCTACCACAAGCACCTTTTCCTCTACCTCTGCCTCT
Organism: Flaveria linearis; assembly: GCA_024085815.1. Taxonomy (NCBI): domain Eukaryota; kingdom Viridiplantae; phylum Streptophyta; class Magnoliopsida; order Asterales; family Asteraceae; genus Flaveria; species Flaveria linearis. Next base: position 39,371,026 of record CM044009.1, on the reverse strand, counting down.
TGGGGCAGCACCACCATGACTGTTACTGTAGGTAATTCTTCTGGGCGGCATTTTCTAATCAATCATAGATATTACGTGAGCTTCAGTAACATCAAGGTTTATCACAATTCAATCACGCATGGCAAATATCACATCATCACAAGTTATACATTTCATAAGGTAATAATACAAACAATTTCATAATAATAATAATATAACGTTTCATTGCCATAAGTCATAATGTGGAGGATCATGATGAGGCTGGTGCAACCAAAACCACTTCATAGTCATTTTTGGTGCTACATTGAAGGGCTTCCGAAGCCAAGCAAGAGATCTTCCGAAAGTCTGAAAAACAGCTTCCGAAGACAAAGTCTGAAAGAGCTTCCGAAAACAAAGAACAGCTTCTGAAGACAAAGTCTGATGAAAGAGCTGAAGACAAAGTCTGCTTCCTAAGACAAACAAGACTCCAAGCCTCGGAAGAAGCAGTCTTCCGAAGTATAAGTGGCTTTGGAAGAAGTTATTCTTCCGAAGTACTTTATCCTTCGGAAGGCATTGCTATGACCAGCAGATAAAAGTATGGTCCCTGACAGTCCGCTGCAGACCTCTGATACAGCATGGCATCTTCCTAAAGAGCCATGTTGTTGACCATGCTTTATTCTACTGTTCACCTTTTTATGATAGTACATGTTACCAACTTTAGTTGGTGACAAAAGGTAGGTCAGGGACATGTCTTGACTACCAACTATCAGGCAAAATGTCTGAAAGACTTCACCTAGAGTCTTGTAGTATAGATGTAAGGTTAGAGGTGTCCAGCTGGTATCAAAGTATATCCGGCTGTAGGTAGTATTATATATATCTTCTCCTTGTAACTCTTTAAAAAAGCGATTTGAGTCCAAGAGTCTTGTAATCCTTTGAGTTGAGAGGCAATATATAAAAGTACCTTCAAAATTTACTTGCTGTGTTTATTTTCTTACTGCTTGCTACTTGGTATATTGTGATCAACTCTTCATAGACTACTTGCTGAGTGTTATTCGCAGTGAGTTGAGAGAAAAACCACCCATAATCGATCCTGCAATTGGTATCAGAGCACCAGGCTCTTGATTGTGAGATCTTACCATCCAAATCAACCTGTTTTTCACTCGTCACTTCAAACCACTCACTCAAATGGCCGCTCTCTCCAAGGCTGATATGGAAACCGGTACCATGACCAAGTCCCCACTGATCACCCCTGAAGACTTTGACACATGGTGTATCAGAATGGAAGGCTTCATCAAGTGTCAAGATTCAAGGATGTAGGACTCCATTGTCAATGGTCCTTTCATACCAAGAACCACTTCTGCCACTGGTAATCGGATCATTCCAAAAGATGTTGATGATTACTCAGAAGAAGACAGGAAGAGAATAGAGCTGAATCAAAGGGCTATGACTTCTCTCCAAACTGCTCTCCCCAACTCCGTCTACAGACGCTTCAAGAAGTGCAAAACTGCTAAAGATTTATGGGAAGCACTGAAGCTGATGTATGAATGATCCAAGGAAACCCAAGAGAACAAGAAGGATCTCTTGAAGCAATAGTTTGAGAACTTTACTTTCAAGGCTGGTGAGACCTTGACTCAACAATACTTCAGGTATGTTGAGCTAGTAGATACTCTGGAGGATATTGGAGTAGCTCTTGAGAATAGAGACATACTTAGGAAGTTCATGTCTTCCCTTCCTAAACTATGGATACATTACTGTGTTGTAATCAAGAGAACTTCGGACCTTAAGACTCTTACTCTGACAGAGTTGTATGGTATCCTAAGTGCATTCCAGATGGAGATGAACATGCAGAACTCCTCTGGTTACTCCAATAACCAACTGAGTTCAGCCCTTCATGTGGTTGAAAGGGAAATCACGGAACCACAACATCAGTTGCTGTGTTACCCTGACAACTCACACAGGGTACCTTACATTACTCTACCTGAGACTCCAAAGTCTCAAAAGGTTCAACACAACTCCTCTCAGGATAGTTGTGCCTTTGTCTCTAGAAGTGGACACTCTGGTGATTTTCAATATTGCTTTGATGATCTTGAGTGCTTCAGTCCAGATGATGTGGAGTATATGGACAGTCCAGCAGATGGCTCTTTTAACTTACAGAGCGAAGAAGTTCTTCAAGAGAACTGGAAGGCAATTCCCTCAAAACCCAGTCAACAGCAAGTTTGGGTTTGATAAGAGCAAAGCAAAGTGTTACAACTGCAACCAACTTGGTCACTTTGCTAGGGAATGCAAGGCTCCCAAGAACAACCCGGGAACCCCACAGGCCTCCACACATCCCACTGCTTCAAAGCATGAAGAGAAGTCAACAAAAACAGCAGCTGTGGCTCAAGAAGTTGACTGGAGCTTCATGGTTCAGGATGTGACTCCCGCTCAAGCACTCATGGCCGGAACAGATGATGATCAGGTATATGAACATCTTTGTACTGCTGCCTGTATTGCTAAAGTTAAACTTTATAAGGATTACATTTCGGAAATCAGATCTGAGGTTGAGTCTTTAAACGTGTTAAAATCTGATTTTAAGAGAGCTGAATCTGTCTATCAAAAGAAGATTGAAGAGTTAGAGAAAACTGTGTCTCTTTTAAAACATGAAAAGACTAATTATAAGACTCAAATTAAAGATCTGATATCCAAACTATCTGAGTTTCAAGCCCAGTTGGTCACAACTGAGGCTCAGGCCAGGAAGCAAGCTATTGCTGAGCAAAGCTTCCAAACTATTCTTGCATCAACCTCTCATTCCAATATGTTTTATCAAAACAAAGAAGGGTTGGGAACCAATGAAATAGCTCCACCACACTCTTATGAGTCTATTAGACTACCAAGATATGGTACTGAAGAGCAAGAGGTTCTAACTGCTGACCCTTCTCCATTGGAACTAAAGGATGAGACAAAAATAGTGGCCACCACAGGGGAGAAACAGGAGGATACACTCATCTTCACCTGTGAAGACCAAATCCTAACCACCAAGGCAAGAAGAAGGAGAGCTAAAGCTGCTAGAAGGACTGCCAAGAAGGGTGCAGAGTCCAAGCTTAAGATCGACCCAAAGCAAAAGGGTGTCTTCATTTCTGCCGGATTTCAAGTGGTAGGTACTTCTGATTCAGGAAAGGAGTGTAATACCAGCACTCCTGTCCTACTGAAGGATCAGAAGTTGAAAGGAAAAGTTGCTGATGAAGAGAAGAAACCTAAGAAACAGCAACCTGCAAGTTCCCAGAAAACTAACATTACATGCATAATGTGTGGTCTGCATAACCACATGGCTAAAGATTGTTACTACAATCCAGCAAGCACACATTATGCAAATAATGTTAGAAAAGAAGGAGTCAGAGAAGGTTTCTCAGTTGGACCAGTTCAAAAGGTCCAAATGATGAAAAAGGGAAAGTTGGTCTCGAAAGCCAAGTTTCTTTCGGAAGAAACTACTTCTTCCGAAGGGAAAATGGCTTCGGAAGCCAAACCTTCTAAGGTTTGGAAGAACAAGAAGGCTCCCTTGAAACCATCTCAGAAGAAGACTACTTCGGAAGAAAAGGTGGTGAAGGCTTCTTCCGAAAAGAAAGAAGCTTCGGAAGAAGACCATGCTGCACAAGCTTCAACAAGCTCATCTTCAAAGATCAACCAAGGGATGGATTGGAAGATCAAGGAAGATGCTGCAGCCCAAACCTCTTCTTCAACAATGACCTCTATTGAACCCCAATGCATATCTTTTGGTTCAATTATGTCACTATCGTTGGAAGAGCCCAAGACCAGCAAGGCTTGGGCTTCCAAACAAAACTAACCATCTCATCTTATGTGCAGGGACGTCCATTTGACAAGAACAACAATGTCTGGATTGTAGATAGTGGATGCTCCAGGCACATGACAGGGAACAGATCTCTCCTTCAACAATTCCAGAACTTTGATGGAGGGCCTGTCTAATTTGGAGGTGAGGCCGGAGGATATATTTTGAGCAGAGGAAGTATATCCAATGGCAGAATAAACATTGACAAAGTTCACTTTGTCAAACAGCTTGAACACAATCTGTTAAGTGTTTCTCAATTCTGTGACCAGAAGCATCAGATGCTCTTCACAGAACATGAGTGCATTATCCTCAAACCAGGGATGACAATTCCTCCGGAATTGGTGATTCTTAGATCTCCCAGGAAAGGGGATATGTACAAGCTGGATATGAATAATGCTTCTCCTATGGGTGAAGTATCATGCTTTCTTTCCAAAGCTGATAGTGATGAGTCAACACTATGGCATAAACACACGTGTCATGTAAATTTTAAGACAATGAATAAATTGGCTAAAAATAACTTGGTACATGGTTTGCCTAAAAAGGAATTTTTCTACAAAGATAACTGTGTTGCATGCCTGAGAGGGAAACAACACAGATCATCTCATAAATCCAAATGTGTTAACTCTATCACTACTCCATTACACCTATTGCACATGGATCTCTTTGGACCCATAAGTATAATGAGCATTGGAAGGAAATCATACTGCCTTGTGATTGTTGATGATTTTACAAGATTTACATGGGTATTCTTTTTAAGAAGTAAAGATGAAATAGCTGAAACTTTAAAATCTTTTATTCTTAAAATAGAAAATCAAATTGATCACAAGGTTAAGATCATTAGAAGTGATCAAGGGACTGAGTTTAAGAACTTTGTTCTTGACTCATTCTGTGACTCAAAAGGGATTGCCAGACAATATAGTGCTCCCAGAACTCCTCAACAAAACGGTGTTGCTGAGAGGAGGAACAGGACACTTATTGAGGCTGCTCGGACCGTGTTAGCTGATTCAAAGCTGCCTCTAACATTCTGGGCAGAGGCAGTCAGCACTGCATGCTATGTGCAGAACAGGGTTCTTGTAGTTAAGCCCCATGGAAAAACCCCTTATGAGTTATGGAACAAGAGGCCACCGTTCATTAGCTTTCTAAGGTCCTTTGGCTGCAGGTGTACCATACTTAACACAAAGGACAACTTAGCAAAGTTTGCTGAGAAGTCGGTTGATGCTATCTTTGTTGGATACTCTTCTAGCTCCAAAGCTTATAAAGTATACAACATCAAGAATCAACAATTTGAGGAGTCCTCCAATATAGTTGTTAATGAGCACACTCCTTGTGTTAGGGGGAATGGACCTGAGTATATCTTTGATTTAGAATTGTTTCCAAACTATTCTAAACCATCTTGTGAGAATGTTTCAGCTGGAACAGGTGCTCAAGATGATGCTGATAATGATGCAGGTCAACTATTTGAGCTTCCCAGACCTCTTCCAAATTCTCCAAGAGCTGAAAGGCAACAAGCTTCAACCATTCAAAGATCTGATAGTGTAACTATCTCCAGGAATGGTGAAGCTTCAACAAGTGAATCACTTGATCAACCTCAAAGTTCTTCTGGTGATCCATTACAACACCAGGTTGAGGGAAGTAGTATTCTGAAGGAACAGGCAACTGTTAATCCTACTCCACAACCAACCATTGATGATGTTTCTCAATCATTTAATCAGTCCTCATTGAATGACTTTGAAACAGCAGTTGGACAGAGTGATCCAGTTCCTGATCAGAATATGTCTAACCTAGACTTATCTCTGCAACTGGAAGTGATTCCTCGTCTTAGGATTCACAACACTCATCTAACTGAGAACATCATAGGGAATGTCTCTGAGGGTGTGAGAACAAGAGGACAAACTCATCATGGGAATGTCTGCTTGTATTCATGCTTCTTGTCTCAGATGGAACCAAAGAAGGTAGAAGATGCCTTGAAGGATAGTAGTTGGGTTGAATCGATGCAAGAGGAGCTGTTTCAATTCAGAAGACAAAAGGTCTGGAATCTATGCCCACTACCATCTGGTCAAGTACCCATAGGCACTAAATGGGTATTCAGGAACAAGAAAGATGATAGAGGCTTGATTATCAAGAATAAGGCAAGACTAGTAGTTCAAGGATACACCCAGGAGGAAGGAATCGATTATACTGATGTCTTTGCACCTGTTGCAAGACTTGAGGCAGTTAGGATCTTCCTTGCTTATGCTGCATCCAAGAACTTCACAGTCTACCAACTTGATGTCAAGTGTGCTTTTCTATATGGGGATATAGATGGGGAAATCTATGTATGTCAACCTCCAGGATTTGAAGATCCACAGCACCCCAACTATGTGTGCAAACTGGATAAAGCTCTATATGGGCTGCACCAAGCACCTAGGCTGTGGTATGAGACCTTGTCTCAGTTTCTCCTGAAGAATGGATACACTAGAGGTACCATTGACAAGACTCTTTTCGTCAGAAAGAGTGGAGAAGACATTTTGCTTGTACAAGTCTATGTTGATGACATCATATTTGGTTATTCAAACGACCAAATGTGCAAGGACTTTGAAAGCATTATGAAGCAGAAGTTTGAGATGAGTTCCATGGCAAAAATGGACTTTTTCCTTGGAATTCAGGTGAAACAGATGAAGGAAGGGTTCTTCATAAGTCAATATAAGTATGTCTTAGACATCTTAGAAAGATTTGAAATGAAGGATTGTAAACCAGCCAAGACACCCATACCCAGAAACCATAATCTTTGCCCTGACCTTGAGGGGGAGGATACTGATCAACATCAGTATAGAGCAATCATTGGTTCTCTGATGTATCTCACTACTAGTAGACCAGATATCATGTTTGCCACATGCATTTGTGCAAGATATCAGGCTGCTCCAAAGGTGTCTCACCTAGCTGCTGCAAAGAGGATCCTCAGATACCTCAAAGGAGCACCTAAACTAGGTCTCTGGTATCCAAGAAATAGTGATTTCAATCTTTATGGATACTCTGAAAGTGACTATGGTGGCTGCAACATTGACAAGAAATCAACATCAGGAGGATGTCAATTTCTTGGTGGAAGGATTATCTCATGGCAATGCAAGAAACAATCCTGTGTCTCTACATCAACTGCTGAAGCTGAATACATTGCTGCTGCTAGCTGCTGTGCTCAACTGCTATGGATTCAAAATCAGATGTTAGACTATGGATTCGACTTCATGACTACTCCTATCCATATTGACAACAATAGTGCTATCTCCATTACTAAAAATCCAGTGAAGCACTCCAAGACAAAGCACATATATCAGGTATCATTTCATTAGAGATATTCATGAGAAACATCTGATCAAGTTAATCAAAGTTGACTCAAATGAACAATATGCTGATTTGTTCACAAAGGCATTTGATGAACAAAGATTTAAGTATCTCATATCAGCTATTGGGATGATAAATATTGATTAACTACCTCTTTTACAAAGCTTTTTAAATGTGTAATGTCTTGGGTCAATACAATTTAAGCCCTGTTACAAAAGATCTTTAAATTATTCTAAGTATAAATTCCTTCCGAAGAGGAATTAACTCTCGGAAGATATTCTTGAATATCTTCCGAAGCCAAAATTCCTCAATGGAAATTGTCTTCTCGGAAGAGTTTTTGGTCTCGGAAGAAGCGATTGATTTTACATCAGATCTACTTCCGAAGCTTATAAAACTCTCCATTCGGAAAGATAACTTTACCTTCAGAAGCAATGTTTTGCTTCGGAAGAGAAAGTATCTTTAAAAGACCATTTTACCTTCGGAAGAAATGCCTTGCTTCGGAAGAGAAATTGACTTCGGGAGACAATTACCTTCAGAAATGTTTTACATTCGGAAGCAAAGGTTTTTATATGTAACGGATATCTTTTGGGCCCCACTCTGTAAAAAGTAAAGATTTTGTCCATGATGGTCAGATTATTTAAAATTATCCTTGCCGCCACTATCATTTCTCCACCGTAAACCACCATACCACCCACAGTAACCCCAAACAGTTACCCTATTACCGCCACTACCACAATTCACCCTTTTAAATAATCTTGACTGATCAATTTCATCTTCTTTTACCAATTTACTGCCCTAACTATTCCCTTCACTGTCAAACCTGCAATTTCACCCAAATTTCAAGCTTACCTTTTCTTCAATGGCGCTAAACCCTCAGCACAACCAAATCGCATTACTTGATTCGTCAAGGGATGCCGACTTCACCCAAATCATCACCTTTCTTACCGAATCCACATACCTCACTGCACTTACAGTTAACCCCACCGTATACTCCAACCATATGTCCGAATTCTAGAGCAACGGTCAAACTGCAGTTTTGAATGGGGTTCGAGTCCTGAGAACCCGCATTTGTGGCCAAGAGTTGGTCATCACTGAACAGCTCATCAGGGAGCATCTCGAGCTCCATGATGATGGGGCTCCTACTGAGTTCCCCAAAGAAGACTTGGAAGGCACCTATATCCTCATGGGATATGGAGGGGATGTAAGCAGGTCTACCGTCTACAAGTTTAACTTCTTTTACCATTGGAAGTTCCTGCTGCACATTATCCTGCACTGCCTCTCCAACAAATCAGGGGGTTGGGATCAAATCCCATATGAACTAGGATGCCTAGTTCATGGGTTGGTGAGAGGTCTCCGATTCAACTACTCACAATTTGTGTTGACCAACCTTATCAGCAATCTAAGCAGGGATACATTCTTCATATATCCCAGATTTATTCAACACATAATCAACTGTGAGCTGGAACCAAGCAAGCTTGTCTGCGCAACTGCTCTTACTGTTCCACAAATGAGGCCTACCATCTTCAAAATACTGAAGAAGGTTTCCATCAACTTCACTGGAAGGTACACTCCATTACCTCCAGAGATGACTGAGCACATAGCTCCTGGTGACATCCCTGTTATCCCCACAGGTGATGAACCCACACCAGCAACCTCCACCACAATGCCAAAATCTTCTTTACCCATCAAAGCTACATACCAGAGACGACCCAAACGAACCCTTGTTCAATCTACTCTGATTGAACAAGCTCCTTCAGTTCAAACCAAAAAGGCTAGAGTGGAATCATGGTCTCCCACTCAGTCCGAGGTCACACCATCCTTCACATTCGACCTCAAAGTGGGTTTGAGCCTCCTTAGTCTTAAACCCCTGAGCCCGAACCCCAAGCCTTAAGCCCACAGGGTGAGTCTCTACACTCCCCTGTGCAGCCTTCTAGGGATAGCCCCACCAAAGGCTCAATGCCTGTAGACATTGATCTAGGTCCCGGGTCAGTAGGTTTAACTTCCCTATCGTTCACTGACCTTTTACTCCGCACTGATGAAGAGATTACATCTCTCCATGGCTATGAAGTTGATCTACAACACCCTCTGAAAGATCAACAGAGCCAAGAGGGATCACTTGTCTCTAGCCCCCATCAGCAGCCAATTACTGAGGTGAGTCCCACTGATGTGGAGGGGACTCATGTAGGCTCAGCTGCCACTACTCAGAGTCTCTCATTGAGCTCTCAGGACAGTGGTAACATAATTATGACTGAGTCTACGGCAACTTTGCCCATTGATATCTCTGAAAGAGATGACTCTGAGCAAAGGTATCCAGGGTGCCAAGAAACCACATCTGGTGGTGAGACTGAGCATACTAGGTATGTTATCTCATCTCCTCGTGATTCTTCTCATGAAGATGAGGGAAGTATGCAACTAACACTTCAGTACTTGCTTTCTAAGGTCTCCAACCTGGAATCACAGGTGAGGATCTTAGAATCAAGGACTGCCACTCAGCAACTTGAGATTAACACTCTCAAGGCCAAACTAGCTGAGAAACAGACGGAGAGGTCTGTTAGGCATGTACCAATTCAGGTCTCACTGACTTCTTCCTCTAGCTCATCTAGCTCTCAAGATGATGCTACTAAAAAGGGGGAGAAAATTCAGAGACAAACAATTGAGGAACCACAGACCCAATCCCTTACTTCCCAACTCATCACACTACCTGAGTCATCTTAATCTTTTCTAGAGATTGACTCAAAGATGCTTCAAGATCTCTACAGACTTTTCACAAATTTTGTATTGAGATCCTCCCTAGAACAGCCCAGCCCCGACACCACACTCATATATTTTGGGGCTGAGGAGCTTCAAAGACTGACTCCACCTTCTACCACTGTGGAAGAAGTTAGTCAACCTAAGGTCCACATGGAACCTGAGATTAGCTTCGAAGGGGAAATGGGGACTGATGGCCCAACAACTGAAACAGTTGGGACAGAACTTGTAGCTGTCTTATCTTTCAAAGCTCAAGCTGAAGCTTCCGAAGCTGACATGGAAGCCTCGGAAGAACAAGAAAAGTCTTCCGAGGCCGAAATAGAAGCTGCGAAAGGCTTATTCCAGATGTCCAAGGAACTGACCATCACAGATGTTATTGCTGAAATAGCATCTGAGGTGAGCAGGGAGGATATTTCTGACATTCCTCCAACCCAAACACCAGCTGAACTTCTCTCTCAATCACAAACCCCCTTCTAAGAACCACCACAGTCAAGCATTGCCAAAGACAAAGGAAAAAGAAAATTGACTGCGGAAGAGCTTCAGGAGGAGGAGAGGATTGAGAAGCTCAAAAAGAAAGGTAGGTTTCCTACTGAAAAGCTGCTAGCTGCTAGTTCTAAGGCAGCTGCAACCAATCAGGAAGAGATCAACCAAAAGAGAAGAACAACACTCATTGACCAGCTCATCAGCCTAGGAGCTGCCAATGAGGAAATACTCCTACTACCATTAGAGGAGTTGGTGTCTTTGGAGAGGTCAACCAGGCTAAAGCAAGAAGAACAAGCCAGGTTGACCTTGGAGGGGGAAGAAGAAGAGAGAAGGGAGGCAGCCCTGAAGCTGAGAGAGGATAGGATCAAATTCCTACTCTCAAGAGGCTTCAGTCTTCCTGAATTGTCTCCACATGATGATGACATGATCCTGCTGTTCCATAACAAAGAGCAGGATCAAATGGAGAAGGAAAGGAAGAAGGCTGCTAGGGAGAAGTTGAGGGAGAAGAAGAGGAAGGAAGAAGAGAAGGGGGTCACTGCCACCAAGAAGTCCAATGACAAAGCCTGGATGAAAGACTATCTCCGGGCTCATGGCTTCTCTTGTGGGTAGGTGGGACCTATGTCCGAAAGGACTCTCCAGCGGATAGTCAGTGAAATTAAAGCTGACATCCATTTAGGAAAAAGGAAGGAGATGTACAGGAGGGTACAGGGAATGGTCTTCACCCCAGCCACTCAACCACAGCCAACCACTAAACCACAACCCACACCAGAAGAACCAACCCCATTCCCCATCAAAACCGAACCCACTGATGAAACCTTCACCCCTGAACCCACAACACTACCCAAACCTACCACATCACCTAAACCACCCAAACTACCCATCCTAAAACCCAAAACACAACCCAAAACCACTAAACCTAAGCCTACCCAACAAAAACCAAGACCATCCCTCAGCCTCCTCAACATCTCTCCTTTGAGGAAATAAAGGAGTTCAAGACAAGGCTCATCAACTGCACCACTTTGAGCAGCATCACCTGTGAGGGAGACCTTATCAACATCACCTATGTTGATAACTCTTCAAGCTCCCTCACCCTAGGCCAATTTCTTGAGATGTCTAGAGACACTTTGGGCCAGGCTGCAAGACTTCTTGGTCTCAACTCCGATACCCTCAATGCTGAGGAGAAGAGATTAAGAAGGAGACTGGTGACTCTACTGGATACAGGAAAGAGGACAGGATTTCTAGTCAATCTCCTGGACCTAGGAATGCTATAATCCAGTGGAGGTTCGATGAACCTTCTCACAACTTTGTTGTGGAAAGGGAGAATGGTGAAACCAACAGGCTTAATGCCACTTCTCTCCTGCATCTCAGCAGATTTGATCTTGCTGAGCTTGCTGAGAAGCCATTCTCCAATCCCTCCAATTCTGAGACTGCTGCACACATCAGAAATCATATCAGCGGTCTCCACTTGGCTGAACAAAGTAGAAGAGCCAAGATTGAAGAAGAGTTGAAGCTGAAAAGAGTGGAAGACAAGGAAAGACCAACCACCAAAGGAACAACCTTTCTACAGATGGTGGAAGGTCCTTAATTGGAACCAATAGTTAGATGGGAATATGACTATAGTTCCCATCAACTAACTCTCTTCAGAGGGCCACAACAAAGGGTACATATAATCCAAGGAGACAGAGTGGAGGTTTTGTCTACCAAGGATCTGTACAAGATTCTCAGCACCATATCAGGAAAGAATAAAGACACTGATAAACACTTACTTTCCCTGGTGCTAAGAACTTTGAGAAGAAGAGGGAAGTGAAGTTTTGGTAGCATCAGCCTAGGGGGAGTTTGTTTGATCATGATGAGGCTGGTGCAACCAAAACCACTTCATAGTCATTTTTGGTGCTACATTGAAGGGCTTCCGAAGCCAAGCAAGAGATCTTCCGAGAGTCTGAAGAACAGCTTCCGAAGACAAAGTCTTAAAGAGCTTCCGAAGACAAAGAACAGCTTCCGAAGACAAAGTCTGATGAAAGAGCTGAAGACAAAGTCTGCTTCCGAAGACAAAGAAGAGTCCAAGCCTCGGAAGAAGCAGTCTTCCGAAGTATAAGTGGCTTCGGAAGAAGTTATTCTTCCGAAGTACTTTATCCTTCGGAAGACATGCTATGACCAGCAGATAAAAGTATGGTCCCTGATAGTCCACTGCAGACCTCTGATACAGCATGGCATCTTCCTAAAAAGCCATGTCGTTGACCATGCTTTATTCTACTATTCACCTTTTTATGATAGTACATGTTACCAACTTTAGTTGGTGACAAAAGGTAAGTCAGGGACATGTCCTGACTACCAACTCTCAGGCAAAATGTCTGAAAGACCTCACCTAGAGTCTTGTAGTATAGATGTAAGGTTAGAGGTGTCCAGCTGGTATCAAAGTATATCCGGCTGTAGGTTGTATTATATATATCTTCTCCTTGTAACTCTTTAAAAAAGCAATTTGAGTCCAAGAGTCTTGTAATCCTTTGAGTTAAGAGGCAATATATAAAAGTACCTTCAAAATTTACTTGCTGTGTTTATTTTCTTACTGCTTTCTACTTGGTATATTGTGATCAACTCTTCATAGACTACTTGCTGGGTGTTATTCGCAGTGAGTTGAGAGAAAAACCACCCATAATCGATCCTGCATAATGTCTGAAACATGATCAAATAATAAAATTAACATTTCCAAAACAAGCAAGTACTCATATTGTAACAGAGTCTACATATAAAATAACTAGAAATGAACATCCTCAAGTCTTCATTTCTTCATCAGTGCTTGTGTGGCATCAGTCCTTGTCGTCACTACTGCTGGAGGAACTAAAGGGGCTCGAGGACAGGTCGGGGTATTCACCGTACAGACTGGCCTCATCTGCTGGCACTCGGAACCTAATGCGGTTGCTGAGAACACTCTCTTCCTGGCCGACCTCAATATAATTAGTCCTACGCCATTCGGCCGATACGGTCCCCCAGGGTAGCCAGGTACCCAGGGTCCTGCCTCAGGGGTGTACCTCGCGATCGCCAGCCTAGCAGGCACCTCGGGGGCAACTAGGACAGTAGGGATGATAGGAGCACTTGGTGCAGCAAGAACCTTAGGTGCTGTAGGAACAAGCGATGCTGCTCAAACAGCAGGCAACCCAAGCATTACAGGGTTACCCAACTCCTCCTCGCCAGATGACTCCGTCATCGACTCCTCGGTGTCGGACACGGTATCTAATGATAAGGGCAACATGTGATCTGAGAGAACCTCATCGGCTTCTGACTCTGAGTCAGATAAAACAGCACGAGATGTAGAGGGAATGGACAGACCAGAAGAAGAAATCCTATAGGGAAAAAGTATAAGTACTTTTCCTCAGGTGAAATAGCTCAAATAATAAAGGAACAAATAGACAGAATAGGAGGAACAAACATGTTATATGTGCTCACAAAACCCTAGTATGCATTCTACATGAAGGTTCCTAGGTTATAGTCTAGGTCTAGTGATCTACCTAATTCTCTATAACCAATGGCTCTGATACCAATCTGTCACACCCCTGCTTATAGCGGAAATACGATGATGTAACGGACGTGATCGTCATAACACGTTGTTAATTAATAGAGATGCATTAAATGATAAATTCCAACGTGTCATGACATCAACAAAATCTGTCACAACCCCGCTTATAACGGAAACATGAGGATGTAACGGATGAGATCGTCATAACACATTGTTAATTAATATAGATGCATTAAATGATAAATTCTAACGTGTCATGACGTCACCCGACACGAAGGAGACTTGTGTCATAGTTAGTCAATTTGTCGACAACCATAGTCAGCACTTAAAATGAAATTAAAGTCCTACAACGCAGGAACAAGTAAATAAAAGTATGATTAACGAAGATAATCCAACGAAACATGTTATCTGTATCCCAATGACAAGTCTCAAAGTGTATTTCCTTAAGGTCATTGGTAAGGCCAGCAACTCTAGCTTCGCCTGATAATTATTACCTGAAAAGATATGCTCAAAAGTTCAATATATTGTTGGTGAGTTCACAGGTTTAAATAATAAACAAAACTTGATGCTGTGCAATAGTTTGGTGGGACATAATGCATACGGTTATAAGCAAGCAATATCATATGTAAACATTAGCCTCACAACTAAACCTATGGCGTACACATAGAACTTGTCAGAACATATTCACCCTAGGGCCCGTTTGTGGCCACTATCAGTCCCAACTAATATACTAACAAACAAGGGTGGGGGTGTCAACACAATAGTACTACCAATACCTGTTCATCGGCTCCAAAACCAGAGTTAAATAGTTGGGAACAAAGAACCACACAGAAAAACTCATGCATGTACCAGATATTAACTTATAAAACTATTAAGCATAACAGTCCCAAAGGATAAATAAGTTCACAGCATAAATGGGTGAGCATACTTTTCCCCCTAAGTTTATAATAATTACAACGAAAAAGGGGCCGCGAAACTCACTTTAAATAGATTCAAAAATAAAGTGAACAAAAAGCCTCAAGAGATGCGAGCAACGAGCGATCAAGGAGAATAGAGACATTCAGTCGGTTTCGGGTGGGTTCGGGTTTGACGCGTGACACGTACACAAATATGTATACTTCAATTATTATTTAATAAAAAAAAACGTGTAAGTATTTATATATATATATGTAAATATAATTAGCCATATTTTCACTATTATTTACCCATTATATATATATATATCTGTGTGTGTGTATATATATACATACATACATACATACATATATATAAACTCACACACAAACACACACACACACACACACACACACACATATATATATATATATATATATATATATATATATATATATATATATATATTACCTCTCATGCACGATTTTACATACTACCATATATACACACACTACCATATCTTTACTTTCGATACACACGTTTGTATATATTTAGACACATACGCTTATATATACACCATTTTACACTCCAACACACTACATCATCATCATAATAATAATAATAATAATAATAATAATAATAATAATAATAATAATAATAATTACTATTATTATTATTATTATTGTTAATATTATTATTATTATTATTATTATTATTATTATAATAATAATAATAATAATAATAATAATAATAATTATAATAATAATATATACACCATTTTACACTCCAACACAAACGTCGCATATATATATATATATATATATATATATATATATATATATATATATATATATATATATATATATATATATATATATATACACACAAGCATATACGCACACAGCAGCAACCTTCGGTTGCTGTGTGGTGTCTTTCCCGTCTCGGCACACCGTGGCGTCTACGCAACACAACCATAACCGTGGTGTAAGCCATATCCCCCGAAACAACCGAACCGAACACAGTATCGCACTACACCAAATTAACCAAAACCAAGTCCAAACGAGTCGTGTACCTGCAAAGTGCTCTCGCGGTGAGACGGCGTTAGTAGACACCGGTAAATGGGGACGTCTCGGTTGTGCAGCAGTGGTGATTTCATGGTGAGGCTCACGGCGTGGGGGGGGGGGGGGTTGTCGCGGCAGTTAGAGTTTTCGGGTGGGGGCGATGGTATTGATATTATTATTAATATATTATATTTACACTTTACACCCTTTATTTCCATTTAATTAATCCCTTAAGTTTGGTTAAATTACATTTTAAGCCCTAAACTATTATATTATGATGTTAATGTTAATAATAATATTCATAATACTTATAATAATTATCTTAATATTAGTAATGATGATAATAATAACAATAATAGTGTTAATAATATTAGTTGTTATTGTAATAATGTTACTTACACTAATAATGATTATTTTTATCAACTCTTATTTACAAAATATAGACACATCTATTTTATCATATTACAACCTTAGAGTTAACACGCAAGATGAGTAAGACAATATTCGGGATTGGAAACGAATTAATTACGCAAAGTAAATAATACACAAGGAGAGTTAACGAGTTTTGCATCAATTGACGGACCTGATAGTAACAGACGTCACAGGTGGCTCTTTTAACCTACGGAGCAAAGAAATTCTTTAAGATAGCTGGAATTCAATTTCCCCCAAGGAATTCAATTTCCCCCAAACCCAACTACAAAAAGTTTGGGTAGGATAAGTCAAAGGCCAAGTGCTACAACTGTAATCAAACTACTCATTTTGCAAGGGATGCAAAGCTCCTAGATCTAATCCTGAAGCAGCTCAAGCCTCCCAACATCATGCTACACCAAAGGCTACAACCAAGCCAACTGAGCAGCAAACTGTAGCTGTTGCTCAAGAGGTTGATTGGAGCTTCATGGTGCAAGATGTCACCCCTGCTCAAGCTCTCATGGCTAGAACTGATGATACCAAGGTATATGAACATTATTGTACTCCAGCCTGTATAGATAAGGTTAAAATGTATGTGAACTATAACATGGAAATCAAGTCTGACATTGAGTCCTAAAGCATACTAAAATTTGATTTTAAGAGAGCAGAATCTGACTATAAATTCAAAATTGAAGAGTTAGAGAAAACTGTATCTTCTTTAAAACATGAACACTTAAACTACAGGGCTTAAATAAAAGACTTAGTCTCCAAGTTGACTTAGGCTCAAGCCCAGTTAAGAATAGCGGAGGCTAAAACAAAGAAGCATGCTATTCAAGAGCATAACTTCAACACCATTCTTGCATCATCCTCCCACTCAAAAGTGTGCTATCAAAACAAATTGGATTGGGAACCAATAAAACTGCTCCACCACACTCTTATGTGTCTATAAGACAACTAAGATGTGGTACTAATGATCAAAAGGTTCCAACTACTGACCCACCACACAATGGGTAGAAGAATGATGTAATAATGGTGATCACCATAGTGAAGGATAAGGTAGAAAACCTCATCTACACAGCTGATGATGAACCTCTGACCACCAAGGATAGAAAGAATAAGACTAGAGCAGCAACAAAGCGGCTAAGAAGGTGGTTGAGTCTAAAATGAAAATAGACACAAAGCAAAAGGGTGTATTTATCTCAGTTGGATTCCAAGTAGCTGGAAACTCTGATTCAGGAAAGGAGTATAATACCAGTACTCCTATCCAGCTTAAGAATCAGAAGTTGAAAAGGAAGGTTGTTGAAGAAAAAAAGTAGTGCATGAAATAGTATCCCTTATTCCCTATCAAAGTTAACATTGAATGCACAATCTGGGGTTGCATAATCACATGGCCAAAGATTGTTACTACAATCCAGCAAGCACACATTATGCAAACAATGTTAATAAAGAAGGAGTCAAGGAAGGCTTCACATTTGGACCCTATCATATGGTTCAAGTGTTGAAGAAAGGAAAGCTTGTTTCCGAAGCGAAGTTGCTTTCTAAAGAAACTCATTCTTCTGAAAGGAATATAGTTTTGGAAAATAATGTCACACCCTTAAAATCCATGCGCGGGGTTTTACCATGAGGCGTGTGACAAACCAGGATCCCAGTTGTTAGTTACTCAGAGCGACACTATATGCAATGTATAAAATAAGTCAGAGTTTGTAATTTTAAAACAACTGCGGAAGCGTTTTGTAAATAATTTAAAACCCAAAGTGCTAAATGTGAACTGTGCGAAACACACGCCCCAACTAAAGTATGTAAGTATATGTTGAATTCAAAAGTAAAATAATATTGAACAAAGCATGCTTGACTCGTGCGTGCTCCTACGGGCAGCTGCTAGATACGACCTAAGAAAAGTATAATAAAATGTCCACATGACGGTTGGTGAGTTCAAGAGTTTGTAATCATCAGAAATAATAGCGTTAGTAAAATATAAACAAGTGTATTGAAATGGATAGCTAGTCTAATTTCATTAGTAAAGAAATAGTGATTTCGCGATCGAAGCTGACTATGCTTGTTTGTTTGCCTCCCGCTATGACATACCAGATTGCGACGTTGTTAGTAGTTTAGGACAATATTGCACCCGTTGACTTCCGGTCATGCGGGTGGGGCTTGTCAAACCCAGTAGTACTACCCAAGATTTCCCGCTAGATTCCTTAATTAACGATCCGAAAGTGTGAGGGCTTTCTATGGTATATATCATACTATGTTTTACTAAACACATGTTATAAAAGTAAAGCATTGAATGTAGAGTATGCCTTCTCCCCCAAAAAGAGAGGTAAATAAAAGTGGGGCATTGAACTCACCTGGTAATCCCAAAAGGCAGTAAATGCTAGTACAGAGTGTGAGTAGGGACAACCCGTCACAGGTTATCTAAATCACTTGACTTTGTAAGTATACTAGACCAAAATAGCCAAAGAGAACCTAAGTGACTTAGAAAGAAAAGACAATTGACCAAGTTGACCCATTGACCCATTGGTGACATTATAGTTGAAATTCCATTCAATCAAGCATAATAGTTCATCATACATGATTATCATACAAATTGTTCACGTATGTCATTTCATCAAGCACTTGTTCTACCTAGATCTTCATACAACTAGATTACCATATAACTAGATTATCATCACACTGTTCAACAAGATTTATGCCATCCAACATACTCAACAATGATCTACAACAATCCCAAGCATGGTCCTATCATAACCCACGTAATCTATTACCATGTGTACCCACAAAAGTGATCAAACCTCCAATTAACCAAACAAGCATCCATATAGCATAATTAATCCATTCCACCACCCTTAGACACCAACAATGGACATACTAACATGATTCTAACGTTACAAATATGCCCAATTCATCATATCCAAGAATTCATACAATTAAAGTGTCCCTTGTTGATACATATGTACCTAGTTTAGGAGCTCAATGTAAAATGTCTTTCATGTCTTACATATTTGTAATTGAATGGGTATGAACGAAATACAATATGTGGTTGATGCTTATAATGTTTAATATTTCATTGTTTATTGTGTGATAACGTATATTGAACTAACTATATAGGTTTGTGGTTGTTTGCATAATTCTTAGTCAAATATGGTTGAGAAACATGCTTAAATTTAAACGTATGAAGTATTCATGCTAATGGACCATGCTAATGGACCATGCGCATGAACACTTCATGCTAATGGACCGGTTGCACGACTGAACCAGGAGACTGGATCAGTCGCACGATTGTGACATGTGATTGACTCAGTCGCACGACTGGACCTTCAGTCGTGCGGATGGATCAACCGCATGCTTCAGTCACACGACTGAACCATGTTGATGGTTCAGTCGCACGAATGAAGACTCCAAACCTATAAATACCAGTTAATTCGTGGAAAAACATAAGAATCCGAATACCTACGCACATTCTCGTACCCTAGTCGTCCAGAGGCTCAAGAAAACTTGTTCCAACTTCATAGTTCGTCTCTAATCAATTCTTGTTCGTTCTTAAAGTTTGTTTTATCATTGAGTTGATCATATTGTCATTCTCTCTGATTGGATCGCCAATCAAATAGGATTCCACACTATTTGAGTTGGTATATGCGGAGAATCAGTTAGAACTCCGTTCGTACATGGTCCTAACAAGTGGTATCAGAGCTTTGGCTCTTGATTTTGCATGTGATTTGACTGATTTTGTATAAAAATCATGTTTTTTCATTCAAAACACCACCCTTTTAGGTTAAAACAATGTTTTCAACGTCTCCAGATAAAAAGTTCACGTTTCTTGTCATACGGCAGATTAGAGTTCGTAAAAATTCATGTTTGTGAGTCAAAATCTTCAAAACCTCGAATTTTTCAAAATAGCAGTCTTCAGTCGCATGAATAGCTCATTCGTATGACTGAACTCAATCATACATCCCATATGCACGATTGAACTCAGTCGCTCATCCAATCGTACGATTGAGCACTCCATTCACATTTTCTAGTCGTCCTTGTCCAACCGCACGATTGACTCATCCGTATTGTTTGATCGCACGATTAAACCATCCGTATTGTTCAATCGCACGTTTGGCCTATTCGCACATCTCCATTCGTACTAGTGAATAAATCTTAGATCACAGCTTAAAGTTTATACAAATGGAAGATCAGTACTCAGCCTTCATTGCCTGTAGGGATTCACGGATCCAGAGTCTTTTGCTTCTGGAAAACGAAGTTGGTAATCACAATAAGCCCCCTAAGCTCATAACGTTAGATGATTACCCACAATGGAAGAAAAGGTTCAAGATATACTTAAATGGAGTTGATCCTAATCTGTGGGAATCAATCGAGATTGGGTATAGCATGCCGGTTGGTGCTGATGGAGTAAAACTTACCCTGGGTGGCATGACTGATTGCCAGAAGGTTAAGTACAATGCGGAGAAGAAGGTGTATCCTTTGTTAAGTCAGTCAATTCCTAAGGATATATTCCATCAGTTTTTTGAGAATAAACAAGCTAATAAGTTATGGGATGCTCTAGAAAAACGGTAAGACGGGAATGCGACGTTGAAGGCATTAAAGGCAAAGGCTTTGAAGAAGGAGTTTGATAACTTCTCCTCAATTAGAAAAGAGAGTCTAGATGATGTTATCGACTGTTTCTACCACTTGATGAGTGAGCTTCACACTCATGGGGTTACCACATCCATGGAAGACAAGGTGTCGAATTTTGCAGATGGATTGCCAGAGAAGTGGGTTTCGTTTGTTTCAAATCTCAGACAGAATGATATGCTGTTAAAGTTGGATATCAACGATTTCATTCTGAAGCTGAGAGAGGAAGAGTTGAGGATGAAGTACGGATCCCAGAAAAGTTCATATGATTAGAACCCGTCACTTTACAACTCAACTCCTCAACCATAAACTTCTGGAGCACCACTCCAAACAGCATTCGTCTCCAGTTCAGCTGCTCCTTCTTAAGCCATTACTTCAGGATTTGACACGTCAGGGTCATCTTGCACCCAATACATAGCACCTGAAGCCAATGCTATGAAATTAAAGACCGAGAATCTCGGTAATGTGACTGTAGAGATAGCAAGGATCATATGGATCTCCTAGCAGCTGTCGTTCACTCCTATGATGGTCTAGTTGCTGGGAAAATTGGAAACTGCCATCTCACCGATGAAGGCTACGAACAGGTTGATGAAACTGAGCTCAAAAGGATGGACATTATGTGGGCACTGGCTAGTGCTATCCGGGGCGAAGAAGTTTGTTAAGAAGACCGGACAGAACTTGATAGCCATAAAAGACACTACTTTTGGTTTTGACAAAACCAAAGTTACCTGTTCTAACTGTGGTGAAAAGGGGCATTTCAAACGTGAATGTGTAAAGCCGAAAGAAGACAGGTAACGGGAATCCTTTCTCATCTTTCAATCGTCAAGACAAACCCACCAATGGGTCTACATCTTCAAACAAGGATCCTAAGACCTTGACTGCCCAAGACGACGAAGGACAAGATTAGACCTTTCACTTTGTGTCTCCGGGAGATTCCAACATTGCATGTGTTGAGAGTTTGGATGACGACTCGGCAAGCGAAGGTGATATAGCAGTGGAACTTGTAATGTCAGATCATGAAGATACTGCTACTGTGGTCACTCATCTAAATGAAGAAGTTCCCAGCACAACATGTTTAGAATCACCTGCACCCGAACTGTCAATCTCTATGATAATGGCTGATTCAACCGAACCTTCTCAGGTAAGTTCCACAGACCAACTCTTTGATAATCATGCTTGTTCTGAATGTAATAAATTTAGGGATAGCATAGATTCAAAATTTTCTAGGTTATTAGATCACAATGATAGCTTAGTAAATGATTTACAACTGTGCACAGAAGCAAACCGAATTTTAAAAGAAAATGAGCACAGTTATAAAGAGAAAATAGAACAGTTAAATAAACAACTAAGGGAAACTGAAGTTGTGGCCTTTAACCAAACAAATGATATAAAGTTCTATTTAAACTCCTTGGCGAAACCAAGAAAGAAAAAGCAGTTTTGGAAGTCGAAGTCAACTCACTAAAACAAAAAATGCACAGTTGGACTAGTTCTTCTCACATAGTTCAACACTTAGTGAGAGAACGAAATCACGGGGAATGGTTGGGTTACAAAGTGGTCCCACCACCACATGAGACCTTGTTGAATGCTAAAAGCAAACCATTAATAATAACCTAATTAAGGATCATGTTGTGTCCACTCCTCTTGTAAGTGATCCAGATTCCACAAGTAAACCTGTTGAATCTGTCGCTAAACAGAAGGAGACCACTTTGAAGTCAAAACGCAAGATGCCTATTGTTAATTTGGATGAAAAATTTGCAAAGGTTAAGGTGGAGTCAGGTTCAAACATGTCTAATTCAGAACCCAAAAAGACAAAACAATTTAACCAATCTAGAGCACCATGTCTAAGTCCATATAAACAAAAGGGTAAAGATGTTAAACATGTTCAAACAATGAATTTTGTTAAAGAAGTCAAAACATCTAAACAAGAAGTGTCAAAACCCAACGAAACTAAAGTCACACCTGTGTCACATACTTCCTAACAAAAATAGTTTAACCAACATGTCGAAAGCAGATCTTGCTACACTTGTGGAAAGTATGGACACATTGCTTCTAAATTTTGTTATTATTAGACACCAAGAAAGAAGATTGAACTTAATGATCCAAAACCTAGTTCTTCAAAAAGGAGGTCAATTACTCCACCAAAAAAACCTTTAAACCTAAAGTTCAAACTATAAGCCAATCGTCTGTTTATCACAAACAGGCCTTACATAAAGCTGGCATATGGAAAGAAAAATCAAGTCTCGTGTCTGATAATAAGAACATGAAGAAGAATGATCTACCCTCATCCTCAAATGGACAGTGGGTAAATTTATGATGTGTGATTCCTCGGGGGCACCCAAGCCAGTCAAGGCTTGGGTCCCTAACCTAAACTAATCATTTCCTTTGAATGTGCAGGGTGTCCGCTATAGTGATTCTTTGAATACCTGGATTGTTGATAACGGTGCATCAAGGCACATGATTGGAAACCTATCTCTCTTGTCAATCGTCAAACAAATTAAAGGAGGACATGTTTCATTTGCTGGAAATAAAGGAGGTTACATCACTGCAAAAGGAGAAGTGGGAAACCAGAAAGTGAAGTTTGATAAGGTAAACTATTTTCAACAACTTCAAAATAACTTACTTTCTGTTTCTCAGGTATGCGACAAAGAGTTCAAAGTTGTATTTGACA
Organism: Flaveria linearis; assembly: GCA_024085815.1. NCBI lineage: Eukaryota > Viridiplantae > Streptophyta > Magnoliopsida > Asterales > Asteraceae > Flaveria > Flaveria linearis. Next base: position 39,347,534 of record CM044009.1, on the reverse strand, counting down.
ACAAGAAGTGCTATGTTCTGAAGAAGGACTATGTCGTTTCGGAGGACCAAGTATTAATGTCAGCTTCAAGATATAATGATTTGTATGTCTTGGACCTCTCAAAGGCCTCCAAAACCGATCATCAAGTACAATGCTTCTTGTCAAAGGCAACAGAAAAAGACTCCGTCTCCTGGTATAGGAGAATGGGACACATCAATCCTCGGAAGATGAATCACTTGATCAAGAATGATCTAGTACGAGGAGTAAATGTTCAAAACTTCCAACTACCAGATTTCTATGTCGCATGTAAGAAAGGAAAACAGACAAAGAAGTCTCACAAGGAAAAGAACGTTCATTTAATTGACCTGCCTCTTGAGCTTCTTCACATGGATCTGTTTGGCCCAGCCCGTACAAAGAGCATTGCCGGAGATTTGTACTGCTTTGTAGTTACGGATAATTATTCAAGATTTTCTTGGGTGATGTTTCTGAAATCCAAATCAGAGACTTTTAAATCATTCAAAGAGCTAGTAAGTACATTGGAGTCACTCTACAAGCTGAAGGTAAGGCAAGTTCGCTCCGACAACAGCATCGAGTTCAAGAACCAATAGATGGAGGAATTCTGCAAAGAAAGAGGAATTGTGCACCAATTCACATCGGCCTATACTCCTCAAATGAATGGGGTTGCTGAGAGAAAGAATCGCAGCTTGATAGAGACAGCCCGGACGATGCTAGCAGACTCGAAACTACCTATCCAATTTTGGAACGAGGCAGTAGCTAATGCATGTTACACCCTTAATCGAGTCCTGGTGGTCAAGCGTCATGGTAAGACGTGTTACGAGTTACTCCAACGACGTAAACCTAATCTAGAGTACCTTGAACCGTTTGGTGCACCATGTACACTGCTAAAGAAAACACAGTCAGGGAAATTCAGCGAGAAGACTGAAGAAAGGATTTTCTTAGAATACAACATACCGAATAAGAGAGTTTACAACAACTCAACGGGTCAAGTAGAAGTGTGGTGCAATGTTGATATACAGAGATACACCACCCCCTCTGCTAGAAAAGGACCCTCTTTCTTTTTTGACTATAATGGATTCTTTAAATCCTTCAACATCCCTCTCTCTCATCCTGAGGATGAGTTTACGACCAGAATGATGTACGACGTATTAAACGCACCTTCACTAGAGAAGATGACTTCAACTTCACAAAGTGAGCCTTCTAGTTCTTCAGGGGGAGCACTTGAGGTAAGTGACTCCTCCTCTGATGATGAAGACGTAGCAAATGATCAGGTGGATCAAGGGCAACAGGTACTTGCTACTCCAAGTACACAAGCATCTGCCGTTGATGCCTCTGACACTTCGGAACCTCACACTCCCACTGCCTCAGATACTGAACCAGGTGTTCAGAATCTGGATAATGAGGTAGTAGTACCCACCACTCCTGGATCTCAACTAAATGTTTATCATCCGTTGGATAATGTCATTGGAGATGTTAGATCAGGAGTCCAGACTAGTCAGCTGATTATGCCTCAGTAATGTAAAAGGGATATCTTCACGATTGTGCATATCGATGTTTTGTGTCTCAATTTGAGCCAAAATATGTTAGTGAAGCCCTAAACGATGAGGCATGAGTGAGTGCCATGCAAGAAGAACTTCTTCAATTCAAGAAGTTGGGAGTATGGACTCTCGTGGATAGACCTAAAGGTGCTAAGGTCATTGGCACCAAATGGGTCTTGAAGTGCAAGAAAGATGACCAAGGGGTCATAAAAAGAAACAAGGCTCGACTGTAGTTCAAGGATTTTGACAAGTTGTGGGCATTGATTACAATGAAGTGTTTGCACCTGTGGCAAGAATGGAAGCAATCCGTATCTTCCTAGCCTATGCATCTTACATGAAGATCAAAGTCTATCAATTGGATGTAAAGAGTGCATTCCTTCATGGTGAAATCCGGGAGACAGTGTACGTCAGTCAACCGGAAGGATTTGAGGATCCGTATCATCAGGACAGAGTTTACATACTAGATAAGGCTCTCTACGGGCTCCATCAAGCCCCAAGAGCTTGGTATGAAAAACTCTCGACTCATCTTGTGAAACATTGCTTTCACAAAGGAGTGATTGACTGTACACTGTTCATCAAAGAAAAGGATGGTGACTTACTGCTAGTTCAGATCTATATTGATGACATTATCTTCGGTTCCAAAAACGAAGCATTATGTAAAGAATTTGAAGCAGTAATGAAGGCTGAATTTGAGATGAGTGCCATGGGTGAGATGAAGTTCTTTCTCGGCTTACAGGTGGATCAGACTCCAAAGGGGATATTTCTGCATCAGACCAAGTATGTAGGCGATATTCTCAATCGGTTTGATATGGAGAATGCTTCCGCAGCTGGAACTCCTCTTGCTACAAACCATGACGTCGCACCGGACAAAAATGGTGATCTGGTGGATGCCACTATGTATCGAGGAATGATCGGATCACTCATGTACCTCACAGCCTCAAGACCTGATATCATGTACGTGACATGTCTATGCTCCAGATATCAGGCGAAACCTAAAGTCAACCATCTTATAGGCGTCAAAAGGATATTTCGTTATCTGAAGGGTACTCTAACACTTGGGTTGTTTATCCTCATGACGATGACTTTGAGCTCACAGCGTATAGTTATTCGGATTATGGCAGCTGCAAAATGAACTACAAGTCCACTTCAGCAGGATGTCAATTCTTTAGGAGAAGATTAGTCACGTGGCAGTGTAAGAAGAAGACATCGGTTGCTCTGTCAACTTGTGAAGCTGAATACGTTGCTGCTACAAGCTGCTGTTCACAAATCATCTGGATTCAACAGCAAATGCGGGACTACGGTTTGAAATTCTCTAACACTCCTATATTTGTTGATAATTCTGCTGCTATAGCCGTAACTAAAAATCCGGTCCAACATCCTAAGACCAAACACATCGGAATTAAATATCACATTATACGTGATTGTTTTGAAAAGAATTTAATCGATGTTGTTAAAATCAATACGGATTTTCAACGCGCTGACCTCTTCACAAAAGCTTTTGATAAACCAAGATTTTTATGTTTGTTAGAGGTCAACGGTGTGAAAAAGAAATGTGAAGTGATTCCAAAAGATGAAAATTCTTAGTACGACAACCGTTTAGTTTTTATTTTCTTTTATTTTTCTTATTTTAATTTTCCTGTCTTAAAAATCCAAAAACACAAAAAAAAATTTCGGTTTTAGAATTTTAGGGGGAGAATAGGTTAGTTTAGTATTAAATTAGTTATTTTATTTAATTACTTAAAGAAAAAAAAAGAGGGAGGAGGACAGTCTAGTTAATAGAAATTAGATCTTATTTGTGATACTGATTCAATGACTATGGAAAATGATAGAACACAGGATCAAAGAGTTTGAGACTTTAAAAGAATTTAACTGATTAAAATACAAAATTCAAAGTATAAGTCTGAGAAGTCTAAGCAAGATAAAAGGAAAAATGATAGTAAAACTAGCTACTACTAAGGTAACACAAAGAAGGTAGACCTAGAGGTTGCTAGATCACACATGATGTGTCAGTAGATTCAACACAATAGATAAGTAGACTTCAGTGGTGAGTTCAAGCTCAAACTAAATTGTTCAACAAGCTGTGGGTTATCATCTTATCCCTGGTTAACACAATCAAGGAAGTTCCAATACGGGGTGACGAGCAAAATAATCGCCACAAATGTGTGCGGATGACCAGAAAAATGAGCAAAGCACATAAAAATGCAAAAAGCAATCAAGCTAATAACCTATGTTGTTAGTGAGATCTGTGTAAAAAGAATTAATTGCTCAAAAAAAGAAGATAGGTTGTGTGCCTCTCTGCTGTGCGGTAGCACTGACCTGAGGATAAGCATAACCTAAATATTTTAGAATTCATTGTTGTTTGCGCCTCTCTGCTGTGCGATGGCACTAACCTGAGGCTTTGCATCACTTTGAAAGCTCTTAGAATAGTTTCTTCTTGTCAAAATACCCGTAGACCGCTCAAAAATCTCCTGAGAAACGTTGATTACCATATAAGTGTGGGATCCACAAATGCTTGTTGAAATAATTAAACCCTAAATCATCACTAATGTTTGTCGCAAATCTGTGTATGGATTTAAGTGGACAAGTATACTGGCAATCATCGTGAGCTGCAATTCTTAAAAGTCCAAATCAATGTAGGTATCTTACAGCATTAGTATGATTTCCTAAACTTGCCAATGACTCTCAATGAAAACAAGAATCCAGCATCAAAAAGGCTTTGGTAAAATGTCCCAAATAATTTGATAAACCTGTATGATTCCATAATGAATCGTTCCAGTTATGATCAACGTAACTTGATACTATACTGTCTAGAAAGGAAAATCTGATAGATATTTATCTTAGGATTTTAACCACACACAAAATTACAAAAATAAGTTTTAGTTCTGTCTTTTAGTTCTAGTTGTTTAATTTGTTTAGTTTTTAGGCAGCTTAGTTATTAAACGTCAGACTATGCATTGGAATTCTATCTGGGATTTAATCACTTAAAAGGGTCACGTCTGAGGTGACCAAACGGGTTTTCAAATATTAAAAGGGTCACGTCTGAGGTGACAAAATGATTTTACTGTTAAAAGGATCACGTCTGAGGTGATCCACAGTTTTCTAAGTTAAAATGGTCATGTCTGAGATGATCAAATGTTCGAAATGTTTTATCAACTGTTAATAGGGCTAAGTGTCAAATGGTCATAGAGCAAACCTTACGTATGAGCCATTCGCACGACTGGACCATGAGTATGGACCAGCCGTACGATTGAACCATACGTATGAGCCCAATCGCACGACTAACCCACACGTATTGACTAAACGTGCGATTGGACCACAAGCATGAGTAAAGTCACATGATTGGATCACAAGAATGAACCAATCGCATGACAGAATGTCACCAAATGAGTTAGTCACACGACTGAAACCTAGTCGCACGACTGAATGTGACCGTTTGAGCCAATCGCATGATTGAAGAGTGCGAATGGATCCTGTCGCACGATTGAAGTATGCGATTAGGTTCAGTCGCACGACTGGAGGAAACCCTAGTATAAATAGAGGGGGAGTCGGTCACAAAATCCCATTCACACCCAATCGCTCTCAAATCGCACGAAGTACTGTCACTCTGCCCGATTATCTTTTGATTGTTCTAAACCACCGACTAGTGTGATCTTAAGACTTCTAGTGTTCATCAGGTAATGAGCAATGATTTTCACTCCAAAGATTCAATCCATTTGCGCCCTAATGATCGAACTTCATTCCTAAACTTATTGAGACTTAGTTTGACCAATACACCTATAAAACTAAGTATATTGTTCAAATAAAAGTTACTAGGTGTTATGTCGGTCATTTGCGAGACTAATGAGCCAAACCACGAAGTCTAACATCAAGTTTTGCAATAAATTTGAATTTGAAAAATAGAACAGTCTGTCATGCGAATGGACACAGCACGACTGAGCTATGCGAATGGCTTAATCGCACGACTGAGCTGGACGAATGGCTCAATCGCGCGACTGAACCATGCATATGAGCTCAGTCGCACGACTGATGTAAACGTATGGGACAGCATACGACTAAGTCCACTGCATGCTCAGTCGTACGTATGAGCTCATTCGCACGACTAGATCTCAGTCGCACAGTTTATTCGCACGACTGAACAGAAGATTTCAAGTCCAATGAATCAAATGGCGAGTCGTTGGACTATGAGCATAAAGCATGACATTTGTGCTCATCTGGATCTGACATCCCGGAACGCGGCGGAGTTCTCGGGCATCATTACATTCTTACGGAGATCGAAGATCTTCCGAGCTATATCTACTCCATGCACGCCATACCGTTCAGTCCAGTAGGCTTTCTAGGAAAGCGCTGTTGTTGACAGGTTCATAGAGCCCCACTATATCAGGAGCTCCATTTTTGGACAGGCCATATAGATCTCTGAGGACGATCTCAGGATAGTCTTAGAGTTTGGGGATGATGTTGAATGCCCCACACGACTACAACCACTGACAGTTCGAGGCTGCTTTCTGCGGGCTAAGTACTCAGGGGATATCAACACAGGTGTGCTAACAAGAGCAACCTGTGCTCCCAATTCTAATTACTTAGCCCATGTGCTGCTAAAGTGCATTGCCTTAAGGAAGGGAGGCTTCGACGAGATGTCAGATCAGATGCAGAACGCCTATGTGGCGTTGGTGTTGAACCACCCGTTCAGCTTCTCTGGGATGATCTTCACTTATCTGGTGGTGAACATCGAGGCGAAGGGCAAAGAGAGCTTCTGCATGTACCCTCACTTTATGCAGATGATTATTGATTAGAAGCTCCCTTTGCTGCCAAAGGAGAAGGAGGATGCTGTGGTACTAGAGGTGATGGACGGTACCACCCTCGGATAGATGAATGTTTACCGGGGCAAGCAGGTGAAGCCCCCCGGTAAGGAGGTTGTTTGGGCATTTGGCCCGAGAGGACTACTTGGCGCCTGCGAAGAGGATGTGGCGCCACGATGACAGTGACTCGGATGTTGAGCAGATTGATCTACCCTCCGATGACTCCGACGGTGATGATCATGATGCTGATCATGGAGGGGATGGTCAGGGTGGACCCGAACCAGCTCCTATTCACCCTGACTTCCAACCTGATGAGGAGGAGGATTCTGATGAAGAGCCTCTAGTTCAAACGGTGGGAAACCAGGTCGTAGCCACTGAGAGAGGTGTTAGGGCGGTTGGTGGATGCCAGGGTGAGTCTGGGGAGGCTACTACTGATCCATCCTACACCCCAGACGAGCCCAGTAGCCAGGGGGGCCTCTGTCTCCAAGGGATCGAGGAGAAAGAGAATGGCTCAACCCTATGGGAAGAAGGGGAAGAGGCCCATGTTTACTTTGATCACCACCACTTCTACCACTCCACCCACCACTTCTACCACACCAGCCGCCACTACTATCACACCACCCTCCACCACTACTACTACACCTCCACCTTCCACCACTGCAGCCTACCGTTCACCACCCACTCATATACCACCACCCATATTCACCACAGCCACCATTAGTACCACCAGCCACCAAGCCGGTCCTTCATCACACGCCACATTCACCATAGGATCATCTCTACCTCCCATTGGAGTAGAGGAACAACTGTCAGCACTGAACCGTATGGTGCTGAAGCTGTTAGCTGCTGATGAAGAGAAGGCTGCCCGACTACGTCAGCTTGGGGAGCTCAACGCTACTCAAGCACAACAAATTTCATAGCAAGCTCAGCTGATTGCCCAACTCCAGGAGCATAATGACTAATAAGCTAAGAAGATAGAGGAGTTGGAGGCTTCTAACAAGACCATCATGCTGAAGCTCAAGGGATCTAAGGAGGATCCACTTAAGATCAAAGAAGGAGATGATGATAATGATGATGGAGAAGTAGATGATAGTGATGATGATGAGGTTAGTGATGATGGATAAACAAGAGGAAGGCGGGATGATGATGATGATGAAGAAGGAGATGCAGCAGCATCTGCCTCAGCTCAGGGTCAAGAGAGAAGAACGAAGCGAAAGTAAGACCAAGGAGCATCATCTTCTGCCCCACCTGCTGACGAGCCCATGATTCCAGACAAAAGTAATGATTAGATATTTATGTATTTTAAGAGCTTTTGTACTTGAAACATGTATTGAACTTATGTAATTAATGTTTATATATGTATTTGATATTTAACTGTCTTGATGAATTACTAATGGTTGATGTGTTTACATGTTTAATTCAAGCAGATCAAACATCTCAGCAAGATGAATATGATGTTGCTCCCCTATAGCAAATCAAGTCTCAATTAACTATGATACTTGACTTGCAAGGGATTGTCAGGAGGTCTGTGAGTTATACTCCCGAAGAAGGAGAAATAATTCATGACCTAACTGATGAGCAACTTGCTGAGATGTTCCGGCTCAACCCGGATGAGATTGTCAAGAACGCTCCTACTGTTGATGTGGCTAGTGACGACGAGCTTAATGATGTTGATGAAATAGGGATTAAAGACGTCACAGCCCAACATTATCCAGAGTACACTGACCGAGAGGGAAATGTGGTTCCCAATTTGGGTGATGCTCTTGGCAGTGATACATTTGATAAGCTGGATCAAATGGAGAAGGAGGCAGAGAAGTTAGAAAGCCAAGCCCAAGCCTTGGACGACAATGTGGACATCAGAAAGGTTGAATGGACGGCTTGTTTTGCAGAGATCCGAGCCCAGCGCACTGCTCCAAAGCCGAGTGCCTACACCAAGATCTACAAAGTGAAGATGCATCTAAAGGTGTTAGGAAAGATCATAGTGTGGGCGTACTTTGAGGATCTGGGTGTTTATGTAGTCAAGAGGGAGAAGGGGATAGAGTATATTAGATTTCCACATGATCTAAAGACTCTTCCTGGTTTTGAGCTCAACCAGCTGGCACGCCTAAAGTTGCTGTATGCCGACCCAAAAAAAATGTCAGGCTGGTTTGAGGCTGCTTTGAGGAGAGAGTACCATACTAGGTGGGTCAACTTCAGACCTCAACAACCGACGAGGTACATCAGAAGGTCTAAAGTTGATCCCATTACTAGAAAGCCAAAGGTTGTGTTGAAGTGGAGTCCTCCGCGTACTATGTCGAGAATCCCTCTAAGGGAAATGCCACAGGACTTCACTCCACACTTCAAGTGGTGGTACTACGATTGGAGAACAGGTGAAGCAGTTATTGTCTTGCAGAAGGAGAACCAAATGGATACTATTTCGGTATTTGACCCAATGTGGCTGACTAATTTATCTTCTTATGATGTATACACATTATACCAGTGGCCACTGTTTTTTGATACGCAAGACATTGTACAAGCCCTCCAGTTCTTGAACGTTATATGACTCTGTTTTGCATTTGATATAAATGCCGGAGTTACAAGAGAGGAAAAGTACAAGAAGTTTGATGAGCTGATGAAGAATGTTAGGCACTGATGTAAACTAGGTCCAAGGGGGAGTTTGTTGATACATATGCTCCTAGAGCTCAATGTAAAATGTCTTTCATGTCTTACATATTTGTAATTGAATGGGTATGAATGAAATACAATATGTGGTTGATGCTTATAATGTTTAATATTTCATTGTTTATTGTGTGATAATGTATATTGAACTAACTATATAGGTTTGTGGTTCTTTGCATAATTCTTAGCCAAATATGGTTGAGAAACATGCTTAAATTTAACCGTATGAAGTATTCATGCGAACGGACCAGGCTAATGGACCATACACATGAGCACTTCATGCTAATGGACCAGTCGCACGACTGAACCAGGAGACTGGATCAGTCGCACGATTGTGACATGTGATTGACTCAGTCGCACGACTAGACCTTCAGTCATGCGGATGGATCAACCGCATTCTTTAGTCGCACAACTGAACCATGCTTATGGTTCAGTCGCACTGATGAATACTACAAACCTATAAATACCAGTTAATTCATGGAAAAACGTAAGAATTCGAATACCTACGCACATTCTCGTACCCTAGTCGTCCAGAGGCTCAAGAAAACCTGTTCTAACATCATAGTTTGTCTCTGATCAATTCTTGTTTGTTTTATCATTGGATTGATCAGATTGTCGTTCTCACTGATTGGATCGCCAATCAAATAGGATTCCGCACTATTTGAGTTGGTATACGCGCAAAATCAGTTAGTACTCTGTTCGTACACGGTCCGAACATCCCTTTTGGGAAAGTGCATCCTAAAATCTATCTAACACTCATTACATTCATGAATTCATCAACTATATACCAATTCAAGCTCACATTATCATCTAGACATGTTCAACAGCATCCCAACATCATATTCCATCAATTTCACAATCAAAACTTACTACTTTTAGAAAGATATGAACTACGTTGTAAATCCTTGGAGTTTTAGCATAATCATCATCATTCTAACATCCGTACAACATCATAAACACCATAACACCATCAATACATCACCAAATCACCGAGTTCATGAAATAAATTTACTATTATTAGTAATATGTGAACTACACATCAAATTGATGGATTTCCTTGAAAAATAAACATAAACCAACATCAATACAATCCAACTTACATCAATACATCATCAAACAACATCAATTGCACAATCTCATGATAAAAAGTTACTATTTTGGGTAAGGTATGAACTAGGTCATTAAAATCATGGAATTCTTGCACAATTAACATAGATTAACATTCATACTACCTAACTAACATCATATCACTATCAAATCATCATCAATTTCATATTTTCATGCCCAATTTACAAATTGGGTTCATCATCATCAAAAACTATGAACAACTTGATAAAACCTACCTTTGGATGTGTTTAGATGATGATTAGCACTTGAAATCAACTTGTAGTACTTGATTAACACTTGAAATTGACTTGTTCTTGGCCTAAGAGCTTGATTCATGAGAATGGAGGTGTGGTGTGGTGGTTTCGGCCAAATGGGATTGTGGGGGCTATGGTTGGGATTTTGTATAGATTTTTCACAAAAACCCCCTTTTAATCAACTTTTAAAATAACTAATCTTTTTAAACACTTTATAAATAGTTTTAACTATAAAATACAAACATTATTAATCAATAATAATAATCATATACACTATCAATTAATCACAAAACACATGGAATATATATTACACGTAGTCACATTATCGCGTAAAATTTGCAAATAATATTTGAATCGCTTATACACATAAGCATAACCTAATAATCACCTTATTGGTTAAATTATTATTAGTTTATCATTGTTAATTATTATTAAGTCACCAACATTCAATGACAACCAGTGTGTGCTCATGACACGTGTATGCAAGACCTAACGGAACTAACGGAGTTTGGTAACGGAAAATTACCGGATGTCACATTATCCCCATGTTGAAAGAATTTTCATCCCGAAAACTGCGTTACATGGTGTGTTCCATCACTGGTCAACTACATTGGCACAAATAAGCGAGTGAGTTTTGGGTGAGTTGTTACATTATCCCATGTTGAAAGAAATTCGTCCCAAAATTTAATCCGTTCTTCCCCTACTGGCATCATCTTTTCGAATAGTTGAGTGTAACACCCAAAAAATTTATCATTTAAAGAAAAAGAAAGGAAAAGTATTTTGTAAGAAAGAAAGGAAGCCAAAGTGGAGGGGGCTAAGTGTAAATAGGACAAAATAATATTATTATTTTGTTTAAAAGGTGGTATGGTCGTCCACACTACCCTGCTACACCACTGCTCGATATTTTAGAGAGAGAAAACAGCAAAGCTTCGGTTCTAGGGAGAGAAACAACCGAATTCATCTAAGGTGAGTAAATTTAGTGCAATTGGGTTAGTTTTTATGGGTTTTTGGCCACGTAGCCGGTTTATACATGTTCTCATTTGTATGCATGTGTTCGGGTTTGTGTTTTTGGAAGTGTTTAGGTGTTAGAAACATCTACAAAGTTCAAGTGGAAGAGTTTAAGCTTGAAAGCAGCTAAGGTGTGTTACTATTGTAGGATTCCCAAGACACGTAGAATATTGATGCGGTTAGTACGTTATGATCCAAGTCGGGTTATACCCAATAACAAGCTTAGCAAACACCCATTAATATTTAATTGATGATATGATCATGCAATTAAATATTTACACTAATTTAGAAAATGAGTTTTCTAAATAAGTTGCATATGAGAATGAACAACTTATTAGAATATTTTGTTCAATAATATTATTTGAAGTGTTATTTAAATAAGTTGGATAACACCAAATAATAATGAGGGTATAACAATTAAATGGTTAATTGCATAAACTAGTTACAAGACTAGTTAATATATGTGTGTGTTAGATTTAAAGAGGGAAACCTCTTTTGAAATACATTTTTCGGCCGCCCCCCCTTTTAATTGATTGGATCTTTGGCCTTGAAAAGAACACACATCAATACTTGTCTTGATCACCTCACTTTCTCTCAACTCTCAATACATGTAAACTTGATCAAAAATCTCCTCTCTTTCTCTCATTGTTCACGGAAACAAGCAGCAAAGAAGAAGGGGTTTTTGAGTTATTCTTGGTGTTGATTCTCCCTAACAAGAGTTGTTTGCAAGTTAGCTTGGGGTATACAAGCTTGAGGGATCCTTTCCTTGGAGTCTTGGCCGAATTTTGAGCACCATTCTTCTTCCTTTTGGTCGACTATAAGCTGCTGAAAGGTAGTTATTCACAGCTCATTGTAGCTGTGATTTTATGTGCTTTTACATATGTTCAAAGCTTGCGTATTCACATATAAAGATCCTCTTGTTCTTGGGTTTGTTTAAAACTTATAACATCAAAATAGAACTTGAAATTTTCAGCTTATAAACAAGATTTCAAAGCTATTATTCCGCTGCGTTTTTACAAAGTTTAAATGGTTAAACTATGTATCTTGTTCTAACAAACCCCAACATCTATACCCCATGTTTTACTTGTTTTACAACTTCTCTGGGCTGAAAATGCATGTAAACGATTTTCATAAAAATCTTATATGTATGACCGTATGAATATATGGTTGTATGTTGGTAGTTTGTGGTTGTACATGTTGGTAGTGTAAGGCTTAGAACATGTTAAGACATTACTTGGGACTAAAAAATATGTTAGACACATATGAGATGGTGTTCATGCGTCTAAAAAGGGCCCATGCGCCAGAAAAATAGGCTTAAAAGTCTAAGTAGGAGATGATGTGCCCAAACAGTAGCTCATGCACCTAGATTTGCCTTAGAGTTTCTAAGTGTATGTTCATGCGCCTGAACAGTAGTTCATGTGCCTAAGTTTTAGATGAAACACCTAAGTATAGGGTCATGCGTCCAAATAGTGCCCATGCGCCCAAAAAGGCTCATGCGCCTAAGTGTTGAAATGGTTAAGTATAGGCTGATGCGCCTGCATAGTTGAGAAACACCCAAACAGTCCTGATGCGCCTTGCATAGGGCTCATGCGCCCAACACTTAGAAAATATTTTCTGAATTTTGAGGATAAACAGAATTATAGGGTTTGACCCTAGTTTCACTTGTGGACTGTTTTGGACTATTTTAAGCATGAATAAGTAGGGGTGTATGAATAGTATATGCATGACATTATGATGAATGTATGATATGCATATGGATAAGAGATGTTATCTTTTATTAGTTTTCAAAATGTATTTATATTATAATATAATATATGTTAATTATTATGTTATTACTTTACATAGTATGATGAATATGTGAATGAATGTAAAGTATAACGTGATGAAGAGAAAGATAACAAAGATGAAAACTGAATAGTAATAAAAGAAAGAAAAGGCTTGCAAGCAGAAAGAAAGGAGGATCACAACTCTTTAAGAGATGTTAGCTCAACTGTGTGTTTTATAACGTGCAATTTTAACCCGTGAGGGTTCACACACAGGGGGATCAGTCTAGGTGACTGAACCCATAGTACGAAACGGGATCCTTGTCATTCGACCCCGGGCTTTGTGCCAAGATTTGATATAGCTTTGTGCCAGTTAGTAACGTGGCTTTGTGCCTAGAATGGTGGCTTCGGGCCTAGAATGGTGGCTTCAGGCCACGGGCTTCATGCCAATTAGTAAATGAGCTTTGTGCTCAGAATGGCGGATTCAGACCGTGATGGGGGAAAAGTCTGACAGGATGTAGAATCAGTACGAAACGAGCAAAGTAATAAAGTATGAATGGTAAAGTACAAAACGAGCAAAGTAACATAGTATGAACGAGAAAGTATGAAACTGACGATAACGAAAGATAAGGATAAAGTACGAAACGCGCAAAAACGTATGAAATGATAAAGTATGAAACGAACGAACACGTGCGATAACGAAAGAACATGTGAGAAAGTAAAGAAAGTGTTTTATGGAAAAGAGTATTTTTACGTATGAAACGTATAAAGTATTTTGATACTTAAAACTAGAAATCACTCAGCAACGCTGACTGTTATGCATTTTCAGTTGGCAGGTAAAGGTTGCTGAGGATGGCACGCGGGGAGACTACTTGGCAGGGCAAGACTGGCATCCATTCACGCATGTTATTAGTGTTGTTTTGTAATGCAATAAGTGAAAGTTTCTTTTGTAGTTGAACAGTGTTGCGTTACATAACAACAGTAATTATTAATAAAATGAATGGTTTTTGTTAATGACTTCCGCTGTGATATTTTATGAATTGTATAATAATATGTATTTTTAGTGCTATGAATGACCAACTGTGAGGTGCCCGGGAACGGGGCCTTACAAGTTGGTATCAGAGCCAAAGTTTAAGCGAATTGGGTAAATATTTTCAAAACCTAATCTTAAACTGAGAATAGGATGAAACGAAAGGGATGCCAGCCCGAATAGCTACGTGCCATCAGGTATTTCTTTTTCGAAGTTAGTTTGAGTTATGTGTATGTGCTAGCTGATTTTGTGCTCAGAGTAGATTTAGATACTGATGTAGTCTGGATAGGAAATGCTTGCAGTGTGAAGAGTAAAGTAAGTGGCTAATCACAACTGGCCACTGTAATTAGTGACTTACTATACTTAACGTAAACTGAACTATTCCTTGAATGATCATGTTAGTGTTTGAATCTTATAGTGATTACAGAATGGCTGGAGGTATATCATCTAAGGCCTCTAGGGGTGGAGCACAGGGAGGACGTGGTGCTAAACCGCGTGTTACTAGGAACCAGGCTAAGACTATTGAGAGGGCCCGTGAAGAGCCCGAGATGCATCACCAGGAAGGTGGTGATGAAAGTGCAAATTTAAGGGCCTCAGTGAAAGAGGCAGTGGTAGAGGAAGTGCACCAGGTCATGCAGACGATACTGCCATCTGTAGTAACTGAAGTGATCAAGGCGGTAAGAGAGGATGAGAAGAAAGAGAGGAGGATGACCACCGGAAGGGAGGAAATGGAACAATCAAAGACCGAGACGATTGTCTCAAGTGAGGAGGAGGAGGAAGAAGCGGTGCAGGAAACTACACATGGTTACAACAATGGGGCATTTTAGAGGTGCAAGCCCCAGACATTCGATGGGAATGGCACTGCTGCTGCTGCTCACCGATGGGTGAGGGAAATGGAGGCGGTACTTGATATTAGTGAGTGCCAAGAAGATCAAAAAGTGAAGTTTGCTACCCACTCATTTATGGACACGACCTTATGTTGGTGGGACAATATTGTCTAGGCTGAGGGTAGCACGGCCATCAGTAGGATAAGGTGGTCAAAGTTGAAAAAGCTAGTGATCAAGGAATTCTATCCTCACCGGGAACTTGATAAGATACAGAGGGAGTTCCAGCAATTGGAGGCTGGTACCATGACACACCAGCAGTACACCACCAAATTTAATAAGATGGCAAGGTTGGTGCCAGATCAGGTGACACCGGTGTCGATAAAGATTAAGAAGTACATCCAGGGATTGCCAGCTGACGTACGCAGGCATTTGATCGCTGCCCGACCGGGTACCTTTCGATCGGTGGTTGACCTGACTGGTAGGTTGTATGATGAGAGGGAAGTGGCGGTAGTCGAGGTGAAGAAGACGGGTGATGGTGATATGAGCTGGGGGAGGAAGAGGTTTGGACGTGGTGTTTTCATTCCAAACAACAAAAGGAGGAAAAAGGATAACTGAAGGATGGTGTCCTCAAGTTCGGGTATAATGAAGTGTGGCAAATGTTGAAGAGAGCATGTTGGTGAGTGTAGGTGGGGGATGAATGTGTGCTTCAAGTGTGGGAAGCCCGGACATGTGGCGAAGGTGTGTGGACTTATACGGTGTTATAACTATGGCGAGGAAGGCCACAACTGAATCAGTTTTGATATTATAAAAAATCATGAGCAGGGACTGTAAGAAGCCAAGGGCTGAGAGTTCTGGGGTGAAGAAGAAGCCGGAGGAAAGAGGACAGAGGGAAACTGCTAGAGCCTTCACGATGACGAGGGAAGAGGCCAGAGAGGATCCCGATGTCGTGTCAGGTATGTTTCTAGTAAACCAAACTTGTGCCTCTGTGTTATTTGATTCTAGTGCTAGTAGGAGTTTTATTTCCACTGCATTCTGTGATAAGTTATCTATTTGTAGTAGAAGTATTAATAAGCCATTTGATGTAGAAACTGCTATCGGTAAGTCCACTAGAATTACAAAAGTGATAGAGGACTGTGCCATAGAATTAGAGGGTCATAGGTTTTCTTCTAAATTGCATGTGATGCCCCTAGGCGGGTTCGATATAGTACTAGGGATGGATTGGTTAGCAACCTATAAGGCGAACATCGTGTGTCGCAAGAAGATGATTTGATTAATTGCGCCCGATGGGAGTTTGGTGATAGTTTACGGTGATCGTGTCACTACGGTTCCAAGGTGATTTTGATGGTGGTGGCGGAAAAGTGCATGAGACGTGGGTGTAGTGCATATCTGGCCTACGTGAAAGATGTGGATGCGTCGGTACCAAAACTGTCCGATGTGCCATTGGTATGTGACTTTCCGAACGTGTTTCCAGAA
This sequence comes from Flaveria linearis, assembly GCA_024085815.1. Classification (NCBI taxonomy): domain Eukaryota; kingdom Viridiplantae; phylum Streptophyta; class Magnoliopsida; order Asterales; family Asteraceae; genus Flaveria; species Flaveria linearis. Next base: position 39,331,083 of record CM044009.1, on the reverse strand, counting down.
CACTTACCAGGTGTGCCTCCGGATCATGAGATTGAGTTTCAGATTGATCTGATACCCGATGCTCAACCCGTTGCCAAAGCACCGTATCGATTAGCTCCTACCGAGATGAAGGAACTAATGGATCAACTACAGGAGTTGATGGATAAAGGATTCATTCGACCGAGCATCTCTCTTTGGGGTACTCCGGAAATGTTTGTGAAGAAGGACGGTAGTATGCGAATGTACATTGACTACCACGAGCTGAATAAGCTGACGGTGAAGAATCGGTATCCGCTACCGAGGATTGGTGACTTGTTTGGTCAGCTGAAGGGTGCCAGTTGGTTCTCGAGAATAGATCTTTGATCTGGTTACCATCAGTTGAACGTGAAGGAGCAGGACATTCCTATGACAACTTTTCGCACGTGTTATGGACACTACGAGTTTTTCGTTATGTCTTTAGGTTTGATTAACGCGCCAGCTGCCTTAATGGATTTGATGAATCGAGTGTGTCGGCCCATTTTAGACAAATAAGTGATTTTGTTTATTGATGATATTCTTATTTATTCGAAGAGCGAGGAAGAACATGCTGGCTATATACGTGAAGTATTGGAGACACTTAGAAGAGAAAAGTTGTATGCTAAATTCTCTAAGTGTGCTTTTTGGTTACACGAGGTGCAATTTTTGGGTCACATGGTGAACGCTAAAGGAATTATGGTAGACCCAACAAAGGTTGAGGCGGTGATGCAATGGAAGTCTCCAAGGACGCCATCTGAGATCCGTAGTTTCTTGGGTTTAGCGGGTTATTACAGGAGGTTCATCTAGGACTTCTCTAAGATAGCCTCACCTTTGACTAAATTGACTCGCAAGGATGTGAAGTTTGTGTGGGGTCGGGAACAAGAGTGTGCTTTTAAGGAGTTAAAGACAAGATTGACTCAAGCTCCTGTTTTGACATTACCCGAAGGGAGCGAGGACTTAGTGGTATATTCGGATGCTTCTTATTCGGGGCTAGGTTGCGTATTGATGCAACATGGAAGGGTAATAGCATATGCATCCTGACAGTTAAAAACCCACGAAGTCATTTATCCCACTCATGATTTGGATTTAGTGGCTGTGGTCTTCGCATTTAAGATTTGGAAAGCCATGAGGTGATTGAGGCTATGACTGAGAAGTTAGAGAAGATCCAGGCTTTCATGAAAGCGGCTAAAGATAGACAAAAGTCGTACGTCGACAAGAGGCGTAGACCGATTGAATTCAAGGTGGGCGACCGAGTTATGTTGAAGGTCTCACCTTGGAAAGGAATCATCCTGTTCTGAAAGCAAGGAAAGTTGAGTCCGAGGTACATAGGACATTTCCAAATCATCGCACGAGTAGGAGAGGTGGCCTATGGGTTAGAATTACCAGATGAGTTAAATGGAATCCATCTGACATTCCATGTGTCTCATCTGAGAAAGTGCTTAGCCGATGAACATGTGAATGTTCCATTGGATGATATCAAAGTGGATGAACGGCTCAATTATGTAGAGCAGCCAGTGGCAATCATTGATTGGAAGGAGAAGAGATTGAGGAATAAAGTGGTTCAACTGGTGCGAGTGCAGTGGAAGCACCGGAAGGGTTCGGAGTCTACGTGGGAGACTGAGGAAAAGATGAGGCAACATTACCCACAGTTATTTGAAGAATGACGAGTTTCGGGACAAAACCTATTTAAGGGGGTGGACTTGTAACACCCGGAAAATTTATCATTTAAAGAGAAAGAAAGGAAAAGTATTTTGTAAGAAAGAAAGGAAGCCAAAGTGGAGAGGGCTAAGTGTAAATAGGACCAAATAATATTATTATTTGTTTAAAAGGTGGTATGGCTGCCCACACTACCCTACTACACCACTGCTTGATATTTTAGAGAGAGAAAGCAGCAAAGCTTCGGTTCTAGGGAGAGAAACAACGGAATTTATCTAAGGTGATTAAATTTAGTGCAAGTGGGTTAGTTTTTATGGGTTTTTAGCTATGTAGCCGGTTTATACATGTTCTCATGTGTATGCATGTGTTCGGGTTTGTGTTTTTGGAAGTGTTTAGGTGTTAGAAACATCTGCAAAGTTCAAGTGGAAGAGTTTAAGCTTGAAAGCAGCTAAGGTGAGTTTCTAGACCCCATGTTTTACTTGTTTTACAACTTTTTGGGGTTGAAAATGCATGTAAATGATTTTTATAAAAATGTTATAGGTATGACCGTATGCATATACGCTTGTATGTTGGTAGTTTGTGGTTGTAGATGTTATGTTAGGGCATAGAATGGTAGTGTAAGGCTTAGAACATGTTAAGACATTGCTTGGGACTAAAAAATATGTTTGACACATATGAGATGGTGTTCATGCGCCCAAACAGGGCCCATACGCCTGAAAAATAGACTTAAAAGTCTAAGTAGGAGATGATGCGCCCAAACAGTAGCTTATGTACCTAGATTTGCCTTAGAATTTCTAAGTGTATGTTCATGCTCCTGAACAGTAGTTCATATGCCTAAGTTTTAGCTGAAACGCCTAAGTACAGGGTCATGCGCCCAAATAGTGCCCATGCGCCCAAAAAGGCTCATGCGCCTAAGTGTTGAAGTGGTTAAGTGTAGGCTGATGAGCCTGCATAGCTGAGAAACACCCAAACAGTCCTGATGCGCCTGCATAGTGCTCATGCGCCCAACACTTAGAAAATTTTTTCTGAATTTTGAGGGAAAATAGAATTATAGGGTTTGACCCTAGTTTGACTTGTGGACTGCTTTGGAATATTTTAAGCATGAATAAGTGAGGGTGTATGAATAGTATACGCATGATATAATGATGAATGTATGATATGCATATGTATATGGGATGTTATCTTTTATTAGTTTTCAAAACGTATTTATATTATAATATAATATATGTTAAGTATTATGTTATTACTTTACGTAGTATGATAAATGTGTGAATGAACGTAAAGTATAACGTAATGGATAGAATGATAACAAAGATGAAAAGTGAAAAGTAATAAAGGAAAGAAAAGGCATGCAAGCAGAAAAATAGGAGGATCACAACTCTTTAAGAGTTGTTAGCTCAACTGTGTTTTATAATGTATGATTTTAACCCATGAGGGTTCACACACAGGGGGATCAGTCTAGGTGACTGAACCCATAGTATGAAACGGGATACTTGTCATTCGACCCCGGGCTTTGTGCCAAGATATGATACGGATTTGCGCCAGTTAGTAACGGGGCTTTGTGCCAGTTAGTAACGGGGCTTTGTGCCTAGAATGGTGGCTTCGGGCCACGGGCTTCGTGCCAATTAGTAAAGGAGCTTTATGCTCGGAATGACGGTTTCGGATCGCGATGAAGGAAAATCCTGACAGGATCTAGAATCAGTACAAAACGAGCAAAATAATGAAGTATGAATGATAAAGTATGAAACAAGCGAAGTAACAAAGTATGAACGAGAAAGTACGAAACTGACGATCACGAAAGATAAGGATAAAGTACAAAACGAGCAATAACATATGAAATGATAACGTACGAAATGACAAACACGTGCGATAACTAAAGCATTTGTGAGAAAGTAAAGAAAGTGTTTTATGGAAAAGAGTATTTTTACATATGAAACGTATAAAGTATTTTGATACTTATAAAACTAGAACTCACTCAGCAACGCTAACTTTTATGCATTTTCAGTTGGCAGGTAAAGGTTGCTGAGGATGGCACGCAGGGAGGCTACTTGGCAGGGCCAGATTAGCATCCATTCACGCATGTTATTATTGTTGTTTTGTAATGCAATCAGAAAAAGTTTCTTTTGTAGTTGAACAGTGTTGTATTGCCTAACAATAGTAATTATTAATAAAATGAATGGTTTTTGTTAATGACTTCTGTTGTGATATTTTATGAAATGCATAATAATATATATGTTTAGTGCTATGAATGACCAACTGTGATGTGCCCGGGAACGGGGCCTTACATTGAGGGTACTTAAGCTTCATCTGGTCCTCACGTTCCCACGTGAATTCCAGTCCATCTCTCGAGTTCCAACGAACTTTGACTATGGGTATCTTACTTTGCTTAAGTGTCTTTACCTCACGATCCATCTCCTCGACTGGTTCCTCAATAAAGCGTAATTGCGTAACTATTAGCACTTCCTCAAGCGGTACTACCATTGTTTCATCCGTTAAGCACTTCTTCAAGTTTGAGACATGAAATACATCATGGATTCCACTCAGCGAATCAGGTGGGGCTAATCGATAGGCCACCAGACCTATTCTTTCCAATATCTCAAATGGTCCAACGTATCTTCGATTTAGCTTTCCTCTTTGTTGGTACACATGTCCCTAGTTCTAGTCTAGTGAGCTTCAATGTAATAGACTTTCATCTTGTAACACATATGTAATGTTTTATCAATGAAATGAAAAAACTCTTCTATGAATGTTTATTGGTTGTTTAATGTCATATCTATTAATATTATTTATTGTTAGAAGCATATATGAACATGTTATATAGTTTTACAGTTGTTAGACATAGTTCTGATTCTTTAAAGGTTCAAGAATGTGTTTAACTAAGTATTTTGATTCAGTCGCACGACTGGACCATGCGAATGGGCCAATCGCACGACTAAACCAGGTAATTGAGTCAATCGCACGATTGAGTCATAAGACTGACTCAGTCATACGAATGAATCAATCATATGACTCAGTCGCACGACTGAGCCAGTCGCTTGGCTCAGTCGTACGAATGAAAGCTGTAACCTATAAATACCACTTAATTCGTGGAAAAACGTAACACTTCGATAGTTGACAACCCTAGCCGTCCCAGTTCGCACAGAGCGTCCCTTCCAACTTCACAGAGCGTTTCTGATCATTCCTACTTCATTCTTAACGTATTCTAATCGTTAGGTTTGATCCGGTTAACGTTCTCTCTGATTGGATTGCCAATCAAATAGAATTCCGCACTATTTGATTCGGTTTCACGTAGAATCAGTTAGTACTCCGTCCGTACACGGTCCTAACACTGTTTTACCAAATCGAATCATGCATTTCCATGGTGAGACTTTTAATAAGACTTTGTCACCAACCTGAAACTCTAGTGGTTTCTGTCTTTTATCAACATAACTTTTTTGTCTGTCGCGCGCTGCAGCCATACGGTCCTTATTTGTACAATCTTCTCAGTGGTCTCGTGTACCAACTCAGGACCCGTTAGCTGACTATCACCAATTTCAGCCCAACAAACTGGTGATTTATATTTTCATCCATACAAGGGTTTAAACGATGCCGCTTGAATACTAGTGTGGTAGCTGTTATTATATGAAAATTTCACCAATGGAAAATGAACTTCCCAGTTATTCCCAAAATCGATTACACACGCCTGTAACATATCTTCAAAGGTGTGTATAGTGTGTTTGCTCTGTCCATCAGTCTGAGGATGATATGCATTCAAAGGTGTGTATAGTGCGTTCGCTTTGTCCGTCAGTCTGAGGATGATATGCAGTACTCATGTCTCCATTACACTTATTGCACATGGATCTATTTGGTCCCACATGTATAATTAGTATTAGAAGGAAATCATATTGCCTTATGATAGTAGATAATTTACAAGATTCACATGGGTATTCTTTTTAAGAACTAAAGATGAAACTGCTGAAACGTTAATATCTTTTATTCTTAAAATAGAAAATCAAATTGATCACAAGGTAAAAACTATTAGAAGTGATCAAGGGGCTAAGTTTAAGAATCAAGTTATTGACTCATTCTATTACTCGAAAGGGATTACCAGACAATATAGTTCTCCTATAACTCCTCAACAAAATGGTGTTGCTGAGAGGAGGAACATGACACTTATTGAGGCTGCAGGAACCATATTAGTTGATTCAAAGCTGCCTCTAACTTTCTGGGCAGAGGCAATAAGCACTGCATGTTATGTGCAGAACAGGGTTCTCATTGTTAAGCCCATGTAAAAACCACTTATGAGCTATGCAACAAGGAGGCCACCGTTCATTGGCTTTCTAAGGTCCTTTGGAAGTAGGTGTACCATACTTAACACAAAGGACAATTTAGGAAAATTTGCTGAAAAGACAGATGATGCTATCTTTGTTGGATATTCCTTAAGCACTATAGCATATAGAGTATACAATATTTAGAATCAACAATTTGGGGAATCATCAAACATTGTTGTAAATGAACACACTCCTTGTGTTCAGGGGAATGGCCCTGACCATATCACAAAGTTACCCCGAACATCAAGTGGTCACAAAACTATCTGGGTAATTGTTGATAGATTGACTAAGTCTGCTCATTTCTTACCCATTAAGGAATGGATGGGATGGAAAAGCTAACCAAAATCTACCTCAAAGAGGTGGTATCTCGTAATGGAGTACCAATCCTGATAATCTCTGACAGAGACGGTTGATTTACCTCAAGATTGTGGCAATCCTTACACTAAGCTTTGGGTACTCGTTTGGACATAAGTGCTGCCTTCCATCTGCAGACGATGGTAAAAGTGAAAGGACTATTCAAACATTGGAAGATCTACTGCGAGCTTGTGTGATTGACTTTGGAGGAAATTGGGATACTCATCTGCCTTTAGTTGAATTTTCCTATAATAACAGTTATCACAGTTGTATCAAAGCTGCTCTATTTGAAGCTTTATATGGATGAAAGTGTCGCTCGCCGCTTTACTAGATGGAAGTTGGATAGAAACAACTGACTGGACATAAGATTATCCAAGAGACTACAGATAAGATTCTTCAAATCAGAAAGAGGTTAAAAGCCGCTGTGAGTCGCCAAAGAGTTATACGGATAATCAAAGGAAACCATTGGAATTTCGGGTTGGAGATTGAGTTTATCTGAAGGTTTCGCCTTGGAAAGGGGTTGTTCGGTTTGGAAAGCAAGGAAAGCTTAGCCCTCGTTATATCAAACCATTTGAAATTATAGCATGAGTTGGTCCCGTTGCATATCAACTTTCGTTACCTTGTGCGCTTAGTGGAGTACATGATGTGTTCCATGTATCCAATCTGAAGAAGGGTCTTGCTGATGAAGCTTTGGTTATTCAACCCGAAGAAGTTCGTATAGATAACAAACTGAATTTCACCAAGGAACCAGTCAAAATTATGGACTGGAGAATTTAGAAACTTAGAAGGAGTCTTGTAAAGTTGGTGAAGGCTAGACATGATTCCTTCTCCCTTTTTAGGTTCATCATCTTTTATTTCTTGTTCCTTGGCTAGCTCCTCTTCGATCTTTATTAACATCACTAATTCTGAGACTCTTTTTGTTAAATTCTTAATTTGTCTATTAAGATCAGCAATGATGTCAGATTGAACTTCAATAAAGTTCTCTTGTTCCTCCATGGCAAGTGTCTGTATATTAACAGTATCAACATGCATAGTGATTTCATCTCTTGCTTGTTTGAGTGCAGCCATGAGGTTTTCTAGTTCTTTGTCTTTTTCATACTTTTCAGACTCCAAAGTTCTATGATCATCTCATCCTTCTCATCAGGCCTGTTAATTCCAGATTTAGTATAACTTTCAGAAGCACCTGCCTTAGATTGAATTTGGGTTACAGGCATTCTGATAGCATGATCCTCCTCATCCAGAGATGACTTGGATTCTTCTGAAGAGTGAGTTGGATTCTTCTGAAGAACTGGTAGATTCACAAGTCTCAACAGGTTCAGCAGCAGCTGGAGAAGAGTGAAATGGAGAAAAATGAGCTAGAGGCATAGGAGGAGAATGGTTTGGAGATGGTCTGAAAGGTGATGCAATGTTAGCTTCTTGAACAGAAGGCGCAGTGTGAAGATCACCACCTACATCAACATGTGGTGACACCTTCCTTTGTTCTTCTTGTGCTTTTTCAGCATGCTCATCAATATGCTTGTTTTTCTTCTTCATGAACTTGCTCATCAGTTGGTGCTACATCTTCTTGTTCATCTATAGCTTCTTCTTGATTAATCTGTTGTAACATCCATGGAAGTAATGGAAAGAAAGTCCCACTATAGAAGTTCCTGGGATTCCTTTTCTTGATGTATTTATAGGACTTAGCATTGTAATGCGGAATATCCATTACAGGTCCTACACATACCAATTGAGGAAAGGCTTCATTAATGAAGCATTGCAAGAACCTTGGGTACATTAGAAACATGTTCCTCCTTCCTTGTTGAATGTTAGAAACCATGCAATTAAATACATAAGCAGACATATTGAATGGTATGTTTGTGCAAAAAACACAGATAGCAGACGAAGTAGTGATAAGGATGTCATTCCATCCTGTCTTTCTTTTGGATAGACAATGTTGGAGTATGCGTATCAAGAACCTCCATTGTAGATCCACCAACCCTTTTACTATCTGTTTTCCTTCATATCCTCCTTCATAACCAATATTGGCAAAGACGGTCATAATCTCCTCATCTTCAAATTCCAGAGGAGTATTAGCATCATCACCAAACTGTAGACACTATCTGACAGTTTGTTCAATGATGGAAAGGGTATGATCATAAGAAATTCTCCCAGATAAGGTTTTGACACCATCAATCTCTATTACTTTGGCACTACTCCACAAGGATTTACGAAGTTCTCATATATAGCAAGTCTCATAGTGATAGAATGAGCAACTCTACTGGTTGCTATGAATCTGATCATGTCTCTGAGTCCTTCGGCTTTGGGGAGATCAGGGTCAAGATACCCACTAACATTATGAATTTTGCTCTATGTAAGATTAGCCATTGACCTCTACATTAGAGACATATGAGTTAGTAATTGACTCATAATCATCAAATTGCACAGGTAAATTCAAGTTAACAATTCCTATTTTGACTTTGTTTTAGTCAAAATTAAAAAATCATTGGTACTGTTTCATATAAATTAGACCTAACTTGACTTTGTAATGAATTATCGATTTTGTTGTGTTTTTGTCTTTGTTTTTGATAATCTTTTATGTTTTTACTATCTTTTACCACTGAAACATAGTTTTGATGTCGACATTTTCAGTTCATAGTTGCTCTGTTCATGCATGAACCTAGGGTTTTGAAAATCAATTGTTTATTGTTAATTTCATAATCATTGGTTTCAATGCACTCGAAAATGTCAATCAATCCTTAGTTTGAGGCTGATTTTTGTGATTCTTTTCTTTATCTTGGGTTCTAAGTTCATCATGAATTCTACGGATAAGAGTTTGGATCCATTGAAAATCACCTTGTTTCGATACTACTATTGTTAAGAATCAAAATAGAGGAGAAATGATGTTTGAAGAACACTAGAATCTAATTATTTGTGATGATTTTGGTGATGAATGAAGAACAGTAAGAATGTTCGCTCATCGCACTTTTAAAGTCTCTCAAATTTGAAAAGTATTTAAATGACTCTTATTGAACTGTTTAAATAGCCATATTAATTGCTTTTATAAATTTTACAAGTTCTTTAAACAAATGCGGTCGATTACTGTAGTAAATACAGAAGAACAATTTTGTAAGCATTTTTATAATGTTACGAATGTGTAAGAGTAAAACTTATCCGCATTTGTGTACTGTAGCAAATGTAGAAGTATTAACTTCATCAATATTTGTGTACTGTAGCAAATACGAAAGTATTAACTTCATCAGCATTTGTGTACTGTAACAAATGCGGAAGTTTTAACTTCACAAACATTTGTGTACTATAGCAAATGTTGAACAACATTTTACTTGTCCATATTTACTTCAACATATACGGATGAACAATTTTTATGTCTGTATTTCTTGAACTTCTAACACACCATGACAGAAGAGTCTGAGCACACTTCTAATATATTTGTGATAAAAATACACAACAAAGTTTGTCAGCATTGATGGCAACCATATTTTGAAAAATGTGGCTGAGTAAACAAATGCGGATGAACAAAGGTGTCCGCATAAGTTTTCAATACTTTTAAAAATTATTATAAGCATTTGTGAGACTAATGCGGGAGAGTTAACTTCTCCGTATTAATTTCACTTGTGTTTTTCATGAATCAAAATTGTATCCACATTGGTTATATGCCTGGGTTACCTTCACCCGCATTAACCAATGCACTTACCTACATTAAATTTTTAAACTTGTCAAAACTTAATGTTTCTGCTTTGGATAGTTTTGGCTGTTTTTGATTTGATGCTTTGTCTGTTATGAAGATGTGTCTTTTTCTTTTGCTATTTATGAAGCTTTTGATTGTTGCTAGGTTTGTCAATTCTTGCTTGGGTTGAATTGTTCATCAGATGTGATACAAGTTTCCCGGTATAAACTGATCTTGGACTTTTGTGCTTCAAGATATCTGCATATACTTAGATACTATGGTACAACTTCTGCACCAACACAGTCATTTTTCTGATTTTTCATAATTTTAAGAAAGGAAACAACTAGACATAATGGTCAAAATTTTAATTACTCCCCCTAAAGTTTATATTCATATGGGATAAAAACTTTAAATATTGAAAATTTTGAAGAGAAACTATTTTTGTGATTTTTGTTTTCTCATCTGTACATGGAGAGGAACTATACTTAATTTGGGATCATATCAATCTTACCTTTCACAAGTACAAGCAAATGTTAGTAAAATAGACATAATCATAGACATATTGATTGAAGGTATGTTTATCCTCTTAAACTCATGCTTGGTTAATATTTTGATGTTAGTGATCTTTATCATGTTTTTGAGTTGATTGAGTATTCAACATGTACCTCACACTCAAAAGCATTGCAAGGTCAACCACCTACATGAATGCATGATAGAAATTTTTCACAACTTACTTGACCGGGTCATTTAAATTATGACATCTCAGTTTAATTGATCCTCATTGGATTCATTTACTTTGATCCTTTTGTTTATTTGATCCACATTGGGATTCTTTATCACTTCGCTTTGGAAGGTGATCCTCTTTGGGATTCTTTTTATTCATTCACACGGAATGTATTTCTTTTATTGCTTCATCCATGTTGGATGTGTTCCTCATTGGGAATCTTGTTGGATCATGTCATCAGCACTATATGCTTGTTTCTCGAGATCTTTGCTCACCAGAACAAAGGAGAAACTAAAGTGAGTAAATGAGATTCATAAGGCATCAGTGCTTGGTGTGTTTAGGTGATAACACACACACATATTTGGATAAGCTAATACTTACGCATACTTTAAGGTGAAAGCTTAACAGTTGAATGTGAGCTTTAATTCATCACAGTATGTGTCTTCTTTTCCAAACTGATCCTACCCACATATCAGATAAGTCATGTCAGTCATTTAAAATTTATAAACAAGCACAGTGAACGATATAAGGACTGTAATTATATCATTTCCCTGAAAGTATAAAGTTTATTCTTTAACAAAATAACTTCTTTTTGTATTTTTTGTAATATTTGAATGTTTTTGTTAATTTTGGTTTTTATTCAAGGTTAGTCATGCCAATTGATTGAACTAAGAATTCAAACCGACTAGGATCAAATGCCTTAGTGAATAAACCAACTAATTGATTGTCCGTGATGACCTGTATCAATTTGATTAACCCTTTTTCAGCAAAGTCTCTCAAAAAATGATATCTAATTTCAATGTGTTTTGTTTTGAGTACTGTACTGGATTATTTGTTATGAACATTGTTGTTGTGTTGTAAATGTGAATTGGTGTATGCAAGAAGTTAAAACCATAGTCAAGCACCTGGTTTTGAATCCAGAGAACTTGAGAGCAATAAGCTGATGCTGCTATGTACTCAGCTTCTACTGTTGAATCATACACATTCATCTGCTTCTTGCACTGCTAGGAGACCAGTCTGGGACCAAGAAATTGATAACCACCAGAAGTGGACTTCCTGTTGAAGTTGCATCCCTCGTAGTCACTATCTTGTTTGCATAGAGATTGAAATCTCCTTCCTTTGGATACCAAAGTCCAAGTGCAGGCTCGCCTTTGAGATATCTAAATATCCTCTTGACTACATTCACATGAGATTCCTTGGATCTTCTTGATACCTGGAACAAACACATACACCAAACATTATGTCAGGTCTATTAGCTATTAGATACATGAGTGATCCAATCATAGATCAATAATTAATCTGATCTACTGATTTTCCTTCAATATGGTTTCCACATATTTTGATTGGTTAATGAAGATTCTATCTGTTGTTTGTTGTACTTGCAACCCTAAGAAGAAAGTGAGTTCCCCATTGCACTCATTTGGAACTTGGAATGCATAAGGTCATTAAAACCCTTTCAGAGTTCCTTGATTGTTGAGCCAAAAATGATATCATCCACATAAATCTAGACTAGCAACATTTCTTTTCTTTCTCTATTTTTGAAAAGAGTCTAATCAATCTTTCCTCTTTAATACCCGTGTCCAAGAAGGAAGGATGATAGAGTCTCATACCACTTTCATGAGGCTTGATATAGACCATACAACGATTATCATGGTTGTATACCCTGTGAGGGAAATTTGGGTCGTCAAAGCCAGGAGGTTGACTCACATAGACTTATTCAGAAATTATTCCATATAAGAAAGCACACTTTACGTCCATTTGATACACTGTGAATTTCATGGATGCAAAGAACGCAAGGAAAAGTCTAATGGCTTCTAATCTGGCTACAGGAGCAAACAAATCATCATAATCTATTCTTTCTTCTTGAGTGTGTCCCTATGCCATTAATTTTTCTTTATTTCTGATGACAATGCCCCTATCATCAGTATTGTTTGTGTATAGTCATTTGGTACTGATAGGGTATTGACCCACGGGAAGATCTACCAGTTGCCATACTTCTTGTTTCTTGAACTGGGGCAACTCTTCCTGCATTGCCTCAATCCAGCTGTTGTCTTAAAGGGCCTCTTTTATGTTCTTGGGAATTGTCTGACATAGAAAACAAGAAAACAAACAAATGTTTGCAATACTTGACTTGCTTCTAGTCACCCGCTCATCTAGTTCACCAATGATGCTTGACACTGGATGATCCTTACGTATTCTGGTGGTTGGAATAGAGTCACTAGCAATTGATACATCAAGGTTGGAGACATTCAGATCATCTTGGTAAGAGGCACGCTCTGGTAGTGATGTGGGAAAGTGATGAAAGTAGTCAAAGGCTTTATCTGTTTCCGCTTCAGCATCTGCTGCACTTTGAAGACTATCATCATTTGTATTTTTCCCCATTTCAACAGGCACTGTAGCTGGTTTTGGATTTCTCACTTCATGTGATGGTTCTACTGGAGGAGTAGGAATTGAACTAGGATCAGTCTCAGTTGAAACACTATGATTTTATGATACTTGTCTGATAGGATCAACTTGCAATGGAACATCATCATTAAGTTAATCAGCAGATGTAGGAGGATACATGGGGAAATCATCTCTTCTTTCCACTAGTCTAGAATTTCCAGCTGATTGTATGTTACCTGCATTTGACAAGTGAAACTAATCAAAAGATTTGGTAAATGAGTCAATATCAAACAACCAGTTGGGACCATTTATTGACTTAGGAAATGAATGTTCATTGAATTGAACATTAGTTGCTTTATCAATGATGTTTAATCTTGGATTTAAACACCATGAAAAAACATTTGAAGATGAGGAATAACCTACAAAAAATCCCACATCAGACTTTGAGGCAAACTTTCCTAAATGATCTTCGGTGTTTAATATTGATATAGAACTACCAAATGACTTGAAAAATTCCAATGTATGGTTTTCTGTGAAAAAGAAGTTCATAACGAGTTCTGTTGCTTTCTTTGACTATCAAAGTTTTATTTTGTACAAAGCAAGATGTGCTAACTGCTTCTGCCTAAAAGGTAATTGGCAGTTTAGCATCTGCTAGCATTGTTCGTGCTACTTCAATTAATGTTCTATTTCTTCTTTCAGCTACCCTTTTTTGTTGAGGAGTTCTAGCTGCACTGAATGAGCAACGCCTTTGGTTGCACAAAATGAACTTAGATCTTCAATTTTGAATTCTATACCATTATGACTTCTAATTGATTTTACTTTATAATCAAGTTGATTTTCAATTTTAGTGATAAAGTCTTTTATTATTTGTGATGCTTCATTTTTATGACATAAAAAGAAAACTCATGTAAAACATGAATAGTCATCAATGGTCACCAAACAATAATGTTTCTTTCCAATGCTCATAAAATGAGTTGATCCAAAAATATACATGTGAAGTAACTTCAATAGAGTTTTGTTTGTGTTCACAAGCTTTGGTTTATTAGAAGACTTGTGTTGTTTTCCTTTGAGACAGGCAGAATAGTGGTCAATGAAATGGAATTCTTTTTAAGGTAAACCAATTACATGGTTTCCTTTTACCAATCTGTGCATGTTTTGGAAATTTGTATGTCCCAAACGTCTATGCCAAAGTTATAACTCGTCAAATGATGCTTTAGACACAAGACATGTTTCTTCTGTAGGATGTGCAGAATTAAGGTTTAAGACATAGGTGGTATTCTTCCTTGGAGTCTTCAAGACAACCCATTCTTCAGGAATTTGAAATCCGGATTTCAGAATGTAGCAATGGGTGTTAGTGAAGTGAGTGGAATATTTCTTGCCATAGATCTGAGACACGCTAAGAAGATTGAAGTTCAGCTTCTCATAGTAGTTCACTCTATCAAAGCTCAGTAATCCATTCATCATAGATCCTTCACCAGTAAGTCTGCCACCTTGTGAATCTCCACCAAATGCTATAGTAGTTCCTTGGATATGCTTGAAGTCATGAAGGAGGGAAGTGTCTCCTGTCATATGTCGGGAGCATCTACTATCCACATACTATAAGTTGTTGGACCTGTATGGATGACCCTACAAGTAAAAAGAAACTAGTTAGAATATGGAACCCAAGCCATGATGGTCTTGGGTTTCCTGTTCCTATCCATGACTATAACTTCTTGATATTTTCCTCTAGGTTAAGACTTAGAGGATGATGCTTTGATGGGTTTGTGTGGGATTCTTCTTGGTTTCTTCTGATCAATTTCAACTGAAGTGTCAGAAGAGTATTCAAACCTTTGATATCTATTTCTAGATAGAAATTGGGCACATTTTTTATTTTCAAAATCATTTTTGTTTCATATTTTTATTTAAATTATGTTTGACACTCTTTGACTGCCAATTGTCATAGAAGTCATCATCAGAATATGAAATTCTTGAATTTTTATTATGTTGTTGACTTCTAGCTTTGACCTTACTAGTTGAAAATGGCGAGATGGGCTTGTTTTGTGGGA
The DNA here is from genome assembly GCA_024085815.1 of Flaveria linearis. NCBI lineage: Eukaryota > Viridiplantae > Streptophyta > Magnoliopsida > Asterales > Asteraceae > Flaveria > Flaveria linearis. The sequence goes on along the minus strand of CM044009.1, from coordinate 39,315,951 downwards.
TTCTCAAGCCATTTTGATTGAAGAAGCAATTAGATGTATTGTGATTTGTCATATCATATATAGAACAATACTTGTTAAAATACCAGTTTTTGTTTGAATGGTTGTTCATGTCACAGATTGAGCAATATTGATTAAAATAGCACTCAACTGTGTTGTGATTAGACATGTCACAATTTCACAGCACATCTGCTTGATCTTTGTTTTGGAGGAAGAAGCTTCATTATGTTTAATTGGTTTTGATTTTGATCCTTGTTTTACTTTTGTTGAAGAAGCAAGTTCATCCTTGTTGATATCACTAGACTATTTCACAATTCTACTATGTAATTTGCTTAAAGGATGTCATTGCTTCTTTTTAGTCTTTCTCAGCTCTGAATCAAATTGATCAACATCCTTTTTTGTTGAAAATATCAAAACCTATTCCTTGTTTTGATTTATGTGGTGAGCTCAGTTCAATTTTCATTTTTGGTGTTTGAATCTTAGGTGATTTCACTCTAAAGGATGGAGAAGCTAATGCTTTGCCTTTAGTTTTCATTGAAACCTTTTCTGATTTGATTGAATTTTTAGGAGATTTCATCTCACCATCAGATCTGCCTTCAACATTGGGTTTCAAAGGCAATTTAGCATTCTCAATCACTTTGAGTCTTTCTAGAATGAATTTAAGGAACAATTTCCTTGACTAGACTCTTTTGTTTCTTGACACTTACATACTTGTCTGAGCACTCTTTGATCTTGATTGGATGACCTAGTCTGATTTTATCCTTATTTGTTTTAATGTAAATATTTAGATTGTTTTGAGGATTGGTTATTAGTGAAACTACTGTTTTTGTTTCAGTAACTTTAGGTTCATTTGATTTAGACAAAGTGAGTGGCTCAGGCATGACAGTGTAACTGTCATTTTATGATGGAGGACAAGAATTATATCCTACCCTAGTAATGTCTTTGGGTTCCTTTTATGAATCAAGTAACTCGTGTAGCATGATAGAAGAGAATTGAAACTTTTCAAGTTTCACTTCAATGGCTGATTGCTCAGCTTTGGTTTTGGTTAACAATTCAGTTAACCTCTCAGTCTCAGCAACAAGAGTATACTTTTCACCATGCAGTTTTTTAATATCTGAAAGCAATGACTTAATTTTGATTTCAAAGCATTTCATTTCATGTCTTAACATTTCAAATTTTACTTTTTATTTCTTTGATTTTAGCAGCCAATTTGTGATTATGTTCTCTGTATCCTTATAATTCATTAATGCAATTTTCACTACAGAGATTTGATTTTACCTCAGATGGCATAGGAGTTGGACTATCATTGATGTGAGCCATGAGTGCATGATTTTGAATTGAGGTTTTACTTCCTCTGCATACAGGCTCCAATCACAGACTCCATCTTGTCTAATGACAAATGCATTTGAGGTTGATTGGCTGTTTCCATGGGCTTGCTGAGTCAGTTGATGCTGACTTTGATGAGATTGTTGATGGTGATGCTGAGGCTGAAACTGATTCTGATGACTTGATTGAGGAGTTGATGTCAATTGAGATGATGGTTGACTGTGTGAATTTCTCTGGTAGTTGTTGTTGCTTCTGTGGGGTGCATTACATTCCCTTGAGAAGTGATCAACCATACCATAGTTAAAACACTTCAACTTGGATTTGTCATATCCAAACTTTGTGTTTTCATTCATGCTTAGCTTTTTTCCCTTTCTAAAAACTTCTTTTGCTCTCATAACAATCATGGCGATTTGCCATTGTAAATCCATTTCTTCAACATTGTTTAGATCCCCCAATCTACTTGTATCAAGTGACCTGATGTGAGTCTTCCTCCCAAGTATGCCTCAATTCTTGCAATAAAGGCATTGTAAGTAGCCTTTTTTTCTTTAGATTTTTTATCAATAGGCATGCTAGTAGGTGTGGAAGTGGATGGATTGGGTGATGATTGCTTGTGTTGTTAAGATGATGCAATGAATCAAGAGGTTCTGGATTGATCTCTAGAGGACAGAAAGTCATCTTTTTCAGTTCTGAAGGCATTTTCCATAGAATGAGTTTCTAAAGGAAATTTGTATGCCTCGATAACTTGAGGTCCACTCAAGTTTCTGCTTCTTTCATCCAGCTTAAGAGCTTGAATTTTTGCTGTCGTGATATCTAAGCTTATGCTTTCCAAATCAAGTGTATTTTTCAGCATGGTAATATTCTGCTTCCAACTTTTTGGTAGACTATGGAGCATTTTCTTGTTCATTTCTTTTTCCTTATAAGTAAATCCCATAATCTCCAAATCATTCACCAATTGGACAAATCTATGAAGTTGTTTTGAGATAGATTCTCTCTTGGTGTGATGGAAGGTTTCATATTGATTAACCAATTTGTCTTTGTTAGTCTCAGTCACCTCACTACTTCGTTCACACATGATCTGCGGTGCATCCCATACACCTTTTATTGTGCCATATTTTTCCAATCTTTTGAGGAAATCCGTCTTTAAAGACTGAGTCAGAATTGAGTAGGCTTTAAGGTCAATCTTAATCTTCTTATATTCATCATCATCAAGATTAAGACTTGGATCCTCAATGGGACTTCTGACAGTCTTGTATTGTTCTGCTTGATCAGCAGTTAAAGAAACTGGAATGTAAGGACCCTTGCATATAGATATCCAATAATCTAGATCTACACCTATAATATAGTTTCTAAACCGGATTTTCCATTGCTTAAACTCATATTTGTGTTTATGCTTTGGTGATTTAGAAGCATGGCCAAGTTCAGTAAAGTTAATAGAATCCATGTTTAATAAACTGATTTTAGAAGGTTTGAATATGGCTTAAGTTGTTTTTTTATGTCCAATAGTTCAACCAGTCCAGGATTCAGGTATATTATATGAACAGTAACAGCTGTAGGGTTTTCAGATCTGCAACAGTTGTATTTTCGGTCACTTTTTGTTGATTTTATGTGATTTTGGTTGCTTTTAGTCACAGATTTAGAAGTTGAATGATGGTTTTCAGTTGTTTCAACTTGAAAATCAGTGAAGGTTGATGAAGTTTTTCAGTATTTTCCAGCAGTATGCTTATTAAGAGTAGAAACTTGTTTATAAACAACTCAACCACCAGATCAATCGATTTTCAATCAAGATCAATGTAGATCTTGGGATGAATCTGAGAGCCAAAGCTCTGATACCAAATGACTGGGTTCGAGAATGATATTCTCTATTGATGTGACTTCAACAAGGATCGAATATGATGATTGAGTCAAAGATTAAGTAGCGGAAATACCGAATCAAAGAACATTAAATGTTGAAATAATACTCATAAATGCTTTGTGTATTGATTGATGATAAACAAGTTACAGTGGGTGCCAGGGTTTTCAATACAGTGAGTTGACAACCTCAGAACCTCATAACTTGAGTACTAGGTTTCTTACAAACTGGAAAACTTACATATGATGGATATTCTGTTCTATTTGTAAGCTGACATAAAGCCTGTACAAAATGACTAAACTATCCTGATATCTATCACAATATTAGTCTAATAAGCTGACATAAAGCCTGTACAAAATGACTAAACTATCCTGATAGCTATCACAATATTAGTCGAAGTACAAAAGGCTTCATCAGCATTTGTGTTTTACCATCCGCATTAACTAATGCGTGTAAGGCCCCGTTCCCGGAGACCTCACAGTTGGTCATTCATAGCACTAACCATACATATTATTATACATTTCATAAAACATTACAGCGGAACTCATTGACAAAAACCATCCCTTTTATTAATAATTACTGTTGTTATGAAATACAACATTGTTAAACTACAAAAGACAACATCCTTTGGTTGCATTACAAAACAACAATGATAACATACGTGAATGGATGCCAGTCTTGCCCTACCAAGTAGCCTCCCTATGTGTCATCCTCAGCAACCATCACCTACCAACTGAAAATGCATAAAAGTCAGCTTTGCTGAGTGAGCTCTAATTTTATAAGTATCAAGTTACTTTATAAGTTTCGTATGTAAAATTACTCTTTTCCTTGAAATACTTTCTTTACTTTCTCACATGTTCATTCGTTTCGTACTTTATCCTTTCGTTCGTTTCGTACTTTAGTATCATCGTTTGTTACGTACTTTATCATTATCATTCTTTTCGTACTTTATCATTATCTTTCGTTTCGTACTTTATTGCTGTCTTTCATTGATTCTAGATCTTGTCAAGCTTTTCCCCCATCATGGCCCAAAGCCACCATTCTAGGCACAAAGCCCTGTTTCTAACTAGCATAAAGCCGTATCATATCTTGGCACAAAGCCCGGGATCGAATAACAAGGATCCCATTTCATACTATTGGTTCAGTCACCAAGACTAATCCCCTTGTGTGTGAACCCTCACGGGTTAGTCCAAACCGCACGTAAAAAACACAGCTGAGCTAACAACTCTCAAAGAGTTATGATCCTCCTTTAAATCTGCTTGCAAGCCTTTTCTTTTTTTCATTACGTTTCACTTTTCATCTTTGTTATCTTTCACTTTGTTATGTTATACTTTACATTCATTCCTACATTCATCATACTACGTAAAGTCAGAACGTAATACTTGACGTATATTATAATATAATATACTCGTTTTGAAAATCATAAAAGATAACACGTCATGCACATATGCATAAAATATATTCATCATCACATCATAAATATTCTATGCATAAACCCTCACATATTCATGCTTAGAGTGGTCCAACACAGTCCATAAGTCAAACTAGGGTCAAACCCTAAAATTCTGTTTTTCTCAGACTTTCAGGAAAATTTTCTAAATGTTGGGCGCATGGGAACTATTTGGGCGCATAAAGTCTGTTTGGGTGTTTCTCCACTATGCAGGCGTATGAGCCTATACTCAATCATTTTCTCACTTAGGCGCATGAGCCTCTTGCCGCATGCGCACTATTTGGGCGCATGACCCTGCACTTAGGCATTTCAGCCAAAACTTAGGCGCATGAGGCACTGTTAGGCTCATCAGTCTACACTTAGAAATTCTAAGGCATTTCCAGGCGCATGGACTACTGTGTTGGGCGCATCAATATTCACTTAGACTTTTAAGCCTATTTTACATGTGCGTGAGCCCTATTTGGGCACATGACTATACTTAAAATCTTTATAAGGCAAAAACTTAGGCACATGGGCTCTGTTTGGGCGCATGAGTACCTAAATATGTTTCTAACATATTTTTCAGTCCCAAACGTAATCTTAGCATGTTCTAAGCCATACACTACCATTTAAGCCTTAATTTAGTGTACACAACCACAACACATTAACATACATGCATTAAAACATTCGGTTATACATATAACTTTTATAAAAAAACATTTAGATGCATTTTCATCCCTAAAAAACTTTTAAAACATGTAAAACATGGAGTCTAGAAACTCACCTTAGCTGCTTTCAAGTTTAAACTGTTCAACTCGATCTTTTCAAGAGCTTCTAACACCTATACGTGTCCAAAAACACATACCCGAACACATGTATACACATGAGAACATGTAGAATTCGGTTACATAGCCAAAAATCCTTAAAAACCAAACCCAATTATGTTAGATTTGCTTACCTTGGCCGAAATTACAGTTTTCTCTCTCTAAATGTCGAAGATCTCCTGCTCTCTTTCTAACAGGCGAGACAGTTGATGTATGCAGAAGATGTGGGTGGCCATACCCACTTTATACAAAATAATAATATTATTTTGTGCTATTTACACTTTATACCCCTCCTCTTTGGATTCTTTTTCATTTTCACCAAAATATCTTTCTTTTATTTCTCTTTCCTTTTTTTTTCTGTATATGACAAAATTTTTCGGGTGTTACAAGTCCACCCCCTTAAAGAGGTTTCGTCCCCGAAACTCATCACTCCTTGAATAACTGTGGGTAATGCTGTCTCATCTCTTCTTTAGTCTCCCACGTAGACTCCAAACCCATTTGGTGTTTCCACTGCACACGCATCAGTAGAACCACTTTATTCCTCAGCCTCTTTTCTTTTCAATCAATGATTGCCACTGGTTACTCTACATAATTAAGCCGTTCATCCACTTCAATATCATCTAGTGGTACAATCATATCTTCATCCGCTAAGCACTTTCTCAGATGAGATACATAGAATGTCGGATGAATTCCACTTAGCTCATCGGGTAGCTCCAGCCTGTAGGCTACCTCTCCTACTCGAGCAATTATTCGAAAAGGTCCTATATACCTCGAGCTTAGTTTGCCTCCCTTCCAAAACCGAATAATTCCTTTCCAAGGTGAAACCTTCAACATAACTCGGTCGCCCACCTTGAATTCGATTGGTATACGTCTCTTGTCGGCGTATGACTTTTGTCTATCTTTTGCTGCCTTCATAAAGGTGTTGATTCTTTCTAATTTCTCATTGGTAGCCTTGATCACCTCAAGGCTTCCCATCTCTTTCTACCCGATGTCACCGCAACATACGGGCGTCCTACATCTCCTACCGTATAGTATCTCATATGGGGGCATACCAATACTGGCATGATAACTGTTGTTGTACGAGAATTCTGCGAACGGTAAGTGGTCATCCCAACTTCCTCCAAAATTGATCATGCATGCTCGAAGCATATCCCTGAGCGTCTGAATCGTTCTCTCAGATTGACCATCTGTCTGGGGATGATAAGCCGTGCTAATTTGTAGACTCGTCCCCATCGCATCGTGGAATCTCTTCTAAAACTTGGATGTAAACCAAGTGTCGCGATCTGACATAATAGACATCGGCACACCATGACGAGCTACAGTCTCTTTAATGAACAGATCCGCTAATCTCTCGGATGAATATGTCTCGTGGATCGGTAGGAAGTGGGCACTCTTCGTTAGTCGATCAACAATCACCTAAATGGTATCGTACCCCCTTGCCGTACGAGGTAGCTTAGTAATAAAATCCATGGTGATGCGCTCCCACTTCCACTCGGGTATATCCAATGGTTGGATCTTCCCGTATGGTTTTTGATGTTCTACCTTCACTTGCAAACAAGTAAGGCATTTGCTCACGTACTCTACTATGTCATGCTTCATTTCCGACCACCAATAATCTTTCCTCATATCCTGATACATCTTCGTGGCACTGGAATGAATTGAGTATCGAGTCCTATGAGCTTCATCCATGACTCGCCCTTGTAGATCTCCGTATCGAGGGATCCATATCCGTCCGTTTTGGGTCCTAATACCGAAATTGTTCTCACCCAATTCTGCGACTAGACCTCTCATTCATTTGAAATTGTATTCTCACCCAATTCTGCGACTGGACCTCTCATTCGTTTGAAATTTAGGTGATCCTCTTTCAACACCTCATCTTGAAATCATTTCACTTAGGTCATCACATCAGCAGTCATAACCAGCTGATAAGCTTTCACCCGAATCGACTCGGGTCTCTTCTTTCGGCTAAGGGCATCAGCCATGACGTTGGCCTTACCCGGATGATAATGGATCTCACAATCATAATCCTTGATAAGCTCTAACCATCTCCTCTGTCTCATGTTGAGATCCTTTTGCTCAAAGAAATACTTTAAGCTCTTGTGATCTGTGAAGATGGTGCACTTCGTCCAGTATAAGTAGTGCCTCCAAATCTTCAACCTAAAGACCACAACCGCTAACTCCAAATCATGGGTAGGGTAATTGACTTCGTGGGTTTTCAGCTATCGGGATACATAGGCTATTACCCTTCCATGTTGCATTAACACACAACCTAATCCTGAATAGGAAGCATCCAAATATACCACTAAGTTTTCAGCTGTCGGGATACATAGGCTATTAACCTTCCATGTTGCATTAACTTGAAACCTAATCTTGAACAGGAAGCATCCGAATATACCACTAAGTCCTCACTCCCTTCGGGTAACATTAAAACAGGAGCTTGAGTTAATCTCGTCTTCAACTCCTCGAAAGCATCCTCCTGTTTCTGACCCCATTCAAACTTCACATCTTTGCGGGTCAAATTGGTCAAAGGTGATGCTATCTTGGAAAAGTCTTGTATAAATCTTCTGTAGTAGCCCGCCAAACCCAAGAAACTACGAATCTCGGATGGTGTCTTTGGAGACTTTCATTGCATCACCGCCTCAACCTTCACCGGGTCTACCATCATTCCCTCAGCATTCACCACGTGACCTAAAAACTGAACCACACATAACCAAAAAGCACACTTAGTAAATTTGGCCTACAACTTCTCTTTTCTAAGTGTCTCCAACACCTCGCGTATGTGGCTGGCATGTTTTTCCTCACTTCTCGAATAAATCAGGATATCATCAATAAACACGATCACCGATTTATCTAACATTGTCGACACACTCGATTCATCAAATCCATAAAGGCAGCTGGCCTGTTGGTTAAACCAAAAGACATGACGAGAAACTCGTAGTGTCCATAACGCGTACGAAAAGCTGTCTTAGGAATGTCCCGCTCCTTCACCTTCAACTGATGGTAACAAGATCGAACTCGAGAACCAACTGGCACCTTGGACCTGGTCAAACAAGTCATCAATCCTCGATAGCGGATACCGATTCTTCATCTTCTTCTTCACAAACAATACTAGAGCACCCCAAGGAGAGATGCTTGGTCAAATAAATCCTTTATCCATTAAATCCTGCAGTTGATCCATTAGTTCCTTCATCTGACTAGGAGCTAATCGGTACGATACTTTGGCAACAGGTTGAGTATCGGGTATCAGATCAATCTGAAACTCAATCTCACGATCTGGTGGCACACCTGGTAAGTCCTCTGGGAACACGTCCAAAAAGTCACACACAACCGCCACATCAGATAGTTGTGATGCCAATGCGTCCACGTTGTTCACGTAGGCCAGATAGGCACTACATCCACGTCTTATGCACTTTTCCGCCACCACCATAAAAATCACCTTTGGAACCGTAGTGACGTGATCACCGTAAACCATCACCGAAATCCTATCAGGCGTAATTAATCGAATATTCTTCTTGCGACACACGATGTTTGCCTCATAGGTTGCTAACCAATCCATTCCTAGTACTACATCAAATCCGCCTAGGGGCATCACATTTAATTTAGCAGAAAACCTATGACCTTCTTGTTCTATGACACAGTCGTCTATCATATCAATAATTCTAGTGGACTTACCAATAGCAGTTTCTACGGGTCGAATGGCTTATCAATACTTTTACTACTAACAGGCAACTTAGCATAGAAATTAGCAAAAAAAACTTTTACTAGCACCAGAATCAAATAACACAGAGGCACAAATTCAGTTTACTAGAAACATACCTGACTGTTGGTCCATTTGATGGATTCTCAGTCACTTGAGAGATTGATTAACTCAATAATATCAATAACAACAAACAAACTTCACAATAAAGAAGAAGAAGACACAAAGTGTATTCAAAATATATCAATAATGATCCAATACCAAGAAATAGAACAAAGCTCAATGTATTTCTATGAAGAACAAGCTTACAAAAAGCTCTTGCAACAATATATACAATGATTAGGGTTTTTGCAAGGATACCCAACAATGACAAAGATCAAACATATATATAGTAATGATATTTTCGCTGACAGTTTCGTTGTCAGCGAAACTATCCTGCCAAAATTACAATTTCGCCCAGCTAGACAGACAGTTTCGCCAGGTGAAACTATAGCTTGCTATGAGCAAAACTACAGTTTTGTTCATAGTTTCGCTGGGCAGCAAAACATTACTAAAGTTCATACTTACAAAAGTAAAGTAACATAAAACCTATTACAATTAAACATAATCAAAATTTAATCTAAGGTGAGTCCAACCTATACATCATCTACAATACTCCCCCTAGGTTGGACCTCACCGTCTTCATCAATATTGATTTGTTTAAAAAGCTCCAGTCTCTCCAGCTGCCTCTGATGATTTTGTTGCAGTTCCAGCAGCATCTTCCTCAGAAGCTTTAGTCACTGATTCTCCTTGGTCAGCTCCTGCTTCATTAGCTTCTTCTGCACGTGCACTAGCCTCTGAAAATTTCTTTTGTAAGATCCTGCGCATCCATCCTTAACTCATTTTCTTCTCTCACCTTCTCAACCAACTTTTTGACCTCAGCCCGTACTCCTCTCACTTTATTGGCAACAGTCATAAATAGACTAGCTTCTTTCCTAGTCTCCTCTCCTGCCCCTGCTTTAATGTGGATCTCATAGAGAATCAGCAGGTCTTCATCACAGAAAGTAAAAAGTTCCATTGGATCAAACAACATATACTCAATTTAAGTCTTCACCCTGATCACCGCCTCCCCAGTGTTGTCGTAGAACCATTTCTCAAAATGATGTAATCTCTGGAGGAGGGATTTGACAATCTTATCCTACTCACCGTCTTGGGGGGTTTCACCCTCAGCACTATCTTTCCTTTGCCTGTTTCCCAGTCTTTGTCTTTCTTAGACCTCCTTCTCTCGACCCTCATAAATCCAAATTTCTCAAAATTATCATTCATCCCTTTCTTGATCTCCTCCTCCAACATCTTTGCCCTCTGACTCAGGTTAGAGTCAATCATAGGTAGCATAGCTAGCCTCATTAAATCCCACCTCGGCAAGGTCTTAAAAGCCTCCTTTTATGCAGATAAGTGATCCCTCCCTCTCTCCTCTTGATCATGAACATCTTGAGGCCGAAGTTATATTTCTAACTAATAACTTTCTTATCAGCCTCCGTTCTACTCAACCCTTGCATATTTTGAAAAAAGGGGAGTTATCTCCTCAGCTCCTTTTTTTTCACGAACCAATCCTCCTTCGACATCTTAAACATGTCATTCTCATCGTCTCCCTTCTGGACTACATAAGTTAGTGGTCTCTCATCTACTTCATAATATTCGGGCTCAGAGTCATTGTCCACTAATTGTTCATCCTCTTCCTCATCAATCACCAGAGTCTTTTCAGTACCTTCCACTGGTGTTTCTCTCATAAATTCCTCTCCTACTAGATCATTCTCTACATCAAAATTCAAGTTCACAAACCTAGCTTCTATCACCTCTTCCACATTCTCAACATTCACATTCCCTCCTTCCTCATTCACACCTTCATCAGCATTTCTAACACCCAAACCTCCAGGCTCATTAGCACCTACACCAGACGTGCCCTCTCCTACCCTAGAGGATGTACCCATATTTAGAAATGGGTATTTGGAAGTATCAGTCAAATCATCTAACTCAGTTTGAGTTAGTTGATTAGATAGGCCGACTGCTATCTTTAGTTCATTGACCTCAGTCTGCAATCTCTTAATCAATCTTTGTTGATCCGTCATCATCCATGTCATTCCTTCAATCACCTCATCCTTTTGCTTTTCCCTCAGCTCCTGATTAGTTAGCTTGGTTTTGATCATACTCAGCTCATTAGCTAGAGATGCATTAAGGTTCCTAATCACATCTCATCCAAACCAACTCTCTCCTCCTTTCTCGGGGGTTCAGTAAATGCTTGATGTTTATGCCTGGTCCTTCTCTCAGACTCCCCCTCTTCGGCTCTTTTCTTGGACCTTTTCTCTTTCTCCGCTCTAGCCTCCTGTGCAGCCTCATGAATTTCATCCTCATAGTCATAATCCTTTTCTCTTGCATACCTCTTTTGTTTCTTCACAGATTCAGCCTGTTTCTGCCTCTTCTCTTCCGCTCTCTTCTCATCAGACTTATTTACCCTCCTGAAATAATTCCATCATTCTGGAGGGTACATATTTTCCCATAAACGAGTGATCTTTCCACTGAAGTCGTGCCTAATTGCACAACAGTCAGCGAATATACGGATGTTCATCTGTACCAGTCTCTTGATCTCCCCATGTCTTAGTACATTAGGAATGAGATTGTCTATGATAATCTGAAGAAATCTAGGATAAAGCATCCAGTTATCTTTATTTAGGGCCATCACGTTCTCAGCCATACAATCAAAGATGAGTTTAGCAATGTTAGCCTTCTGCCGTCTACAACAAATAACCATGGCTTTATCCCAGTCAAGGTTTAGTCCATTGGATCCACCTTTTCGGTGATCTAAGCATATGATGAATACGTGAGCAATATACCTCCACTCCTTAGACAGAAAGGACTTCTTAATTTCGTTTCATGTCCCAAAAGGAGGACCTCATAACCCATAGATTGGTATGGCTCAAAAACTTCCTGATCAGTGAGAACAACTTCCAATCCACTATCCTCCTCAAGTCTCAGCACCCGGGAGAAGACCTCAGCAGTAATAATCAAGTCGTTCTCTAAGACTCTCGCCACAATCCTCTGAGGATTGGCTCTGGTGTCATACTTGGCAGTACGCCAAAAGTCTCTGATGTGGAGATCATATATAGTAGTAGAATGAGAAATCGCATAAGCAATAGGAGATCTCTGAAGCCAACGGATGCAGTCTCTAAAACCCGCGCAGGATGTGCGTCATCCAGAATGGCTGTGAAGTTATTCCTCGTCGAACTTTAAATTAGCCATTTGATCTGAAAGTAGATAAAACGCATTAGAATAATATATTAAAAAGAATAAAAGAGAAAAATAATTAAAAATAATAAAATTAAAGAAATAACAAAATAAATTCGCTAGGCGAAAGTATACTTTTGTTGGACGAAACAGTAGTTTCGGCATGTGAAAAGTACCTACGGCCAGGGAGAATGCAGTTTCAGCATGCCAAAGCAGTAGTTTCGGCGCACCAAAACTATAGATTCTTCTGAGTGAAATTGAGATTTGACCAGCAAAATTGTCAAGTTCGCACGGGCAGCATGACTTCACAGTTTCGCTGAAAACCATTGAACTTTCGTTCAGTTTCGCCGGACTATCAGTACTTTCGCAGTATGAAATGCGAGAGTATCGAAGAGCTGCAGCTTAATCAATCATTAATGTGTGGTTTAAACCTAGATTAAACTAATGCCCAGGGTTCGAAAATCACATTCGAAGGAAAATGAGTAACAGACAGGAAACACAAGCTTAAAAACTCAAAATCGCTCAAGAGGTATACGGAGAATTCTCTGAAATTAGGAACCGTGATTGTGCGAAAATGAAGATATAGTTTCGCAAAATGTGTTATATAGGACTTAGTTTCACAGACAGCGAAACTATAGTTTCGCCCGTATAGGCTTTGGTCAAAACTGACCTTGCAATGTGCGAAATAGCCGGCGAAGCTATAGTTCTCCCAGCGAAACTATCAGCGAAATTATAAATTCGCTCGTAACTTATAAATTAAAAATTATTTACCTTTTTAACAAAATTGAAAATAAAATAAAATAACATAAAAGAAAATTATTTAAAAAGAATTAAAGTAAAACAAAAGCAAAATTAAAGAAATCAAAAGAATTTGCCCCACAAGACCTCACCAAACTTCACATAGTTTTAACATAATCAAAGAAGAGAACATAGGGAAAAACGAGAAGCTGAAAAGATCTTCTGGAGAGTCATAGTTTGGTGGGATTGCTGATATACTTATGCTTTTAAGTCCATGCTTTCTTCTTGTCAACAAATAAACCGCAGCTACAGTTATCATGTTTTGATTGATTTAAAGAACACTTGAATGACTCAATCCCCACAGACGTTTGGAAAAGAGACTTATCCTGTCCTCATGATATGTTGAACAAAAGACATACTCTACTTGACTATTCCTTTTAAGAAACAACAAAGATCCTTTTTTAAAAAAGAAGCAAAGACCTTATAGACATCAGATGATGAGAGCTCCAGGAGTATACTTACGTATAACAGAGGAGTTGATCAATTGAGTCATACAGATGAGAGCTTCAGGTCTATACTTACGTATAATAGAGAAGATTATCATATTGTGCCAATAAGAGCTCCAGGTCAGTACTATCGTACAACAAAGGAGATCATCACTCCAGGTCAATGTTCACACATAGCAGAGGAGATAAGCACAAGGAAGAATACAACAACGAGCTTCTTAGATTCAAAGATGGGTAAGCATATAAATTTGAAGATAGGATGGTGAATAGAAACAAAGATGGTTTCTTTTAAAAATAAATCAACGCAGAGATGTCACGTTCTCAACCCTTTTTGAACAAGGACTTGAAACTTTGTGAAGGCTAAAAAAATGTCAAGGAGATTATCCAAGTCATCAAGTTTCTTATTCTGTTAGTAAGCTATGAGATTGTTGTGTACTTCGCTTTCTGGCTGAACCTATCAAGCATATCCCAACACTAAACTGTTGACCTCCTTCACATCATCCAGGCATCACGTTTAATTTAGAAGAATTCTACAAAAGAAAACAAGAGAAACATTTATTATTCTCCCCCGAAATTTCTACGGCGTAGCAAGATGGAGAAATTTCATAATACATATATATATATATATATATATATTATTTTTTTTATTTTATTTCATTTTATTTTTTTTATGAAAAATGATGAAGGACTATGGAGCAAGCACAGAAACGAAAAGAAGGAAAGAAAATAATAAAAGGAATATGAACAACATGTACATGAGATAAGTTTAAAGAAAATGGGTTTAAAATAATATTAATCCTAACATAGAGATCAATTCATAAAAATGAGTTTTATCAAATGTTTCAGTGCAAATATCCGCTTTTTGATTTTTTGTATCAATGGGAATAATATCAATAAAACCCTTTTCCTGAGCATCATGGATTGCATGAATCCGTGTCTCAATGTGCTTGGTTCGGGAATGATGAATAGGATTCTTTGTAATGCCAATAGTTGCTTCGTTGTCACTAAACAACGGTGTATGGAGAAAGTTGATCCCGTAGTCAATCATCTGATGTTGTATCAGAGAACTTGTGAGCAACAACTTAAGGCAGCAATGTATTTTGCTTCCCCGTAGAGAGAGAGAGAGAGACAATGGTCTGCTTCTTGCTCTGCCATGACACAAGACAATTTCCCTAAGTACTGACAGCCTCCAGTAACCGACTTTCTGTTTAACCTACAGCTATTAGAATCCCTATCAGAATAAGCATGTAAGTCAAAACTCCCACCATAAGGATACCAAAGCCCTAAATGAGAAGAGCCTTTAAGATAACGAAAAATTCGTTTTACAGCCTTTTCATGAGACTCTTTCGGGGCAGATTGGTATCAAGCACAATATCCTATAGCAAAGGTTATATCGGGACAACTTGCTGTAAGATACATAAGGGAACCAATCATTGATCTGTAGAGATGAGGATCAACGGATTTCCCATTCTCGTCAGGAGTGAGGCAAGTTTGAGCAGTGAAAGGAGTGATTTCAGGAGAAGCATCATCACTCTTGAATTTCTTTAGAATGTCTTTAATATACTTCTCCTGATGAATGAGAATTCCCTCTGAGTTTTGTTCAACCTACAACCTAAGAAAAAACACATCTCCCCCATCATGCTCATTTCAAAGCGACCACGCATGACTTCCTCAAACTCCCAACACAACTTTGGATTAGTGGAGCCAAAAATAATATCATCTACATAGACTTGTACAATCAGCATCTCACCATCCACTTCCCTCTTGAATCATGTCATATCAATAGTGCCGCGGAAGAAACCATTGCTTAAAAGATACTGTGTTAAAGTCTCGTACCAGATCTAAGGTGCCTGATGAAGACCATAAAGGGACTTATCAAGCTTGTATACTTTGTCGGGAAAGTCGGGATCCTCAAAACCTGGTGGTTGACACACGTATATCTCTTCATCAATGTCTCCATAGAGAAATGCACATTTGACATCCATCTGATAGACTTTGAACTGCTTGTGATCGGCATGAGCTAGAAAGATCTGAATAGCTTCAAGACGGGATACGGGAGCAAAGACTTCCGTGTAATCTATCCCTTCTTCGTGAGCAAAGCCCTGAACCACCAATCTAGACTTATTTCTTACCACAATGCCACGGTCATTGGGTTTGTTCTTGAACACCCATTTCATCTCAATTGGGCATTTGTTTGGTGGAAGATCAACCAGGGTCCACACCTTGAGCTTCCTAAACTGTTGCATCTCCAATTGCATCGATTTAACCCAGCAAGGATCCTGAAGAGCTGCATGAACATTTTTTGGTACGATTTGGGATATAAAACAAGAGAATAGGCAGATATTAATCAAACCAAATCGACTCCGCATCTGAACTCCATGAGTGATAGATCCAATAATGTTATCACGGGGGTGATCTTTCATAGTTTTGAAATCAGTGGTTACGGGAAGGGGATTTGAAGAAGGTTGGCTAATGGGTTGAGAATGGAATGATGAAGGTAAGGAAGATGGGAAAGTGGAATCAATTGGGGAGGTGGAAGGGATAGGCTGAGATGAGGTAGATGTAGGTGATGAGGGAAGAGATGCAGAGACAGGCGGGGGTGGAATGTCAAAAGATGATGAGGAAGATGCAATGTCAACTGATGTAGCATCATTTGTTGATGTATTAGGAGGGATTAGATGAATGACAGGTGTATTGGGAGGTACTTGATGAATGACAGGTAATGGAGCTGGAGTAATGATGTTTGTTTTGACATTGGAGATGGACGCATCATCATCAAAACTGGAAGATTAAACAAATTAAACACTATATTGGAATCAAAGAACCATGCAGGTTCTAATCGCACATCAGAGGAATTAGATTCCTGCCAATCTACATAAAAGGACTCTTGCACAATACAGGCTCTCTTGTTATACACCCGATAAGCTTTCTGAGAGGATGAGTAACCGACGAAGTAACATTCATCAGACACGGCACCGAATTTTGTCTTTTGCACCTGGGTATCCAGTAAAGTGCACGAGCAACCGAATGGTCGAAAGAAGTCAATCAAAGGCTTTCTCTTATGAAACAGTTTATAAGGAGTCTTCATTTTGTCTTTGACGATCAGCACCCTGTTTAGAACATATGAAGCACAATTCACCGCCTTTGCCCAAAAGATGATGGGTAAAGAGGATTCAATCAACATCGTATGAGCGGCTTCAATGAGGGTGCGATTCTTTCTTTTTGCAACACCATTCTGCTGAGGTGTTCTCGCAACATTGAATTGTCTTAGAATTCCTTTACCAGCATAGAAAGAATCAAATATTTGATTCCTGAATTCGGTACCATTGTCATTTTTAATCTTCATAACCTTCCCCTTGCATATCATCTTAATAAAAAGAGTCAACTTCTACAGCTCCTCAACAACCTCTCTTTTGTGGGCAAGAAATCTCACCCAGGAATATCTAGAAAAATCACCTGTAACCACAAGACAGAAAGATTTTTTAGCAATTGATTTAACACCGATTTGGCCAAACAAATCAGTGTGTAACAACTCGAGGGGATTAGATATGCTATTTAAATTTTTGGTTTATGTGGTTTCTTATGTTGTTTTCCTTTGGCACACGCCATACATTTTTTAACCACCAAAAAGTCCTTTAAAGGTAATCCCCTAAAAAGATTTTCTTTAACTAATTTATTTATATTTTTGAAATTCACATGGCCCAATCTACGATGCCATAGGAAAGACTCAGATGTGGAAGCTTTGGAGAGAATACAGGTCACGGTAGACGTTGACTCTCTAGAACCCATGTCAAGAAGATATGTATCATTCTTTCTTGGAGCACACATAAGCACCATTTCTTCTGGAATATCAATCTCTGATTTCCGAAAGAGACATTCATTAGACTTGAATAAGACTGGAATATTTTTATCATAAGTCTAAGAGACACTCAACAGATTAAAGGCAAGTTCAGGTACATAGTTGACTTTCTCTAGAGTAAGAGAGCCGTTGGAAACCTCCCCTTGGCCAATCATTTTTCCTCCTTTCTTGTCGCCAGAAAATGTGACATATCCTCCATTGATTATTCGATAATTGGTTAATAAATCCTTTAGCCCCGTCATGTGTCTAGAGCATCAACTATCAACATGCCATACATATTTACGACTTTAGTGGATGACTCCTGCAAAAATGTCAAAGGACAAATTAACCAGGTGAAACTGGAACCCAAGTTTGAACAACAATGGCTTTTGGAGTGATTGGCTTCTTACAAAGAAATTATTAACCAAATGAGTCAATCTACTCCCAAAAGAATTCCTATTAATATTTCTATGATATAGCTCAGGACAGTGCTTAACTACATGATCATTTTTACCACACCTGAAACAATGTGATTTTAATCTATGTATGTTATGCTTCAAATCAGGGATCTTATCCATAAGTATTTCCTCATCACATTCAGACAATCTAGAATCATCATCACTGTAAGTCTCATACATATCCCTGGGCCTGTTTTTATCTACAAAAGATGAAACATTGTCATCGAGAGTACTTGTGGTACTAGTACCACTCGTACTTGCATAAGATGATGACATACCCCTTTCACTGGATGATGAAATATTAATTGGTGTAAAAGATGGGATAGGGTGAGAAAAGAATTTTTCAAAGCAATTACTTTTAGTTTTCCCTTCACATTTAACAGAAGATTCATTCCTAGCATCAACACAAACAAAAGAAACATCACCATTACAATACAAATTATCTAAAGATGAAATAGAAATGTCACTAGAACAAGTTATATCAATGTCTGAGACAGATTTCTTTGAAACAAAAACAGAGCTTAAACTAGATCTACTATCTAAAATAGACTGCTGAAGTTTAGGTGTACTAAAGCTATTGCATCCAAGTCCGCTAGTCGGTCCATAACCATATTCCTCTCGCACGCCCTTAGAGTTCACCCCTTCTAAACCTGCAGACAGACTATTAGAATCTATTTGAATCAAATCATTAGAAGGATGTAGGACAGGCATAGGCAAATAACAATAAGTACTAGGAGGAGGATAAACCTTAGCATCTTCATAACCCAAACCTGTTTTAATCCTAGCCACCCTTTAAGATTTGCACAAATCGTCATGTTTCATTCCCAATATTGTCCATTTGTCAAGATTTGACTGAAGTTTGCTTGTTTCGAACTCAGCAAGAGCAACCCTTTCAGTCAAAGTGTTAATTTTAATGTTTCTTTCTAAAACGATTCTTTTTAAATGATCATTTTCTTTCAAAGCTTCATTTAATTTAACAAAATATTTTGATTCTTTTATTTTAAGTTCTTCATTAATTCGTTTAAAGTCTTTTTCATTATCGAGTAATAGACGATTTGCTTTATACCCACAAATAACCTGATTTTGCATGCTGGAGAACACATGTCGTGAATTACCTCAAATGGAAGTCCCATCACCACTTTTTCTACTCCCAAAGCTTTCTCACATTGACACACTGGAGTACTCAGCTTGTTTTCCTCGACAGTGTTTGCAGCATCATCTTTCTTATGCTTTGCTCTGTGGTCTGGCTTTTTGCTCTCAACACCTTCTCATCTTCTCTCCGTCACAGCCTCTGCTTTCAAATTTTCCTCTATAGACTTCTTATCACACTTCTCACCCTCCTCAGTTTTAACAGCTTCACTTTGAAACTCCTTAAATGGATCAAATTCTACCTCAATATTCACCTTCTTCTTCTCTTCCACAATCTCAGCGACCAACGCTTGATTAATTTCTTCTCTCGTCTCTTCAACTTCTACACTCCAGCAAAATTAGAGATCAAGGCAGTCTCTTTCTTCTGTTTCATTTCCTATTTATCCCCACCTGAAACCAACCTTGGAACTCCTAAATTGCTAGAATCGGTGACAATCGGCAATGGACATTCTCATTTGAAGTGTACCAATTGTTTGCAATTAAAACATCTCAGTTTAGATTTATCAAATCCTAATTCGGAGTTAGAGCTTTGACCTCCAAAGTTCTTCCTTCCATTACGCTCCATAAATCGTCGGGCTCTGAGAGTCAACCTTGCCATCTACCACTGAATGTCAGTCTCTTCTAGACCATCTGGATCCACCTGATACATATCCTCCATTGTCGTTCCTTTTCGTTTCAACTCCCCAGCTACCAAAGCTTCATAACTCTGAACAAACATACCAAAGAGAGCCATTGTTTTAGATGGAATTGACATTCCGACATTTGCTTTCGAGTTGGTTTGATCTCTACCAGCCTACCACTACCACCAGAATAATCACCACCAGTATTCACTCCACTTTGTCGAGATGCCTGCATTGGAGAGCTTGCAATGGAAGAAAGTAACGCAACATTCTAAGTGAAACTGGATGATAGCATCATTGTCTGATTAAACTCCCTTCTCTTCATGTCCAACTCAAAAGATTTAAGTTTATTAATGATGTCCATAAGCTTGTAGTTAGTAAAACCTCTTTGTTGCTTTAACATCCTCACCTGTAAACTCCATTGAGGTGGGAGAGAGTCTAATAATCTGTTCACCTACTCACTATTTGAGAGTTTCTCATCATATTTCTTCAAGGTGCTGGAGACAGTCAGAAAGAGATTTTTTAGATCAGTGAGACTCTCGTTCTTGTATCCCACAAATCAATTGAACTCCTGTTTAGCTTGGATTCTCTTGTCTTTTACAAACTCATCGTTTCCATCGTAGAACTCACAGAGAGCAACGAAGAGAGACTTGGCATTCTTATGTTTAGTAAAACGATTGTAGATATCTGGTGCAAGACAAAGAGTTAATGCTCCAAAATCTTTCTGGTCTCTATCAATCAGCTTTAGATCTTTTTCGTTGAACGTGGCTGGGTCCTTGTTTTGAGACACGACATCACCAACAGTGACAGTTGGTATGTACGGACCAGAGATGATGGATTCCCATTGGTTGTGGTCAGTGTAGAAGAAAAAGGCTTTGAGACATCTCTTCCAATCTTCAAAGTTGTGTCCGTTTACGAGTCTCAGGGGTCTGTTAGGAGCTACACTTTCTAAATCTGCATGTGTGAGAGTAGCCATTGTAACATCCGCCATTTTCCAAGTTAAAACCCAAACCTGAACCCATTTTGAACTTCCGTTGTTAAATTATTTTAATAATTTTAATGAATCAAATACGTTAAATGTGTAATTTAACCAATATTGACAATCGTTTTATTCAATATCCATATATTAAATCACTTAAACAACTTATAATAATTTTTATAATTTATAAAATAAATTATAAAAGGTTATTAATATTTATAAGATTTTAAATATTTAATTAAAATAAATAATCAAATTACAAGTTCTTATGAAATTTATAAAGTCTACCAAGATTTAATAAAAAAAGAAGTTGATAACTTAAAATTAGATTTTTAATAAATTTTGAGTTTAAATTGTAATTCTTCTTTTATTTATTTAAATTATTTAATTTTATATTTCAAATTCCAATCATAACCCCCTTTTGAAAGACTTGTAACTCACCATTAACATCATTCATAACCCTCTCCTAACCTTAACTATAAAAGCAATCTTTAGGCCACACTTTTCATTTGCTCATTCTTCAAAAATCTCACTCTCATATCTTTCTTTCATCCATTGGTTATGAGTAATTTCAAGAATTTTATTTTACAAGTAATTTCAAGAAGTTTCTAATACTAAAGTAACCTTATAAGTGCTTTTATATTATGTATATCTATATTGTTCTAATCATCCTAACATTTAATTGTTCTCATGTTCTTATTTTTTATTCTTTCTTCTACTAAATCTCTTTTAATTTTAATCATTATCATTTGATCATTAACATTTTAACTTTCACTAACCTTATAACAATCACTAACAATCCTAAATCAAACTAAGAACACGCTAACGTAAACAAAGAATCCCGTTTGCATATGTACGGCTATGCCGCCGCATTCGGTTATTCCACAATATTATTTCTCTAAATGATGACTGTGTTAAAGTCTTGAAATATTTTTTTATAACTCAAATGAAGTCTAATATACCATATATCAATATAAAAAAATTTTTCTAACCCGATTCATGCTTTAGCAATTTTAAAAGTGCACATAAGTGTCTTACTACATATTTGGCCGAATATAGTCTGACTTCAACTAACCATACCTTGGTCATAACAAACTAAATTCGAGTAAAATCAGACTCCAATATTAAGTTCATTGAATTACCTTTTTAACGATAGTTTATACTTCTTCAAACTCAATCGGACGACTCAACAACAGCCTTCACAAGATAAGTGCGCATTTCAGCACCTTCTGTCTTGTGCTGCTGTTTTGACCTATTTACGGATTTTTTACATAAAACTACTTCTGAACGAAAGTTGTCCGGGAGACTCTGAACTAGTCAACTATAAATTTTTATAATTTTATGAAACCGTTTGCTATTTTTAAGACCTGTTCAAACATGTACCAAACATTCTATCCAGAATTGGTACAATAATGTTTTTCCAATCTACCTTTCACTTTTTGACATTCTCTAAACGTCCTAACTTCTTGTAATGAATTCCGACCTCAAGTTATTGTTTCTTTTTCTTTATCCTTTAGGACATCACCTTTGACTCTTGAACATCTAAGCTTCCTTATGTACTCTACAACCATCATTATACAATGTGAGTTTTCCATAC
The DNA here is from genome assembly GCA_024085815.1 of Flaveria linearis. Lineage (NCBI taxonomy): Eukaryota > Viridiplantae > Streptophyta > Magnoliopsida > Asterales > Asteraceae > Flaveria > Flaveria linearis. Next base: position 39,293,683 of record CM044009.1, on the reverse strand, counting down.
CCCTCTTTTATTATTCCACACCTTTTGGGGTAAAACATGTTAACTTATCAACTTACACTTGTAAACCTTTTGATTCTTGTAAACGCACATGCAATTCATCTTTACTTTTTTTCATGGTTATTTGTATTATTGAGAGTTTTGTATAATATACATTATACGTTGACAATCATTAATTATTGCTAGCCTGGCGACGTCATAGATCTATGGGCCTGACAAGCTTATTTGGTGGCCCTAGTGTCGTATTCTTGAGCACTATGGGGACCAAGTACTTGAGCACTATGGGGACCAAGTACACTTAGCTAATCGTTTAATCTTGTAATCTTGTAATCTGTCAAGGTTTGATTGTAGTTATATGTATTCTATAAACTTGCATAATTCATAACCATTGACATAAATTGCTACTTGTAAACTTTTATATATACATATATACATATATATATATATATATATATATATATATATATGCTTAATCCATGGAAACTCGCCAACTTTCAAAGTTGACCCTTTATTTTTATCATGTTTCAGGATTGCTTCTTGAGGAATTCTTCTTGCTCACATAGGACTTGGACATAGTTAGTTAAATATCTTATGTTGTTGTTTAAATATTTTTTGTATTGTAATGACTTGATTGTCTAGTATTATTCAATGAAAAATGGCATTTAATATTATTTCAACGTATTTAAATTCATAAGCTATGAACAATCATTTCACATTCGTCTGCCCCGATGATTCTGCCGTCGGTCAGGGTGTGACAGATTGGTATCAGAGCCATGGTTATAGGGAATTAGGTTACAAGAAATGGAATGACCTAGACTATAACTAAGTACCCTTACACATGAGTCTTCTCATGTATTTTATATGCTTAGATAGGATTTTATGTGCCTTATATGTTTAAACTTGATTATGTGATTATATGTCTTATGTGCTTATTCTTATACTTTGAATGTTATCAATGCACACACGAATCTTAAATCATATTCTAAGTCATTGTTGTAAGGCCTCATTCCCGGGCACCTCATGGTTGGTCATTCATCGCACATAAAACATACAATTATTTAAAATATTGCAATGGAAATTAATTAAAACCATTTCGTATAATTAAATGACAACTTTTGCAAAGTAATACAATATGTTTAACAATTTCAAAATACTATAATTGCATTACATCACAAAATTTCATTATTATAATAATGGATGTCATCCCAAAAATGCCAAGTAGCTGCCCTGTGCCATCCTCAGCAACTATTACCTACCAACTAGAAAACACATAAAGTCAGCGTTGCTGAGTGAGTTTTAGTTTTGTAAATAAAAATACTTTACTTTAAATATAACCTCTCTTTACTTTTATACATGGTCATGCATCATACGTACAGATAGAGAATATTACTTTTACTTTCATTAACATTCATCATTCATCATCATATTCATAGCATGTTTTCATTCCATGCTTTTTGTTAACATTCTATTATTTTCATTCTCATTCTTTCGTAACGTACTCATTATCATTCTTTTACATTCATACTTGTTTACTTAACATTCTCTTATTGTCAATCTCAAAGATTGACCCTGTGTGCATCCTTTAGGGTAGCTAACCCGCATCACAGTTGAGCTAACACAGCATGGTCGTGCACTTCCTTTCGTTTTCTTGCAAGCCATTTGTTCGTTCATTACGTTTTACTTTTCATCATTGTTATCTTTCCTTTCATTACGTTATTCTTTACGTTCTTTCATTCCTCTGTCATACTATGTAAAGTAATAACATAATATATAACGTATTTCACAATATAATATAATTACATTCAATCATTATTAAAAGATAACACATCATACGTACTGTACATCATTCATACATTTTATAACCCTAAGACATTTCATAACTATGCTTATAATGGGTAATGATTGCCCATAAGTCAACTTAGTCAAAACCCTAGACTCCTTGTTTTTCCTGAAATTTCAGAAATTTATTCTAAGGGTCTAGACGCATGGGAACTATTTGGGCGCTTCTGCCCTGTTCAGACGTTTTGCCACTATGCAGACGTCTGGACTTAACTTAGTCTCTTTTTCACTTAGACGCATGGGCCTGTTTAGGTGCATGGGCCCTATTCAGACGTTTGGGTCTACACTTAGCCATTTTTTTACTTAGACGCATGGGCCTGTTTAGACGCATGGGCACTATTCAGGCGTCTGGGTTTCTGGGCGTTTGGGCATACTTAGGCAATTTGACCGTTGGACGCATGGACCAATGTTTAGGCGCATGAGCAACTAACTTTCCCATAAACAACATAAATCAGTCCCATTTCATCTTAAATCACAATCTAAGCCTAGTACTAACATCCTAAGCATCATAACATGAACATACACACATATGTATCCCAAAATTACACCCACCCACATACACATTCACACATACATACATACGGGTAAAACCCATTTTTATAAAAACATATACACATGCATTTTCCAGCCCCAAAGTAGTTAAAAACATGTTAAAAAAGGGGATTCTAGAACTCACCTTAGTTTGTTTTAGGGTTTGAACCCTTCTTTAAGCTTCCCAGACGTTTCTAGCACCTAAAACCCACACACATATACAACCCCAACACACAATCACATCTATAGGCACATAACCGGGACTAGAAACATCTAAAACATCATAAAACTGAGAATTCTTACAAAAAACTTTGACCTTTCCTTATTCTTCTACAACATCCGAGAATTCTCTGTTGTTTCTCTCTCTAGAAATCCGATTATTTGATGTGAATAAGCAACATGGGCGGCCATGTTACTTTATTTACCTACTTTCAAACCTTTTGTCCTTTTGGACACTTTGTCCTTCAACTTGGGTTTCATAGCTTTTATTTTTTTTCCTTTACTTTTATTCTTTTCTTTATATCTTTAAAAATAACCGGGTGTTACAATTGTGTGCCTAAATCGAATGGTATTCAAAATGAGCTTTGAATCGTTATTCGTGGTTTTCAAGTCTCGTCAAAGTCTATGTCCTATAACTTGGAACATGTAATGCTGGAAGAGCATGATGCCTGTATCTCAAGGTGTTCTGTCTAGGCAAGGTATTCATATAAATCCAAATCAACCGAAGGACCCGTTTACCTTATCTGGGAACCCTTGGGGTGAGTGTCCGCTTAGAGGTACGCATGTCTTCATTAAGGTTGTAGTTGACCTAATATTTTGATAAGACAACATATTGCTTTGGTTAGTAAACTGAACGTTACACTTGAAACATCTTGTTGTTATTTTGAAACATGTTATCATTGATCTTGTCTTCTTGGATCTTAAAACTCATTACCCAATTCTCATAACGACTTTTAATACTCTTTTTGAATGTCGTCCCCTCAAACCCGCACTTATTCTGAAACCTCATTTCAGTGATACTCTTATTCTGAACTGAACCATTAATCTTAACAAACACGATTCCCGTATCAATTTTGAACTAATGTAACTTTGAAACCTCAATGACATAGTAAACAAGAATCGATCATCTAAGAACCATGTCGAAGTTATTTGCTTGAGAAGCTCCTATGAATTCACATCTCTTCCAAAAGTGTCTTAAAAATATTTCTCGTGTTCGTCAAGAAGACTCTCGTATTGATCTAAAACTTGGTGTTGTATTCATGACAAAACATTCCTAATCGTCTTGCACCATCTGAATGCAAAAGCTTATCAGCTAAAATTTTAAATTGGTGGCCTATCCGTTTTCTCAAGAAACACATGAAATCTCGAATCATGAAATTGAACAAACCTAAGCGTACCAAAACACCATAATCAAACTCATTGAGTTTAAACGTTCCCAAGCATTCACTAGAGAACACGAAATGAAATCCAAGTCTTCTTATCACTTTGAAATAAATCTTCTCGTGATTAAATTTCGGGACGAAATTTCTTAAAGTAGAGGAGACTGTAACATCCGCCATTTTCCAAGTTAAAACCCGAACCCATTTTGAACTTCCATTTTATTTTATTAACTTTAATGAATCAAATACGTTAAATGTGTAATTTAACCAATATTGACAATTGTTTTATTCAATTTCCATATATTAAATCATTTAAACAACTTATAATAATTTTTATAATTTATAAAATAAATTATAAAAGGCTATTAATATTTATAAGATTTTAAATATTCAATTAAAAAAAATAATCAAATTACAAGTTCTTATGAAATTTATAAAGTCAACATAGATTTAATAAAAAAAGAAGTTGATAAATTAAAATTAGATTTTTAATAAATTTTGAGTTTAAATTGTAATTATTCTTTTATTTATTTAAATTATTTAATTTTATATTTATTTCAAATTTCAATCGTAACCCTCTTTTGAAAGACTTGTAACTCACCATTAACATCATTCATAACCTCCTCCTAACCTCAACTATAAAAGCAAGCTTTAGGCCACACTTTTCATTTGCTCGTTCTTCAAAATCTCACTCTCATATCTTTCTTTCATCCATTGGTTATGAGTAATTTCAAGAATTTTATTTTGCAAGTAATTTCAAGAATTTTCTAATACTAAGGTAACCATATAATTGCTTTTATATTATATATATCTATATTGTTCTAATCATCCTAACATTTAATTGTTCTCATGTTCTTATTTTTATTCTTTCTTCCACTAAATCTCTTTTAATTATAGTCATTATCATTTGATCATTAACATTCTAACTTTCAGTAACCTTATAACAATCACTAACATTTCTAAATCAAACTAAAAACACTCTAACGTAAACAAAGAATTCGTTTGCATATGTAAGGCTATGCTGCCGCATTCGGTTATTCCACAATATTATTTCTCTAAATGATGACTATGCTAAAGTCCTGGAATATTTTTTTATAACTCAAATGAAGTCTAATATACCATATATCGACATAATAAATTTGTTCTAACCCGATTCATGCTTTAGCAATTTTAAAAGCGCACATAAGTATCTTACTACATATTTGGCATAATATAGTCTGACTTAAACTAACCATAACTTGGTCATAACAAACTAAAATTTAGTAAAATCAGACTCCAATATTAAGTTCATTAAATTAACTTTTTAACGATAGTTTATAGCGTCTTCAAACTCAGTCGGACGACTCAACAACAGCCTTCATAAGATAAGTGCGCATTTCAGCACCTTCTGTCTTGTGTTGCTGTTTTGACCTATTTACGGATTTGTTTCATAAAAATATATCTGAACGAAAGTTGTCCGGGAGACTCTGAACTAGTCAACTATAAATTTTTATAATTTTATGAAACCGTTTGCTATTTTTAAAACCTGTTCAAACATGTACCAAACATTCTGTCTAGAATTGGTACAATAATCTTTTTCCAATCTACCTTTCGCGTTTTGACATTCTCTAAAAGTCCTAACTTCTTGTAATGAATTCCGACCTCAAGTTATTGTTTCTTTTTTTATCCTTTTGGACATCACCTTTTACTCTTGATCATATAAGCTTCCTTATGTACTGTAACACCCGGTTATTTTCTTTTAAAGCCAAAGAAAGAAGAAGAAGAAGAAGAAGAAAGAATAGAAAGAAAAGAAATAAAGCCCAAAGTCGAGGGACCAAACTTGCCAAAACGGGAGAAAGTTTGGAAGAGTGGGGGATTAAGAGGGGAGGGCTGCCCACACCCTCCCCTACACTTGTGAAAATCAGTCAAAGAGAGAAGAGAGGAGAAAAGAGCCAAAAACTCCGGGTTTTCTTGCTAATCAAGGTGCAAGAGTTGAAATCAAGTGGGTTAGATTGAAGCTCTACTCGAAGGTGTTGTTTGTGTGAGTTCTAGGACCCCCCTTTTACTTGTTTTTCAACTGATTTGGGGCTGGAACACATAGTGAAACTCGTTTTTGAAGTGTGTGTTGACCCGTGTGTATGTGTTGTGTGAGATACGATTCGGTTTTGATTTCGAGCTTGTGTGTGCTTGTATGGTGTGGTGGTATGTGTTTCTAAGGCTTAGGATGGTTGATTTGAGCTTAGAACAGGTTTGGGAGGGCTTGGAGGCCGAAAATGGTAGATTGGGTTCGGGGAAGAACTGCATTCTGCATCAGTTAGGGCTATGCGACCGAATGGCATGTGACTGGAGGTCATGCGACCGAAAGTAACGTGACTGAGGGTCATTTGCATGTGATTCGTGCGACTCAGAGTCATTCGCATGTGAGCCGTGCGACTGAAGTTCATTCGCGAAGTCATACGACTGAGGTCCATACGCCTGAGTGCTCATTCGTAAAGTGTTCATTCCCCCATAGTATTCATCCGCATAGGTCCATCTGCATAGGGTCCATTCGCCTGATGTCCATTCGCCTAAGTATTCATTCGCCTGGGTGGTCATGCGACTGAAGGGTGTCCATACGCCCAAATAGGGCTCGGGTGCCCTAGAGAACATAGTTCAACCTTCTGACTTTCGAGGAGATGTGTAGAGGTAAGGTTTAACTTTGGAGGTTCCCGGGGGTTTGTGTAAGTTGACTTTCGAGGTCATAGACGTTATGATGGTCATGATGATGATGTATGATGGATGTTTATGCACGATGGTATGTATGATGTATGTTATGTATGTATGATGGTGCCATGTATGGTGATGTTTATATACTTATGTTGATGTTCCTTAATATGTATGATTATTTCCCCCTGGCTTTATGTTGAATATTAATGAATGAAACGAAAGTATTATGTAACGTAAAATGGACGATAATGAAAAGAGGAACATGATGAATGAATGCATGCATTAACGAACGAAGGAAGGTAAAGTAAGTCTTGCAAGCCTTGTATGTGGGAACACGCCCAATGAAGGGTGTTAGTCCAACGGTGTGTGGGTTAGCTACCCCAGAAGGATGCATATCGGGGTCTTTCTTTATGATTGACCATTTGTATAGAACCTTTGTCGTTTACCCTAGGTACTGTGGCCAGGCTGCTATGCACCATGACGGAAGGTCTATGATAGACTTCGGCCCAGTATCCGCTTTATGCATGACGGTGGGTATAGCACATGACAATGGTACGCCTGAATTTACCCTTAGGTACTATGGCCAGGCTGCTGTGCGCCATGACAGAAGGTCTATGATAGACTTCGGCCCAGTACCTGCTTTATGAATGACGGTGGGGTAAAGTTCATGGTTTTGATGGAATGAAAAGAAGTAATGAAGAACGTATGAATGGAAGTAAGGAAGTATGAACGAATGAAAGTTAATGAATGAATTATGAAGATAATAATGATATTATCTATGTGTACGTATGATAAGTGGTCACATGCAAAAGTAAAGAATGGTTTTTAAACGAAAGTAAAGTATGTTTTATTATAAAACTAGAACTCACTCAGCAACGCTGACTTTTATGTGTTTCCAGTTGGCAGGTAACGTTGCTGGGGATGGCACGGGCGGCAACTTGGCTCTTTTGGATGGCATTCTTTTGATTAACGTTTTTTGCATTGCAATGCGAACAAACGACGTTTTTTGATGAATATGTATTGTGAATCCAAGGATCTCAAATCAGGAATTATCAGTATTAAAATAAATCAATTCAATGATCGCGAAATTATCATTAATTGACGTTTAATTGTTTTAATGATTAATGATGAACACAACCACAGAAACACAATAACTGCGAACTCAATAATTATTCAAACGTATTTCATTAACTATCAAGTAATGATTACAAAAAAATAATAAAGAATAACTATGAACAATGAATTCAGTGAGTCGAATAATGTTGATGTTGATGTGACGGCGGTTAGGGTTGCACAATGATGTAACTCTTGACAGCCGTAATATTGATTGATTGTGTTCTTCGAGATTTGAAACCTAGGACTCGTATTTATAGATGGTTTGAGTCGGCTAAGGAAACACCGAATCTCTTAGGATTTGTTATTGATTGTGTTGACATGTTTGACTTCTTGGAATTTCCAATCGCACAAGTATAATGTTCTTCCGCTGAAGTCTTGTCGTCCGCAGAACTTTTGCTCTTCCGTAGATGAATTGGTCTTCCGTAGAAGTGTTGTTCTTCCGTAGGAAGTCCTTCTTCCGTAGGAGCCTTCACTTCATGGTCCTTGATCATCCGCAGGAACATGCACTTGGTCATTTGGTCTTGTAAGAAACATATCTACGGATTAACAATAATGTTCATCCGTAGATGTTTCTTACACTTGGTCAATATCGTGAATCCTTCCAAGTATATTGTTTCTTCCTGTCAACAGTCACAAATCAACACACACATATATGGGTTAACGTATAGATTCAATGCATATATATATATATGTATTGACTGTTACAAGTATTAATTACAAGACTTGATTCAAGTACTAAGCCTATACAAAATGATCTAGACCTATACACTCTAGATCCAACAATACTCCCCCTTAGGCTTAGCTCCTTGTAATCAGTCCTTCAAAACTGCAAGCTCTTTTACTCTTGCTATCATCTTATTGTAGAAGTAAGATACAGCAGTCTTCTGATCATCGTACTTGTACTTGATCTTCATTCTGCTGATCTTCTTCAGTGTATCATAACTCAGCCCTAAAACATCTTCTTCAGTAGTGAGTGTTTCCACTACACTATCGTCATGTACAATTTCCAGCTCATCTTCTTCTGAGATTCTAAGCTCAGACACCTCTTCTATTGTTGTTCCCTTTAACAGCCCAGCTTCATGCTTTCTTCTCTTGTGTGCCTTTGCATGCAATTTATTTACAACTTGTATCATGTGTACATACAGGCAGAGATCATTCTGAGCTTTTTCATCTGATAGCTTCGGGAAGAATTTGTCTTGTAGATATGATATGTAGTTTGGATGCATCATCTTTATCTCTACTGGGTCGAAAATTCTTATCTTTTCAACCTTCTTCCCATCAGCATTTCTCAGCAATACCATCTCTTTATTTCTTTCAACATATCCCCATTCTGTGATGGGATAAGTGAATTGATTTCCTTTGATGCTTTTGATGGTATCTGAGCTTTTGTCACATCCCACTCTCTTTATCATATCATCATCCACAAGAGATGAGACTTTAGCTGTTCTTCTTTTCTTACTTTGTTTGATTCTTTTGTGCTCCTTATCATCTTTCTTTGCTTGTATGAGCACATCATCAGCAAATCTGTTTTTATACCATTTACAGCTGCAGAGAAGTCTCTCCCCCTAAGATGGATTGGATAGTTGGTTATTGGGATGCTTTGTAAATCCCTGATGTCTTGCTCCGGAAGACTTAACAAAGCTTCCACCTCGTGGAAGTATTGAATTCTTCCAGAAGTCCTCTTTATTACTGCACAATCCCAGTCTGGATCATATTTCCAGGCCATAATCCTGTGTTCTTCCATAGAACTGGGAGTTGTGATATGATCATACAGTTCAATGAGAGTTGATTTCTTCTCAGTAATTTCTCGAACTGTTATTCCCAGAGGCCATACCTTTCCGGGGATTACAGCCCTTGGCTCTCTGATCAGTTTTTCTTTTTCCTTGTGCTGATCTTTTGGTTCAACAGTTAGTGGATCAGCAGCAAGTTTGATTTGTTCTTTTGGATGTGGAGCAGTGGTTCTGAACTTAACCCCAGTTTCTAGTTCCACTTTCATCACATGCTCCATCATCCTCCGCAGTTCTCCAGTAGATCTGCCTTTGAGCTCATGCGGTTTGTAGTTATGGCCCTGTAACCGGCATGTCATGTTATACTTGGTCAGTTTGGCTGTGTCACAGTGGCCCAAGTCTTTCTTGATCTTTTCTAATGACTGAAAGACAGTGAAGGCTTCATAATCACAGTTTGGAATTATGAATCTTGCAAATTCGAACTCTTTCAGTACATTCTTCATTTTAGTAGAATTCATCCTCTCAACCATGTCATAAGGAAAACCATGGTTGATGAGGGTCATGAACATGCTTGAATCAGGCCTCTCTTCCCTAATGTCTGCTGTAGTTAGAAGGTCATCGGCCTTTCCTCCCTTTTTATCAGTGGGGGACTCCATCCTGGTCAGCTCCTCCCATTCTTTCTCACTATCATCATTATCTCCGGATGATACCTTCACAGTAGACACATCTACTGAAGGTGTAGGTTTAGGGGATGGAAGCTTTTGTCTTTTTGGGGAGGCTTCATCTTTAGATTTCCTTTTGATTGCACCCAAGTATTTGTCTTTTTCTGGAATATAGAATCAATTGCTTTGCAGCTTCCGCTGAAGGTTTTGATTGTTCAACACTTGGTGCCTCTCCTTTTTCCAGGACAGAGATCTTCTTTTTCAGCTTCTCTACCTCTTCATCCTTCTGATTGATCATCTGAACTTTATCATTTTGCTCAATTTTCAAAGATGCCTCCAACTCTTGTTCTTTTTGCAACAGTGCATCAATCACTTCATTGTTGCTTATTGCATCCTCTCTCAGCCTTTTCAGACTTGCATCTTTCTTCATTAGCTCTTCATCTTTCTCTTGAATGATACCTTTCAGCTCTTGTATTCTTTGCTTTCGCTTATTTGATTTGAGTACTAACTCAGCAACCAAAAAGCTTTTGCTGACAGGAATGTCACTATCACTTAAGTCATCTTCATGATATGCAATGACATCCTCAGCAAATCCTTGTTGTAGTTCCCTTTGCTCAGCAGCAGTTTTATTTTATTTCATAAAAGATATGGGATCAGTATTGTCTGATGGCACTTGTTCTTCAGTGTGTGGGAGAGATGGGAACAGTACTAGCTTGAGATAATTTCTCAGTCTCTCCTGAGTGTACAGAGTGTACAGACTCAGCTATCTCAAAAAATTCAGTGCTAGCACTTTCTGGTGATGGATGTTTTGGTGATTTTGGTGGTGGTTGTACAGGGGATTGGATTAGTAGTGGAGAGAAAGGTTGAGTGTGATGTGAGGATGAATGAGAAGGTGATGGTGATTGTTGTGGAACTGGAGAAATTGGCTGAGTGTTTTTGGTACAAGATGAGGATATCATCAGTGGAGATTCATGGTGATGAATTGGTGATATTGGTTGGGTGTTGATGCTGGCTGGTGATTGTGATTGATGAGGGGGTGTTTGGCTAGGTGATTAATGTTGGAGTGGTGGAGTTTGGATTGGTGAGTGATGTTGGAGTGGTGGTGTTTGACTTGGTGAGTGAGAAGCTTGAACAGATTCAGCAGATGACTCTGCTTCATCTACCCAAACCAGTTCTTGTGGTAAGTCTGCTTGGGCATCCACAACATGGGCGAACAATGGCATGTCCTCGCCCTGGTACTTCCCACTGAGTTTGTTCAGCACAGATTTCCCCAAGTGTGCTTGCACAAACACTTCTCCAACTCTGTCCAGCCTTGGAAGTTCAGAGTTGATCACCAGTTGTAGAAATCTAGGGAACGTGTACATCTTATCATTCCGCTGAAGTTTGACTTGTTCACTTAGACAGTTACAGATGTACTTGGAGTAGTTATACGTTCTTCCCTCGAATATACCAATGATTCCAGATGATATGTGTCGAGAAAATCTGTCGAGCCCCAACTTCCTGTTGGATATGCACTTCAGGTAGGTATGGCATAAGAATCGATAAGGTTTGCACAGCCTACCCTTCATTATCTCTCCTTTCTCATAATCTCCATCGTACCCCATCAGGTTAAACACCTTCTCAATGTATTCATTCTCGAATACATCGGGGTGCCCTATCTCTCTGTCACCCAATTCCAGACATCTTCGGATTGTGCTTTCATTGATTCGAATACGCTCATTCAGTATCTCAGCAGCAATCACTTCCTCATCACCTTGTTGTTCAACCCGTGCTGAGTTCCAAAAGTCGATTATGTGTGCCTGATGGATCACAGGCTCTGCTGTTAAGGCGTAGAAGAGCCTGGACCGCCGAAGATATCTTATGATATCTCGACATCCTTCAGCCGCAGGATCATCAGCATTTAAGAACGCGCACACATTGTGTTCCTTTGCGAATCTGTTTGCCATCTGTAAATGACAACGAAAATGGAGTTAGCATAAATGAAGTTGAATCATTTTAATGGCAATAACCGATTAACCAGTTCCGTACTGATGTTTAGAACATGATTTACCTTCGCAATAACAGTAATCGATTACTGGATAATGTTGATTATGTTTTCTTGGAACGGATTTTTGAAAGTTTGAATGAGGGGGAAAGTGGGCGATTTTCTAGGTTAAAACTGAAAAAGTGTTCTGAAAAATTGATTAATGAATTCTGAGTCAGACACCTTATTTATAACCGAACATATTAATTTCTTTTATTAATTATGTTAGGCCAACTTTCCATTTATCCGTCCATATACTAAGTTTATTTCGAATGCATTTCTTCTTCCGCAGAACATCTGCAGAACCTTAACATCTACGGATGTTTTGACATCTGCGGATGCCTTAGCTAAAATACAATGCATGTGCTGCTGAATCAGAAATCACACATAATACTTCTACGGATGAGAGGTATTACTGAGACTTCTGCGGATGCAGAAATTTCACTGTTACTTCTACGGATGAGAAGTATTACTGAAACTTCTTCCGATGCAGAAATTTCACTGTTACTTCTACGGATGAGAAGTATTACTGAAACTTCTGCGGAACTTAAAGTTCTGTTAAAAAAAACTTTAATTTAAATGTATGATGTCTACTGAGTAGAATCAATTGTTGATATTGGACATTGTTGACTTTATTTGCATGGCAATTAAGTACAAGAAAGATGTCTACTGAGTAGAATCAATTGTTGATATTGGACATTGTTGACTTTATTTGCATGGCAATTAAGTACAAGAAAGCGTCCTGAATCCTGCGTTCACGTTAGTGCTCAAGTTCCAATTCCTTCAAAGTAAATTAAATCAATTAACAGCTTTTTATTGTTTTTCATGCATGAACTACTCCCCCTAAATTTGTGATTAATGGTAAACTGTTGCATTCATCACAAATTTAAGTTGTAAACAGGCATGACAGGCATATGACAGTCTAAGTGAGAGAAAAACAGTGAAGAGGACAATTAAACATCTGGCTTAAACAATTACATGCATGCATATATATATTTAGAGGGATCATACTATGACTTGGCTTCTGCTGATGTTGAGTAGTTGATTCAATACACACTTGATTGTAAGTATATAGATCCATTGAAATTCATACATGAGTAATGTATCAACTAGGCATGCTATTTATCATGTTTTGAAGTTTGTTAATCAGTCACTATCATGAGTTCCTCATTCAAGTGTCATTAGAGTATGTCCTCCGTAGTTGAGGCAAATCACTACATTTCACACTTAATGACTATGTACATTAAGTTATAAGTTCTATCTTAAGACGTATTATAGTCTCATGAATGCTTTGATGTTGAAGCTCTTTGAATTGAAGTACAATGGAACACAAGTGATTCTTTTTAGAGCTGAGATATGATCTTCATAGTCACCAGGTCTTTACTTTCGTAAAACAGAGGTGAACTTAACCCAGGTCTTTGTTTACACAAAACAGAGGGAGAATGAAGATCATACTCTTGGATCATATCCCCAGGTCTTTGTTCACACAAAACAGAGGGAATATGACATTGCAAAGATAGAAGATTATAAAGTATTTTACATAGTGTGCTTTTGTAGTTGATTTGATCACATCAAGAGATAACTTATTCTTCTGACTCTCAAAATGGAGTTCCCACGGATAGATACCTGTTGCTCTTAGTTTTGCAAGCTCTTAGCTTTGTTTCCACTCAAGATGAACCTACTCACATATCAGAATGATACAAGTCGGTTTGAGTGTTTGTTGAAAAAAAACCAAGCATAGTCTACTATCATTTCCTAAATATAATGCATGCACACATGTTCTATCAGACACTTAAATCATCCCTAACTATTACTCTACACAAAGTCAGTTATATGCTTTTGTTGAATTACTCTAAGTTAATCATCCCCAAAGATTCTATCAGAAAATTAAATCTAACAGAATCAAATGCTTTAGTGAACAAATCAGCAAACTGATTGGTTGTGTCTACTTTGACTAACTTGATTAGACCCTTTTCTAAGCAGTCTCTCAGAAAATGGTATCTGATTTCAATGTGTTTTGTTTTACTATGTTGAACTAGGTTAGCAGTTATAAACATAGCAGCTGAATTATCAATATGAATTGGTGTTTGAAGGAAATTGTAACCATAATCAAGTAATTGGTTCTTCAACCAAAGTACTTGAGAGCAACCAGCTGAAGCAGCTATGTACTCAGCTTCAGCAGTGGACACGGATACATTGGTTTGCTTCTTGCACTGCCAAGAAACAAGTCTTGGTCCTAGAAACTGACATCCACCAGTTGTGGTTTTCTGTTGTTGTTGCACCCTCCATAGTCACTATCTGAATAGGAGTAGAGGCTGAAATCTCCATCTTTGGGATACCACAATCCTAATACAGGTTTGCCTTTCAGATATCTGAAAATCCTCTTCACAGCATTCAGATGGGACTCCTTTGGGCCTGATTGATACCTGGCGCAAACACAGACAGCAAACATTATGCCAGGTCTACTGGCAGTTAAGTACATTAAAGAACCGATCATTGATCTATACAATCTTTGATCTACTGATTTTCCAGCAGTGTCAGGCATAATCTTGTCTATTGTTGACGCTGGTGTCTTGCATGAAGTTGAATCAACAAGATTGTTCTTCTTCAGAATTTGATGAATGTACTTTTCTTGATTGATGAAAATGTCATCTGTTTTCTGATGAACTTGTAAGCCAAGGAAGAATGTCAATTCACCTTTGGAGCTCATCTGAAATTCAGATTTCATTAAGTCTTCAAAGCTTTGACACAGTTTCGTGTTGGTTGATCCAAATATTATATCATCAACATATATTTGAACCACCAAAAGATCTTGATGTTCATGTTTGAGGAAGAGTGTCTGATCAATTGTTCCTCTCTTGTAGCCATTCTTTAGTAGGAAGGATGACAATGTGTCATACCACTTTCTGGGTGCTTGATGAAGACCACACAAAGCTTTGTCAAGCTTGTATACTCTATGTGGATAATCAGGGTCTTCAAATCTAGGGGGTTGAGCCACATAGACTTCTTCATCAATTTTCCCATAAAGGAAAGCACACTTCACATCCATTTGATAGACTGTGAACTTCTTGAAGGAGGCATAAGCTAGGAAGACCCTTATAGCTTCAATTCTTGCAACTGGTGCAAAAACTTCATCATAGTCTATCCCTTCTTCTTGAGTATATCCTTGAGCAATAAGCCTAGCTTTGTTTCTCACGATTATACCCCTGTCATCCAGCTTGTTTTTAAATAGCCACCTTGTTCCAATTGGATGTTGACCTTGAGGCAGGTCTACAAGATTCCACACCTTCTGTTTTCTGAATTGTTTAAGTTCTTCTTGCATAGCCTCAACCCAACTGTTGTCCTTTAGAGCAGCTGTAATGTTTGCAGGAACTGTTTGTGACAAAAAGCAGGTGAACAAACAAATGTTTACCACGCCTCCTTTGATCCTTCTAGTTCTTGCATTAAGGTCTCCAATGATATTGTCTGTTGGATGAGACTTGTGGATTCTGCTCGTTGAGACAGCATCAACTGGAACTGTGGATTCTAAGTTTGAGAAACCTATTGAAGCAAATGGAGTCAGCTGAGAAGTTGAGTCTATGAAGTAATCAAAAGGCTCATGGTCATTAGGATTAGCTTGTGTGTCAGTTGCTGCTGGGTTGTCTTCTTCCGCAGGAAGTTCTACGGAAGCATTTTGTTCTTCCGTAGGAGTACCTGCAACATCTACGGAGGCATTTTGTACTTCCGTAGGAGTTACAGCACCATCCACGGATGAACATTCTTGAGTTGCAGACATGGTTTGTTGATTCAACGCCTCCTCTCTATCCCTTTGTTCAACGGCTGAAGCAGGACTTACCTCTGCGGATACTGATACATCTGCGGATGTGTTTACTGATGTAACTTCATGCTGCTTACTTGATTCTTGCTGAGGTGCAGTTGAAAGTTGTGCCCTTGGTGGGTCAGCTGTCAGGGGCACTTCATTCAAACTTGGAGGCACAAATGGATAGCATGTATCCGCAGCACCTGCATTGATCAGATAACCAGTGTTAAATGATTTAGTTAATGCATCTATATCAAATAACCAAGATGGTCCTTTTACATTTTTAGTAAACATTGATTCATCAAAAGAAACATTGGGAGTCTCTTCAACTATGTTATGTTCTGGAATATAGACTCTATATGATTTAGAAGTGGATGAATATCCAACAAAGAAACCATCATAGGCTTTTTCAGAAAATTTGCCCAATTGTTCTTTAGTATTCAAAACAGACACATGACATCCAAAGGCTCTAAGATATCCTATAAAAGGTTTTCTTTTAAATAAGAGATCATAAGGGGTTTTATTATGTTCTTTGACAATTAATGTTCTATTTTGAACATTGCAAGTTGTATTCACAGCTTCTGCCCAGAAGGTTATGGGCAACTGAGAATCAGTTAGCATTGTTCTGGCTGCTTCTATGAGTGTTCTATTTCTTCTTTCAGCCACTCCATTTTGTTGTGGAGTTCTTGGTGCACTGAATTGTCTAGCTATCCCTTTATTCCTGCAAAAAGAATCCAAATCAGCATTAATAAATTCAGTTCCATTATCACTCCTCAAAATTTTAACTTTTAGATCAAGTTGATTCTTAATCTTGATCAAAAAGTTCATTAATGTTTCAGATGTTTCACTCTTATGTTTTAAGAAAAAGACCCATGTGAATCTAGTGAAATCATCTACTATCAGCAAACAATATTGTCTTTTTCCAATGCTCAGCACATTGGTTGGACCAAAGAGGTCCATGTGAAGCAATTTGAGTGGTGTAGTGTTAGTGTTGATTGTTTTGGATTTATTAAACACTCTGTGTTGTTTTCCTTTATAACATGAGGAACAATGATTAGAACAATGAAATTCTTTCTTTGGTAATCCAATGACAAAGTCATTTTTCACCAATTTATTCATGTTCTTCATGTTGGAATGGACAAGCCTTCTATGCCACAGTTATGATTCATCTTCTGAAGATTTAGACAGCAGGCATGTCTCATGATTTGTGAGTGATGTGTTGTTCATATCCAAGACATATGTGTTGCCTTTTCTTGCTGCTTTAAGAAGGATCCAGTCTGCTGGAACTGCAAAACCTGGCTTAAGAATGTAACAGTTAGTGTTATCAAATAGTGTTAAGTAATTTTGATCACAAATTTGGGAAACACTAATTAAATTATACTGCAAATTTTCACAGTAATTTACTTTTTCAAATGTTAAAACACCATTTGTTACCATTCCCTCACCAACAATTTTACCTCCCTTCTTATCCCCACCAAATGCCACATAAGAGGCATGTTTATGTTTCAAGTCATGGAGAAGTGCACAGTTGCATGTCATATGTCTGGAACAACCACTGTCAACATACCACTTGTTGTCAGCTCTCCATGATTGTTCCTCTCTGGCCATAGGAGGAACTTTGTTTTCCATATGTTCCATTAATGCTTGATTCTCCTTTAACAATTCCTTCTCATACATACTCCAGTAACATGTTCCATCTTGAAGTATGATCAGCCCTGACTCTTTAGAATTGCTTGGTCCTACTGATGTATTTGTGGCTGGTGGGGAGGTTAGCTGAGGTTGCCTATGCAGAGATCTTTGAGAGGTTGATTGCTGATTCTGATATTGCTGTTGCTGCTAATGTTGTTGCTGCTGCTTCTGATACTGCTGAGATGATTGTTGGTTGCATTCTCTAGAGAAGTGACCATAGAGATTGCACTTGAAACATCTGACTTTTGACTTATCAACACCAATCTTTGATGTTTTGCTTGCTGCAGCCAGATTTTTATTTCTCCGCAGATATTGCTTAGCTCTGTAAGCAATCATTGCCATCTGCCATTGTAGATCCATCTCTTCTACTACATCAGGATGGAGTTCCTCCAAGTCTTGTTGACAGATGTTTGCTGATGTAAGTGAACTTCCAAGATATGCTTGAAAGCTAGAACTAAAAGCTGCAAAGGCTGCTTTTTGTTCTTCAGAATCCAATATCACAGTTATTGGTTCTGACTGTTTGTTTAGTTGAAAAGAGTTTGCAGTTGCTGAAGTATCTCTTTTCTCTACAGATCTTCCCTTTTCTTTTTGATTTTTACTTTTAGATGATTTCTTAGTGGGTTTGGATGCATAAAAACTGACTTCCTCTTCATCATCACTCAAAGTACAAGAGTTATCACCTTCATTATTTGAGATAAATGCACTTCCAGCATTTTTGGTTTCCTTGAAGTGATAAGGTGAGACATGAGTTCTCACACTCTTGTTTCTTGATTGTTCATCCAGTTCAAGAGCTTCTACCTTAGCAACCAATGTATCTAGACCAGTTGTCTTGAGATCTATGGTGTTCTTGAACATGGACACTATTTGCTTCCAACTTTCAGGCAAAGTGTGGAGCATCTTCTTGTTCAGTTCCTCAGTGGCACACTTTAACTCCAAGATATTCATCTCAGTAACAAGTTGCATAAATCTATGGAGTTGCTGAGGAATTAATTCACCCTCAATATGATGAAAGCTTTCATATTGTGATCTGAGGGTGTCTTTCCTTATGCTTCGGATCTCATCACTCCCTTCACAGAGAGTGTGAAGTATCTTTCACAGGGAATTTGCTGTTTTGTAATTCTCGCACCTGATTAAGATCTCCTCTGACAAAGCCATACTAAGCAAACTGTATGCTTTAATATCGACTTTGACCTTCTTGACATCATCAGGTGACAAGTTCTTCGTGCTGATCGGCTGATTCTTGTCATTATAATCCGGCCCAAGAGTGGGTGGAATATAAGGACCCTGAGTGATGGACTCCCACAAGTCAGAATATGTGTAGTTCACATGATTCCTGAACTTGATCTTCCAGGATTTAAAATCAGCTTTGGTTTCCAACTTTGGCGGTTGATAAGATCCTCCAGCAAAAGTACTCATGTTTGATGCAAAATTATGAATCAAAACTTAAATGTTAAAATTGACAAATCTATCGAAGACTCAGATCTAGTATTCAATTGATTTGAATATAGATCTAAATCAAACAAGCAATGAGAGAATGCTTGCTGAATGACAAGTCGTTGATTTAATTGTTTGAAAATCAATTAAACAATTTTAATACTGATAGATCAATTGATATAAATCAACGAGCACCAAGCTCTGATACCACCTGTGAATCCAAGGATCTCAAATCAGGAATTATCAGTATTAAAATAAATCAATTCAATGATCACGGAATTATCATTAATTGACGTTTAATTGTTTTAATGATTAATGATGAACACAAGCACAGAAACACAATAACTGCGAACTCAATAATTATTCAAACGTATTTCATTAACTATCAAGTAATGATTACGAAAGAATAATAAAGAATAACTATGAACAATGAATTTAGTGAGTCGAATAATGTTGATGTTGATGTGACGGCGGTTAGAGTTGCACAATGATGTAACTCTTGACAGTCGTAATATTGATTGATTGTGTTCTTCGAGATGTGAAACCTAGGACTCGTATTTATAGATGGTTTGAGTCGCCTAAGGAAACACTGAATCTCTTGGGATTTGTTATTGTGTTGACTTGTTTGACTTCTTGGAATTTCCAATCGTACAAGTATAATGTTCTTCCGCTGAAGTCTTGTCGTCCGCAGAACTTTTGCTCTTCCGTAGATGAATTGGTCTTCCGTAGAAGTGTTGTTCTTCCGTAGGAAGTCTTTCTTCCGTAGGAAGTCTTTCTTCCGTAGGAGCCTTCACTTCATGGTCCTTGATCATCCGCAGGAACATTCACTTGGTCATTTGGTCTTGTAAGAAATATATCTACGGATTAACAATAATGTTCATCCGTAGATGTTTCTTACACTTGGTCAATATCATGAATCCTTCCAGGTATATTGTTTCTTCCTGTCAACAGTCACAAATCAACACACACATATATGGGTTAACCTATAGATTCAATGCACATATATATATATTGACTGTTACAAGTATTAATTACAAGACTTGATTCAAGTACTAAGCCTATACAAAATGATCTAGACCTATACACTCTAGATCCAACAAGTATTAACTTGCAAAAGCATTTACATATAAATGAAAGGTTATTTTAATGTTACGCTGCGATGTTTTATGAAATATGAATCTAATTATATGTTTTATGTGCGATGATTGGCCAGCTGTAAGTGTCCTGGGAACATGGCCTTACAAGTTGGTATCAGAGCTAAAGTGTAAGTGAAACAGGTAAATTTCCAAAATAAACCTAAACTTAAACTGAAAATGGGACGGAAAGGGAAGGGATGCCAGTGTGAGTAGCTGTGTGCCATCAGGTATTATCTAAATGTTAACCAGTATTACGTGCGCATGTTATGTGGTTTATGTGCTGCTTATAGATTTAGATACTGATGTAGTTAGGATAGGTAATGCTCGGGGTATGAAGAGTAAAGTAAGTGGCTAATCACAACTGGCCACTGTAATTAGGGTCTTACTATACTTGACATAAACTGAGTTGTTCCCTTTAATGACCATGTTTGTGTTTAAACCTTTCAGTGTATGTTAGAGGATGGCCGATGGTAGATCTTCTAAAGCTTTAAGGGGTGGAGGTCGTGGTGGGCCTGGTGCTAAACCGCGGACCAAAAGAGGAAGACCTAGGGTTGAAAAGGTGTTTCATGAAGAACCTGAGACCCCTCATCCGGAGGCCGGTGATGAGAGTGCCAATCTGAGAGCCTCGGTAAAGGAGGCTGTTGTTGAAGAAGTTCATCAGGTCATGCAGACAATCTTACCGTCTGTGGTGACTGAAGTTATCAAGGCTGTGAGGGAAGGAGAAAGGAAGGAAAGAAGTAGACCTACGGGTGAAAGAAGACAGCCCGAGATGGAGACGGTTCTATCTGATGACGAAGAAGAAGAGGAAGAAGAAGAGCCTACGCCGGAGGCGGCATGAGGCTGTAACTACGGGGCATTTCAAAGGGGCAAGCCCCCTACTTTTGATGGTAATGGCACTGCTACTGCTGCTCACCAATGGGTGAAAGAAATGGAAGCTGTTCTGAATATCAGCGAGTGCCGAGAAGACTAGAAGGTGAAATTTACGGCCCACTCGTTTGTGGACTCGACTTTGTGTTGGTGGGACAATATAGTCCAAGCCGAGGGTAGTCGGGCAATTGGGAAAATGAGGTGGTCTGAGCTAAAAAGGTTCGTGATTGAGGAGTTCTGTCCTCAGAGGGAAATGGATAAGGTGGAAAGGGAATTCCTGCAGCTGGAGGCAGGAAGCTTGACACATCAGCAATACACCACCAAGTTCAACGAAATGGCACGGCTGGTGCCGGATCAAGTGACGCCTCTGTCATGAAAGATCAAGAGGTATATTCAGGGATTGCGAGTGGATATCCGCATGCACATGATCGCCGCCCGGCTGAGCACGTTTAGGTCAGCGGTAGATTTGGCAGGGAGATTGTATGATGAGAGAATTGTGGTGGTGGCTGAAGGTAGCAAGAAAGGTGGTAATGACCGGAACTGGAATGGGAAAAGGTTTGGTCGGGGTGGTGCCCCGGCGGGTAACAAGAAGGAACGGGTAGATGACCGCCGTGTGGTCACATCTGGTGCAGGATCGAAGAAGTGTGGCAAATGTGGAAAGGAGCATATTGGAGAATGTAGGCTGGGATCGAACTTGTGCTTCAAGTGTGGGAGGATGGGACACATAGCAAAGGACTGTCGTGCGGGCAGATGTTTTAATTATGGCGCGGAGGGCCACATGAGTAGAGACTGTAATAAGCCAAGGGCTAAGGGTTCAGGGGGTGAAAGACCGAAGGTGAGCGCCAGAGCATTCACGATGACGCAAGAGGAGGCTAGGAAGGACCCTGATTTGGTGTCAGGTACATTTCTAGTGAACCAAACTTTAGCTTCTGTGTTATTCAATTCTGGTGCTAGTAAAAGTTTTATTTCTGCTGCTTTCTGTGCTAAGCTGCCTATTAGTAGTAGACGTGTTGGTGCGCCCTTTGATGTAGAAACTGCCATAGGAGAGTCTACCAGAATTTCTAAGATGATAGAGGGTTGTGACGTGAAATTAGAAGGTCATAAATTTCTAGTTAGACCATTCGTGATGACCTTAGGTGGTTTTGATTTGGTTCCTGGGATGGATTGGTTAGTGGACTTCGAGGCGAACATTATGTGTTACAAGAAGATGATTTGTTTGACAGCGCCCGATGGTAATTTGATGATGGTTTATGGTAATCGGGTACTATGATTCCGACGGTGATTTCAACGGCGGTGGCGGGAAATTGCATGAGGCGCGGATGTAACGCTTATCTGGCTTATGTAAAGGACGTGGATAGACCAACACCACAACTGTCCAATGTACCGGTTGTGCGTGACTTTCCAGATGTATTTCCTGAAGACTTACTAGGAGTGCCACCTGACCGAGAGATCAAGTTTCAGATTGATTTGACACCAGGTGCTCAACCTGTTGCCAAGGCACCGTATCAGTTAGCTCCGACTGAGATGAAAGAGTTGATGGAGCAATTGCAAGAGCTGCTTGATAAGGGGTTCAGTTGACCGGGTATCTCTCCTTGGGGTGCTCCAGTCTTATTTGTAAAGAAGAAGGACGGTAGCATGAGGATGTGCATAGACTGCCGTTAGCTGAACAAGTTGACGGTGAAGAATCGGTACCCGTTACCGAGAATTGATGATTTGTTTGATCAGCTCCAAGGTGTCAGTTGGTTTTCAAGGATAGACCTTCGATCGGCTACCATCAGTTAAAGGTGAAAGAGCAGGACATCCCTAAAACAGCTTTCCACAGGCGCTATGGTGACTACAAGTTTCTCGTTATGTCATTTGGGCTTAACCAATGCGCCAGCTGCCTTTATAGTTTTGATGAATCGAGTGTGTCGGCTAATGTTGGATAAATCAGTGATTGTGTTTATCGATGATATCCTGATTTTTCGAAGGGCGAGGTAGAACATACTGGTCATATTCAAGAGGTGTTGGAGACGTTGAGAAGGGAGAAATTGTATGCCAAGTTCTCCAAGTGCGCATTCTGGCTACGTGAAGTTCAGTTTTTGGGTCAGGTGGTGAATCCAAAAGGGATTATGGTGGACCTGGCGAAAGTGGAGGCGGTGATGCAATGGAAGTCACCAAAGACGCCATCCGAGATTCATAGTTTCTTGGGTTTGGCGGGCTATTACAGAAGATTCATTCAAGAATTCTCTAAGATCGCTTCTCCATTAACCAAGTTGACCCGTAAGGATGTAAAGTTTGTATGGGGTCCAGCTCAAGAGAAGGCGTTCGAGGAGTTAAAGGCGAGGCTGACTCAAGCTCCTGTTTTGTCATTACCCGATGGAAGTGAAGATCTGGTGGTTTATTCTGATGCTTCCTACTCGGAGTTGGGGTGTGTGTTAATGCAAAGAGGAAGGGTTATAGCCTATGCATCCCGACAGTTGAAGGTTCATAAGGTTAACTACCCTACTCATGATTTGGAGCTAGCAGCAGTGGTCTTTGCGTTAAAGATCTGGAGGCACTACCTCTACGGGACGAAGTGCACCATATTCACTGACCACAAGAGCCTGAAGTACTTCTTTGAGCAGAAGGACATGAACATGAGACAGAGACGATGGTTGGAGCTCTTACAGGACTATGATTGCGAGATCCATTACCATCCGGGCAAAGCCAACGTGGTGGCGGATGCCCTTAGCCGAAAAGAGAGGCCCGAACCGATTCGGGTGAGAGCGTACCAGTTGATCATGACCTCTGATGTAATGAAGCAAGTTAAGGAGTTTCAAGATGGGGAATTGAAAGAAGATCATCTTAACTCTGAAAGAATGAGAGGTTTGGTTTCGGAATTGGGTGAAAACACACTTGGTGTTAGAACCTGATTTGGACGAATGTGGATTCCTTGTTTTGGGGATCTACGCATGAAGATTATGGATGAAGCTCATAAGACTCAATACTCTATTCACCCCGGTGCTACAAAGATGTATCAAGACATGAAGCGTGATGTGGTGGAGTATGTGAGTAAATGCCTTACTTGTTTACAAGTGAAGGCCGAGCACCAAAAGCCGTATGGGAAGATTCAACCATTGAATATACCGGAATGGAAGTGGGAACACATCACCATGGATTTTATTACGAAGCTACCACATACCATGAAAGGGTATGATGCTATATGGGTGATTGTTGATCGTTTGATGAAGAGTGCTCACTTCCTACCAATTCGCGAGACATATTCATCTGAGAGGTTGGTGGATCTGTTCATTAAAGGGATCGTAACTCGTCATGGAGTGCCGGTGTCAATTGTGTCCGATCATGACACCTGGTTTACATCTGAATTTTGGAAGAAATTACACGACGCAATGGGGACGAGGTTACATATCAGCACGGCTTATCATCCTCAGACGGATGGTCAGTTAGAAAGGACGATTCAGACGCTGGAAGATATGCTTCGGGCATGCGTCATTGATTTTGGAGGGAGTTGGGATGACCACTTAACATTAGCTGAGTTCTCATACAACAACAGTTATCATGCCAGTATTGGTATGCCACCTTATGAGATGCTATACGGTAGGAGATGTAGAACACCTATTTGTTGGGGTGATATCAGCCATAAAGAGTTAGGGATCGTCAAAGTGGTCGAGGCTACGACTGAAAAGCTAGAAAGGATCAAGGCCTTCATGAAGGCATCCAAAGATAGACAGAAGTCGTATGCTAATAAACGACATAGACCGGCTGAGTTCCAGGTGGGTGATAGAGTTATGTTGAAAGTCTTTCCTTGGAAGGGCATCATTCGGTTCAGAAAGCGGGGCAAGCTGAGCCCAAGATACATAGGGCCTTTCCGAATCATTGCTCGAGTAGGAGAGTGGCCTATAGATTGGAGTTACCAGGGGAGCTAAGTGGAATTCATCCGACATTCCATGTATCTCATCTGAGAAAGTGTTTAGCAGACGAGGATATGATTGTTCCACTGGAGGATATCGAGGTAGATGAACGACTCAATTATGTGTAGCAACCAGTGGCGATCATCGATCGTAAAGAGAAGAGGTTAAGGAATAAAGTGGTTCCTCTTGTGCGTGTACAGTGGAAGCACAAGAAGGGATCCGAGTCTACATGGGAGGTTGAAAGAGAGATGAGGCAGCATTACCCTTATCTGTTTGAGGAATAACAGGTTTCGGGGACGAAACCTATATAAGGGGGGTGGACTTGTAACACCCGGTTATTTTCTTTTAAAGCCAAAGAAAGAAGAAGAAGAAAGAAGAAGAAAGAAAAGAAATAAAGCCCAAAGTTGAGGGACCAAACTTGCCAAAACGGGAGAAAGTTTGGAAGAGTGGGGGATTAAGAGGGGAGGGCAGCCCACACCCTCCCCCACACTTGTGAAAATCAGCCAAAGAGAGAAGAGAGGAGAAAAGAGCCAAAAACTCCAGGTTTTCTTGCGAATCAAGGTGCAAGAGTCGAAGTCAAGTGGGTTAGATTGAAGCTCTACTCGACGATGTGGTTTGTGTGAGTTCTAGGACCCCTCTTTTACTTGTTTTCAACTGATTTGGGGCTGGAACACATAGTGATACCCGTTTTTAAAGTGTGTGTGTTGACCTGTGTGTATGTGTTGTGTGTGATATGATTGGGTTTTGATTTCGAGCTTGTGTGTGCTTGTATGGTATGGTGGTATGTGTTTCTAAGGTTTAGGATGGTTTATTTGAGCTTAGAAAAGATTTGGGAGGACTTGGAGGCTGAAAATGGCAGATTGGGTTCGGGGAAGAACTATATTCTACATCAGTTAGGGCTATGGGACTGAATAGCATGCGACTGGAGGTCATGCGGCCGAAAGTAACGCGACTGAGGGTCATTCTCATGTGAGACGTGCGACTGGGAGTCATTCGCATGTGATCCGTGCGACTGAAGTTCATTCGCATGGGAGTCATACGACTGAGGTCCATACGCCTGAGTGCTCATTCGTATAGTGTTCATTCGCCCATAGTATTCATCCGCATAGGTCCATCCGCATTGGGTCCATTCGCCTGATGTCCATTCGCCTAAGTATTCAGTCGTCTGGGAGGTCATGCGATTGAAGGGTGTCCATACGCTTAATAGGGCTCGGGTGCTCGAGAGAACATAGTTCAACCTTCTGACTTTCGGGGAGATGTGTAGAGGTAAGCTTTAACTTTGGAGGTTCCCGGGGATTCGGTTACATAGCAAAAAATCCTTAAAACCGAACCCAATTATATTAGATTTGCTTACCTTGGCCGAAATTGTAGCTTTCTCTCTCTACATGTCAAAGATCTCCTGCTCTCTCTCTAATAGCCGAGACAGTTGATGTATGCAGAAGATGTGGGCGGCCATACCCACTTTATACAAAATAATAATATTTTTAAATAATATTATTATTTTGTCCTATTTACACTTTATACCCTCCTCTTTGGCTTCTTTTTCTTTCTCACCAAAGTATCTTTCTTTTATTTCTCTTTTCTTTTCTTTCTTGATTGACAAAATTTTCAGGGTGTTACAATGCGGATGCCTTGGACTTCATCAACATTTCTTCCTTGTCTTCAGCATTAAGTGTTTGGTCATCAGCATTGATAAATACGGATGAGCAACCACTTGTCAGCATTTCTTCTTTGTATCTGATTAGTTAATGCAGTAGAACAAATACTTGACAGCATTTGTTCAGACTATTCGCATTTGTTAATGCGGATGAACAAATACTTTTTAGCATTTGTTCTTTGGTCATCCGCATTGACAAATGCAGATAGTCAACACTTGGTCTTTATTCTTCACCCGCATATCGTTTGGACTTATGGGATTTCAGTAGCAAAACAACCATTAACCTCCTCTTGAATTGGCATGTATGATCCTTTCAGGGTCCAACATTTTTGCATCGGTTGCAAGACGTGAGGCTGTGAGAATCTTCCTAGCTTTAGAAGCATCCAAGAACTTCACAGTCTATCAACTTCTTGTCAAATGTGCATTTGTATATGGGGATATTGATAGAGAAATCTATGTGTGTCAGCCACCTAGATTTGAAGACCCACAACACCTAACTATGTGTGCAAACTGGATAAAGCTCTTTATGGGTTGCCCTAAGCACCTAGGCTATGGTATGAGACACATTCTCAGTTTCACCTTAAAAATGGCTACACCAGAGGCACCATAGATAAAACATTGTTTATAAAGAAGTCTCAGAAGGATATGTTGCTAGTATAAGTCTATGTTGATGACATCATATTTGGTTCTTCAAATGACCAAATGTATGAAGACTTTGAAAGCATCATGAAGAGGAAGTTTAAGATGAGTTAGGAAAGATGGATTTCTTCCTTTGAATTCAAGTGAAGCAGATGAATGAAGGGTTCTTCATCAATCAGTCTAAGTATGTCAAAGACATCTTAGAAAGATTTATGATGAAAGATTGTAAGTCTGTCAAGACACCAATACAAAGAAATCATAATCTTTGCCCTTATTCTGAGGGGGAGGATATTGATCGGCATCAGTACAGGGCAATCATTGGATCTATAATGTATCTTACTGTAAGTAGACCTGATATCATGTTTGCAACTAGCATCTGTGCAAGATATCAGGTTGTTCCCAAGGTATCTCACCTAATTGTTGTCAAGAGAATCTTTAGATACCTTAAATGGTCTCCCAAATTAGGCCTTTGGTATCCCAAGAACAAGGATTTCAACTTTTATGGATACACTGATAGTGATTACGGAGGCTGTAATATTAACAAGAAATCCACATCAGGTGGATGTCAATTTCTTAGTGTAAGGATCACCTCTTGGCAATGAAAGAAGCAATCATGTGTCTCTACATTAACTGCTGAAGCTAAATACATTGTTGCTGCAAGCTACTGTGATCAACTGCTATGGATTCGGAATCAGATGTTAGACTATGCTTTCAACTTCATGAAGACTCCTATCCACATAGACAACAAGAGTGCCTTTTCCATCACTGAAAATCCAGTCAAGCACTCTAAGAAAAAACATATTGGCATCAGGTATCATTTCATTCGAGATATTAATGAGAAAAACTTGATCGAACTAGTCAAAGTAGATTCAAATGAACAATATGCTAATTTGTTCACCAAACCCTTTGATTAACAAAGATTTAAGTATTTAATTACGGCTATTGGAATGATTAACATTGACTAATCAATCTCTTTTGAAATACTTGTGAAAATGTGTCTTATCTAAATTGTATGTGTACAATCTAAACCCTGTTACAAAAGGTTTTCTCCAAAATTTTCTAAGTATAAATTCTTCCGAAGAGAAATTTACCCTCGGAAGAGATCTTTATTTATCTTTCGAAGCAAAAAATTCTCTGCACAAGTATTCTCTTCTGAAGATTTTTTAGCCTAGGAAGATTGTTTGATTAAAGATTAAATTTCCTTCCGAAGGCTACTAACTTCTTCGCTCGGAAGAACACTTTACTCTTAAATGCAAATCTGTCGTCAAAACATACTTTGCTTCGGAAGGAAAAGTGGCTTCGTAAGACAATCAGGAAAGAGAAACACAAGTGTTCTCTCGAAAGCAATTTTACTATTAGAAGAGAACTTTACTGTGTAACAGAAATCTTTGGGGCCCACTCTACATAAAGTAAGATTTTATTGATGATTGTCGGAATATTTTAAAAAGTCTTTCTTACCGAATTCGTCAAATCGAAAACCCAAAACATCCTTTCACCTTATCGGTTTGACTTTTTTAACCACCGTTTAAATATTCCCGACTTTCTTTCTTTACTTTCTTTACCACTTTAAATGCCCTAAAATTTCCATTGTCTTCCTCACTTCTCTCAAATTACTACCTTCAAACTTCATCAAACCGAATCTTCACCTTAGCAATGGCATTGAATCCCTAGCATAATCAAGTCGCCATCCTTGAATCTTTCAGGGATGCTGATTTTGCCCAGTCATCCAATTCCTAAACCAATTGGCATACTTCAATGCTCTTACCAATAACCACACCATCTACTCAAACCATATGGCTGATTTTTGGGCAAATGGTCAAAATGAAATGCTCAACGGTTAAAGTGTTATCCGTTTAAGAGTATGCAGACAGGAGATTACCATCAGCGAAACCAGTAGCAGGGAGCATCTGGAGCTTCATGATGGGGGCATCCCCACTGAGTTCCGCAAACTAGATTTGGAAGACACCTATACCCAAATGGGATATGGAGGAAACATCAGCAAATCAACCGTCTACACTGCTTGTCTAACAAGTCAGGTGGATGGGATAAATCCCATATGATCTGGCTGCCTAGTCCATGGGTTGGTAAAAGGCCTCAGATTTGAACTACTCAAGATTTTTGTTGAATAACTTAAGAGGTAATCTCACTAGGAACACATTTTACATGTATCATAGATATATCCAGCACATAATCAATTGTGAGTTGGATCAGGACAAGCTAGAATATGAAGATGTTCTCGTTGTTCCCCAAATGAGGTCAGGTATCTTCAAGATGCTGAAGAAGATATCCACTAACTTTACTGGAAGGTTCACTAACCTCCTTCCACGTACACTTAAGCCAATGGCTCCTGGTGACATCCCTGTAGACCTACCAGGTAATGAACTCACACCAGACACCACCACTTCACTGCCAATTACATCCACCCACCCTAAAAAGATCCCCTACCAATGATGCCCCAAACAAACCCTTGTTCAATCTACTATGATTGAACAAGTCCCCTCTATTCAAACCAAGAAGGCTAGAGTGGAACAAAGGGCTCCCACTCAGCTAGAGGTCCAACCATCCTCCACAATTGACTTCAATATTAGTATTGAGTCTCCTCAATATCAACCTAATAAGCCCATAGCCCAATCCTTAAGCCCTCAGGGTGAGTCCCAACACTCCCCTGAGCAGTCAAAAAGGGACACCCATATCATTGGCTTAATGCCACTAGATGTTGACCAAGGTCCCAGGTCATTAGGTATAACTTCCATATCCTTCACTGACCTATTAACCCAATCTGATGAGGATCTTTTGTTCCATCGGGGTCATTATGTTGATCTGCCACACAACTCTCTAGATCAACTGAGCCCCAGGGAACCTCTGATTTCTGGCCTACATTAGTTATGCAAAACTAAGGTGAGTCCTACAAGTGTGGGGGGAACTCATGTAGGCTCAGGTGCCACTACTCAGAGCGTCTCATTGACCTCTAAGGATAGCGGTAGCATAACTGAGATTGAGACTATGGGAACCTTGCCTATTGATATCTTTGAAAGGGATATCAGCGTGCAAGGGAAACTAGGGTGCCAAGAAACCACATCTGGTGATGAAGATGAATATACTAGCTATGTTATCTCATCTCCCCGTGATTCTTTAAAAATAAGATGAGTGAAGACTGCAACTCACCATTCAGTACTTGCTTTCTAAAGTTTCAAGTCTTGAATTCAAGGCTAGAACATTAGAGAATACGTCTACCACTCAGCTACTTGAGATTGAAAATCTCAAGGCTAAACTAGCTGAGACACAGATTGAGAAGTCTACTAGGGATGTACCTGTTCAGGTCTCTTTAAGTTCTTCTAGGTCATCAACTTCTTAAGATGATGCTACCAAAAACATGGAGAATGTATAGAGACAAAGTCATAAGGAACCTACCCAGGCCATTTCAATTCCATCTTCAATCTATCCCACACAACAATGCTCTACAACCATCTTCCCTTAGCCACCTCCTATATCCATTCAAATGGACCCTAGGATGCTTATTGATCCTCATAGATTCTTAACAAAGTATCTCATAAGCTCCTCAGTTGAACAACGCTCACTTAATGTAAGCATAGCCTACTTTAGAGCTGAAGAGCTTCAAAGGTTGAATGCGCCACTTACCACTGAGAAAGAAGTTAGTCAAACTAAGGTCCCTATTGAACCTGAGATTGACTTCAAAGGGGAAATAAGGACTCATGGTCGAGGGACTGAATCAGTTGGGACAGGTGGTGATATTCCAATCTCTTCCGAAGAAGAAATTCAAGCTGTGGAAGGGATCATGGAACTATCATTTTTATCTAATGATCTGCTTATCACAGAGGCTATCCTTGATCTAGCCTTTGAGGTAAACATTGAGGACTTCTTTAAAATCCTTCTCTCTCCAACATCACAAGTTCAACCTCACTATTCCCAACTTGAATCATCCATGCCAGAATCTCCAAAGGCTGAGTCTTCCTCAGATCGTAAAGGAAAAAGGAAGTTGACTACTGAAGAGATTCTTGAGTGGAAAAGGTTGGAGTAGCTAAAAAGGAAAGGTAGACTCGACACTGGGAAACTGTTGGCTGCAAGCAGCAAGGCAGCAGCAACAGCTCAAGTGTCTATCAACACAAGAAGAAGAGTGGAAGTGATATATAGGCTCATCAATCTAGGAGTAGACAATGAAGAAATACTCCTACTCCAACTTTATGAGCTTCTGAAATTAAAGAAGGCAACCTTGCTGCAAAAGGAGAAAGAGGAAGCAGCAAGGTTGGCCGAAGAGGAGGAGAAGATGAGAAAGAAGGAAGAGGCTGAGCAAAGGAAGAGGTCGGAGAGGATAGCCTTCCTATGCTCTGAGGGATATTCTCAGGAGGAGCTTACTCCTCATTAAAATAAGACAATCTTGTTCCTTTTCAACAAGGAACAAGATTAGATCAGTAAGGATAGGAAGAAGGCTGCTAGAGAAAAGTTGAAGGAGAAGAAGGAGGAGGAGGAGGAGGCCCAACTTGTATTTGCTAAGAAGATGGGAGACAAAGCCTAGATGAAGGCTTATCTCAGGGCCCACAACTTCACTGGCAGGCAAGTCTGTCCTATGTCTGAGAAGACACTACAGTGACATGTTAGTGATAGCAAAGTAGACATTCACTTAGGAAGAAGGAAGGAGGTATATCAAACTCAAGGTATACAGAGGATGGTACCCAAACCTACCCCCAAACCACAGCCAACAAAACCTGACCCTACACCTCTTCCCTTTCCTATCAAAACTGAACCCACTAACGAAACTTACACCCCTGAACCTACACCATCGGCCTTACCTCCACCCTCATACACTACCTCTCAACAACCACCACAACTACTCATCCTAAAACCCAAAACGTAAACCAAAACCCAACTATTACCCAAGCCATTCTCTTAACCATATGAGCCTCTGACCTTAGAGGAATTTATGGAGATCAAGAGGGGGCTCATTAACTGCATAACATTGAGTGACATATCTTATGAGGAAGATTCCAAAAGACTGAGATACATTTATGGCTCTTCCTATTCCCTCACAAGAGATTCATTCCTTGATCTACCCAGGGGAACACTGGACCAAGCTCTTTAACACTTGGCTACGAAGTCAGACTCCCTCAAGGAAGAATAGAAGGAACTGAGAACAAGACTGGTGAGTCTACTGGACACTAGGAAAGGGGACAAACTGACAACCATGTCCCTCACTCCTAGGAGGAAAATCGTCCAGTGGAGGTTTGACGAACCCTCTCATAACTTTGTTATGGACAGGGAGAATAGTGAGGTCAACAGAGTTGACACACCATCTCTGCTACACTCAAGCATATTTGATATTACTGAGTTAGTAGAGAAATCATTCTCCAATCCCTCCAACTCTCAAGTAGCTACTCATATTAGAAATCACTTAAGCAGCCTTCATCTTCATGAGCTAACCAAGAGATCAAGAACTAAAGACGAGTTGAAGTTAAGAAAGGAAGAAGGAGAAGGTGCCACTGCAAAAGGAAGTTCATTCCTTCAAATTATTCAAGGACCTACTTTAGATTCCATAATTTGATGGGAATTTGACTATAATTCTCATCAACTAACTCTATTTAGAGGCCCACAACAAAGGGTACATGTCATTCATAGCAATAGATTAGATCTCCTTTCTACGAATGACTTGTACAAACTTCTCAGCACCACTTCAGGAAAGAACAGGGAGACTAGCAAATACCTCCTTCCCTTGGTGCTGAAAGTTTTAAGAAAGAGAAGGGAGTGAAGTTTGGTAGCATCAGCCTAGGGGGAGTTTGTTAAATCAAATGAGGCTGGTGCAACCAAAACTACACTTAGAAGATTTTGAGTGCAACTGACCAAAGACTTCCGAAGACAAAGATGCACTTCTGAAGCTATGTTAAACATCTTTCGAAGCATAAGGATAAAGAACTTTTGAAGTAAGAACTCTGTCTTCCAAGACTAAGTAGTTCTTCTCTGAAGAAAACACTTAAAAGATTCAAGACAAAGTCTTCTGAAGAACAAAAGCCATGAAGACAAGCACAAGTCTCGGAAGAAGTTATCTCTTCTGAAGTATAAATGGTTTTGGAAGAACTTATTCTTCCGAAGCCATTTAACCTTTGGAAGAACTAACTATGAACCATTGGACATAAGCATGGTCTAAGTGACACATGCTGCCAACTCTGATATGTTGCATGGCATTTTCCCACGCCCATGTAGCTGCCTATACTTTATTCCCTTGTTCACCTTTTTTAGTTAGTACAGTAACCAACTTTAGTTAGTAACAAAAGAAAAGTCATGGACATGTCATGACTACCTAATCTAGGATAGTATTTTATCTTAGATAATTTACCTCTAGCAATGTAGTATTTGTTTAGATGTAAGTTACAGCTGGTTTTCTAAGTATAACTTGCTGTAGATAGTAGTATATATAGTTTCTCTTTCTAACTCATTTAGCATGCTTTGTAAGAATCTTGTAATACTGTGTTGAGAAGTAATATATACAAGTATCTTGAAAAACCACTTCTTGTGTTCATTAACTTAGTATATTATTGTCAATTTAGCTAGAGATTCTGCATCATCAAACGAGTGAGACTTAGTGAGTTTGTGAGGAAAATATTGTGTTAAGAGACAAACACCGATCTTGCACTGACTAAGGTATGGTAGTTTCTTAGATTGGATGGTTATTATCAGCGAGTCATCAAAGGGTTTTCAAAGATCACATAAACGTTTACGACATCAACTCATAAAGGCACCATATATGATTGGGGTGACAAGCGAGAGTCTGCATTTAAGGTTATTGAACAAAAACTCTATACTGTACTGATATTATCTCTACCAGAGGAAAACAACTGATTTCGTGGTATATTGTGATGATTTAATCCAAGGTCTCGGTTGTGTGTTGACGCAATACAAGAAGGTTATCGAACACGTTTCCTGTTAATTAAATGACTATGACAATGTGATTTAGTACCATTCGGTAAGGCTAATGTGGTAGCCAACGCACTAAGTCGAAAGTAACACCTAAACCAAAGTGAGTGCAAGCATTAAAGCTTACCATTCCGCTAGAGTACCTGATTAAATCCGTAATGCTTAAATTTAGGCTTTGAAGGACGAGAGTCTGAAGGTAGAGTCTATATGAGACTCGGAAAAGCAATTAGTGACAAAATCTGAAGGAATTCGTTACTTTATGGAACGAATATGGATTTTTCTTATGTGAATTTACAAGAGCTGGTAATAGATGAAACTCATAAGACTCAATATCCTATTCATCAAGGTTAAGGTAAGAAGTACCATTATTTGAAAGTTCTTTATCGGTGGTAGAATGTGAAAGGTGATATTTTCATGCATATAAGAAATTGTTTACTTATTCTAATGTTAAGGAGGACTACGAAGGACCATCTAGTTTACTACAACAACCACAAATTCTAGAATGGAAGTGGGAGTAGATCTCAATTGGTTTCATTGTTAAGTTCTCTCGAACACTCAGCGAATGCGACTATTTGGGTAATAGTAGATTGCTTGGCAAAATCTGTTAGGACTGTTTTCGTATGGAGTACTAACTTATTCTGCATGAAACCAGATCAAATAGCATGGAATTCTATTTGATTGGTGATCCAATCAGTGAGAACAACAACCTGATCGATCTAACAATTAAACAAATGTTAAGAACTAGTTGGAATCGATCTGGAACGAACTATGAAATTAGACGGACGAACTGGGACGCTATGGACGGCTAGGGTATGATAGTATTCAAAGTGTTACGTTTTCCCACAAATTAGCATGGTTCAGTCGTGCGACTAAGTCATGCGTTTGACTCATACACATGACTGAAGGTTCAGTCGTGCGACTGAGTCAATCTTACGTCTCAGTCAAACGACTGATCCAGTCACCTGGTTCAGTCGTGCGACTGGTCCATAAGTATAGTCCATTCGTGCATCTGGTCGATAAGTATGGTCCATTAGCATGTATAACCACCTGATTAAGTTGAACACATTTCTGAATCATTATTGTCTTAGAACTATATACAACAACCTCAAACCTATATATAATGTTCATTCATATGTGTAATACTAAATACAATAAGAGTTTGATATAATCAAAGAAAGATAAACATCCAAACACATATCACATTTCATTAAGCACTTGCATTATATATGTGTAAGAAATGAAAGACATTTACATTGAAGTCCATAAACTAGGAACATCGTGTATCAACAAACTCTCCCTTGGACCTAGTTTACCCTATTGTCTAACATTCTTCATATGTTCTTGAAATTAATTATACTTCTCCTCTTTAGTGACTCCAGCATGTATCTCAAAAGCAAAACAGAGTCGTATGACATGTTGGAACTGGAGAGCTTGTACAATGTCTTGTGTGTCATAGAACAGTGGCCACTTGTATAATATATAAACATCGTTTGCTAAAAAGTTAGTAAGCCATACTGGGTCGAATACCCAGATAGTCTCTATCTTTCCTTCTCTGTTCAAAACTATGACCGCTTCCCCCGTCCTCCAATCATAATACCATCACTTGAAGTGAGGTGTAAAATCCTATGGCATCTCCCTTAAAGGAATCTTAGACATGGTCTTTGGAGGTCTCCACTTTAACACCACCTTCCTTCTTCCCGAGATCGAGTCAACTTCTATTTTATGAAGAAACCTCCTTGGTTGTTAAGGTTTGAAGTTGACCTATCTAGTGTGGTATTCCTTCTTTAACGCCATCTCAAACCATCCCGACATCTTCCTCGGGTTGGCATATAACAGATCTAGGCAGGCTAATCTGTTTAACTCAAATCCAGGAAGACTCTTCAGATCATATGGATATCTGAAGTACTCAATCCCTTTCTC
This sequence comes from Flaveria linearis, assembly GCA_024085815.1. NCBI lineage: Eukaryota > Viridiplantae > Streptophyta > Magnoliopsida > Asterales > Asteraceae > Flaveria > Flaveria linearis. The sequence goes on along the minus strand of CM044009.1, from coordinate 39,257,766 downwards.
CCTTTTCACTGCATACACATCTAAATCCTTAAAGTAAGCCCAACTGATAATCTTACCCGACACCTTCTGATGTCTCTTAACTTTGTACAATTTGGTGTAGGCAATTAGCTTTGGTGGTTCACATTGAGCTTTCATCTCTATCAAACATGTAGCCCATTAAGCTTTCTTTAGATCTACATCAGCATCTGCAGCTTGAGCTTTACCTTCGGCCTCTTCTTTCTCAGTCGCTTTCTCATCTAGTTTGTCAAATGTATCACTGCCAAATGTCTCATCCAAGTCAGGGATAACATTGCAATCAGGGTCAGTGTACTGAGGATAATGATCTGACGTGACATCCTCTATCTCTATTTCATCCACTCCTTGTAATTCCTCGTTACTCACAACATCGACGTCCGGAGCATCTTTGACTATCTCGTCTGGGTTGAGTCTGAACATCTCAGCGAGATGTTCATCAGACAGATCATGGATAATCTCTCCTTCTTCTGGAGTGTAACTCACAGACCGTCTCACAATCCCTTGCAAATCAAGAATCATAGTAAGTTGAGTCTTGATTTGATGAAGGGGAGCGACATCATACTCATCGGTCTGTTGAGTTTCATCTGTTTGATTAAACAATCAACAATTCACACATAATCATTAATCAAGACATTAAACATAAATTATCATTAATTACATTCATGTAATACACAATTCAAGTACAAAAATTTTCAAATACATAAACTATCTTAATCGTTACTTTTGTCTTGTACTTGAGGCTCGTCAGCTTAAGGAGCAGAGGACGAGGTTTCTTGATCTTGATTCCTTTTAGTGCGCCTCTCTCTCGCTGATTGATTTAAGGCTGATGCGTTAGCATCACCTTTAGGATCATCCTCATCATCATCATCCTTCTTTTTCTCCTTTCCACTCTCTCCGGTTCCTCCTCATCACTATCTTCTTCTAATTCATCATCACTTGAATTGTCATCATCATCACCATCATCATATCCATCTCACATAATCTTCAGAGGTTCACCCTTCTTTCCCTTCAGCCATAACATGAGTTTCTTGTTCTTCCTTTCCAACCCCTCGATCCTCTTGACGTATGTCAGCACTAGCTCCTTTTGAGCTTGCAGGGCCTTGTGAGCTCGAACTAAAGCTCTCTTATGAGCTTTCAACTGCTCAGTGAGCTAGGCAATTTGCTTGCCCTATGCTGCATTAACCGCCATCAGCTGGTTCATCTGGTTGGCCCTAAGATCATCCGTCGCCAATAGCTTAAGCACTAGTCTGTTTAGGCTCGCCAACTGTTCCTCTAACCCAACCATGGGTAGAGTAGTGCCCTGTGGAGGTGGGAACTGGGTGCATGTTCCAGCTTAGGGAATGGTAGGTGTAGTAGTGGATGTGGTGTAAATAGGAGTAGGAATAGGAATGGATTGTGGAGGGATGGTTTTGGGTATGGTGGGTAAGGAAGATGTGGGTATATGAGTGGTGGTGGGAATGTCAGTGGCAGAGGTGGTGGTAGTGTCGGTGACAGTGGTGGTGGTAGTGGCTATGGTGGTGGAGGAACTCATCAGGATGATCCTTTGTCTTTTCCCCTTCTTGTCGTAGGTTTGCGCCTTCTTTTCCTCCTAGACCCCCTAGTAGTCGAGGCTCCCCTAGGCTGATGGGCTGGTCTGGTGTGTATAATGGATCTGTGACCACAGTATTAACACCCTCAGCACTAGTTTGGCGTCCACCAACCGCATCTTTCCCTTTCACAGTAGCCACAACCCTGCTACCAACTCTCCTGGTGAGAGGCTCCTCATCTAAATCATCATCTACATCTATCAGGAAGTCCTGGTGGATGGCAGCTTGCTCGGATCCACCAAGAGCTGAAGAACCACTCTTCTGAGGTGGTGGAGGAATAGTAGATGTGTCAGTGGCTCTTGATTGACTCGAGCCCTCATCTCCAACACCTTGACTATGATCCTGGTCATCATCATCATCATCTTCGTTATCATCGGGAATCATGATAGGGTCAACATCGGAGTCGTTGTCAACATGGCACCACTTCTTTCTGGTTGGTGCTACATAGTTGATGTTGGCCAGATGATCGAATAACCTCCTAATCGGGGGCTTCACCTGCTTACCCCGGAACACCTTCATCCTGCCTAACGTGGTGTCATCCATAACCTCCAATGACACCTCATCTTTGATGATCAGCTGTAGAAATCGGGGATACATGTAGAATCCCTCCGTCCCCGTAGCCTCGATGTTCTCGCTCATGTAATTGAAGAACATCCTAGAGAAACTGAATAGGTGGTTGAGCACCAACGCAACAAACGTGTTCTGAATTTGGTCACTCATCTCGTCAAAACCACCGTGTCGGCAGGCTATGCACTTTAGGATTACATGTGCTAAGAATTTGAATGGCGGGCACATGTTGCTCTTGTTAAGCACGCCGGTGTTGATGTCGACGGCGTACTTCATCCGTAGAAAGCACCCCCTCACAGTCATTGGATGCAGCTTGGTGGGATAGTCCGAGTCGTCTCCTAGATCCAAAACCCTCCTCAAGTCATCCTCTCATATGTCTATATCCTCTTCAAAGATAGAGCTCCAAATCCAAAAAGGCTCAACAGATCGGTCTATAATAGCATTCTCCCAGAATGCCTGCTATAGTGAGTGGTCAGGTGTGAAGGGAGTAGATATGGCGCGGTGTATCCTCGATCGGCGTAGAAACTCTATGATCCTGACAAAATTTGAAGCATTCTGAGAAGTATTGTTGAGATATGCACAGATGTTGTGCTTAGTGCTCATCGTCCATCTATCAGCCATTTTACTGCAATACACGCAACAAACATGTTAGCTCCTTTCACAAGAAAGAATATTTGATCTTGAACAGATCATATCAAACTGGTTCAATACGATTGAACCATACAACTGAACTCAGTCATACGATTGAGCCTCCGACTGAGCTTAGTCGTGTGCCATGACATGCGGTTAAGTCGGTCGTGTGACTGAGTCATCGACTGACTCAATCGTGAGATTGAATCATGCATCTGGCTCAATCGTGCGACTGAAGTTCATCAGTATGTCCTGTCGTATACGCACTGTGCGAGTCCAAGATTTTAAATCTTTATCAAAAGAGTCATTTTCATATCAAGATTGGATTCATTAGACGTGCATAGACTCGTTGTTACACTCATTATCTGTTAAATTCCCATTAAAGTCCATTCAGAGGTCCAATTTTGGGGTTATGTGTTTCGGTTTGAATCTTAAATCATTCAAACAGGTTTGCTTTGATTTTACGTTTTGATGTATCATGATTTTGTTCTCATTGTACCTGTAGATGAATATAAATCGGTTAGTAAGGAGAAATCGATTGAAATCACATGGAAAAATTTGAAAAGAGTGTCCTTGGGTATTCGGGATTTTGGGAGAATTTGAAATCAAGTGTAGGGCTACGACCGACTGAGCCCCTTTTTTATACTGATTTGAGTTTCAGTCGTGCGACTGGACACATTCGGACGATTCATACGTGTGACTGAGGTTTAATAGTACGGCTGACTCATACTCCTTTTTCCAATCGTGCGATTGGTTCATTCTGATGCTTCCAATCATACGACTCGGTCATCCTCATGGTTCAGTCATGCGATTGAGCCATACTTGTGGTCCAATCGTATGACTGGGCCATACTATGGTCCATTCGTGCGATTGGCTGATACTTATGATCCAATCGTGCGACTGGCACATACTGATCCAATAGTGCGATTGGGTCATTCTGGTAAATTTGACTTAGTTTGTTCCATTAATTCACATACTGGTTGTTGATATATGACATTTTGACTACTAATCATCTCAGACATGATCCTTTTAACTAAAAACTTTTTGATCACCTCATACGTGATCCTTTTAAATAAAAACCTTTTGATCACCTCAGACATGATCCTTTTAAACAAAACCTTTTGATCACCTCAGGCGTGATCCTTTTATATTTCAGAAACATGCTTCTCATAGTTAACGTTCGGCTCATTTTGTGACATTCACAGAGTTCAGTCTTGTTACATAGTCCGACATCGACTCAATACAAACAACTAAAACAGGAAAAACTTTAATTAAACTGAAACAAGACATATTTTTGTGTTTTTCGTTTGAGGTGGGTTGAAAACATTTTAACATTACCTAAACTATTTCTTCCCCTGAGCATAAAAACATTAAACATTAACACCATCTCTAGAAAGATTCTTATGGAATCATACAGGCATAAACATAATCATTTGGGACCGTTAGATTTGTTTAGATAAGAGAAAATGTTATATTTACCCATCACAGAATCTAATTCATCTAAGAGTCAAAAGTACTAACAGGAAATCATGCTAGAGCTGTTATGTAGCACACATTGATTTTGACCATCGGGGAATGCAGCCACGATGATTGTCAGTATATTTGTCCACCTAAATCCATACACAGATTTTTGACACACATTGGTGATTATTTAGGTTTATTATTTCAACAAGCATTTGTGGATCCCACACTTATATGGTAATCAACTTTCCGCAAGAGATTTTTGAGCGGTCTACGGGTTTTTGACACGAAGAAACTATTCTAAGAGCTTTCAAAGAGATGTCAAGCCTCAGGTCAGTGCCATCGCACATCAAAGAGGTGCAAACAACAATGAATTCTAGAGTATTTGGGTTATGCTTTTCCTTAGGTCAGTGCCATCGCACAGCAGAGATGCACACAACCTATCTTCTTGTTAGAGCTATTTTATTTTACATATAACAACAACATTTTCCATTAGCTTGATTGCGTTTCACATTTTTCATGCGCTTTGCTCATTTTTATGGTCGTCCGCACACATTTGTGGCATTCATTTGCTCCTCACCCCTTATTGGAAATACGTTGATTGTGTTAACCAAGGATGAGATGGAAACCCACAGCCTGTTGAATGATTCAGTTTTAATTTATTCACCAATGAAGTCTACTCGTCTATTGTGTTGAATCTACCGACACATCATATAATGGACTAGCAACCCCTAGGTCTACTTTCTCTATGTAACCACAGTAACAGACTAGCTTACTATCATTTTTCCTTTATTTGGCTTAGACTTCTCAGACTTATAACTTTTTGTATTTTTTAATATAACATTGTAAAACATTTAAATCTTTTTGATGTCCTAAACAATTCGATCCCTGTGTAGTATCATTTTCATAATATTGAATCAATTTCACAGATTTGATGTCTTTGCTTTTCAGCTTATCTGCCCGCCCCTTTTTTTTAAAGTAATTAAATACTAACTACTGAAACTAAAACTATCCTCCCCCTAAAATTCTAAAACATAAAATCTTTTTGTATTTTTTGAAATTTTAAAGGCAGCAGATAAAAAATAAAATAAAGAAAAATAAAATTAAATAAAAGAAAACATAAAGACGGACTATAAACTTGATTCGTCTGGAATCACATCATCTTTCTTTTTAACGCCATTAACCTCTAATAGATAACTAAATCGAGGTTTATCAAAAGCTTTTGTGTAGAGGTCGGCGCGTTGAAATCCGTGTTAATTTTAACAACATCGATTAATTGCTTTTCAAAACAGTCACGTATAAAGTGATATTTAATTCCGATGTGTTTAGTATTGGGGTGTTGGACCGGATTATTAGTGACAACAATAGTAGCAGAATTATCAACAAATATAGGGGTGTTGGAAAATTTCAAACCGTAGTCTCGTATTTGCTGTTGAATCCACATGATTTGTGAACAGCAACTTGCAGCAGCAACGTATTTAGCTTCATATGTTGACAGAGCAACAGACGTCTGCTTCTTACACTGCCAGGTGACTAATCGTCTTCCAAACAACTGACATCCCGCAGATGTTGACTTGTAATTCATCTTGCAACCACCATAATCTGAGTCACTATACGCTGTTAGCTCAAAGTCATCATCATGAGGATACTACAACCTAAGCGTTGGAGTACCCTTCAGATAAGGAAAGATCATTTTTACCCTAATCAGATGATTTACTTTTGGTTTTGCCTGATATTTGGAACAGAGACACAAGGCGTACATAATATCAGGACGAGAAGCTGTGAGGTACATCAAAGATCCGATCATTCCTCGATAGATAGTGGCATCTACCAAATCACCATTTTCGTCGGGTGCCACATCATGGTTTGTGGCAAGTGGAGTACCAGCAACCGTTGCATTCACCATGTCAAACCGACTAAGGATATCTCCAACATATTTCGTCTGATGCAGGAGGATCCCATTAGGTGTCTGATCTACCTCTAAACCAAGAAAGAAGTTCATCTCTCCCATGGCAGTCATTTCAAACTCAGCTTTCATCACCGATTCAAATTCTTTACATAATGCTTCGTTTTTGGAACCGAATATTATGTCATCCACGTATATCTACACCATTAGTAAATCACCATCTTTTTCCTTTATGAACAACGTGCAGTCAATTATACCTCTGCGAAAGACATGTTTCAGCAGATGAGTAGAGAGTTTCTCATACCAGGCTCGAGGGGCTTGATAGAGCCCGTACAAAGCCTTCTCTAGTTTATAAACTGTATCCCAACGATAAGGATCCTCGAATCCATCAGGTTGACTGACGTAAACTGTTTCACGGATTTCACCATGAAGAAATGCACTTTTCACATCCAATTGATATATTTTGATCTTCATAAAGGATGCATAGGCTAGGAAGATTCTAATTGCTTCCATCCTTTCCACTGGTGCAAACACTTCATTGTAGTAAACTCCTTCGACTTGCCTGAACCCTTGAACAACTAGCCTAGCCTTGTTTCTGATTATGACCCCTTGGTCATCCTTCTTACACCAAAGAACCCACTTAGTGCCAATCACCTTTGCACCTTCTGGTCTATCCACAAGTATCCAGACGCCTAACTTCTTAAACTGTAGGAGTTATTCTTGCATGGCACTTACCCATGCCTCATCCTTTAAGGCATCGCTTACATACTTGGGCTCAACTTGAGACACAAAACATCGGTATGCCCCATTGTGTATGTACCCATTTTCCATGACCGCAGCGTAGTCAGTTGAGTATAGCTGATTTTTTGTCTGAACTCCTGAGAGAAGATCCCCGATGATGTTATCCAGGGGATGATTCACATTAATCCTAGTTTCGGGAGTTGTAGGTACAGCTACTTCATCATCCAGGTTTTGAATCACATGTTTAGTTTCTGTGGCTGTTGAATGACTAGGTTCAGAAGTTCCAGTCACTTAATATTCGACTGCAGGTGTACTCTCAACAGTGTTGACCTGTTCCTCATGGTTCATATTGTCATCATCAGAGGAGGGATCGCTTATTTCTAGATCTCCCCCTGAAGTGGTAGAAATACCTTCTAATGGAGCCGAGGATGTCGAGTCTCAAGTAGGAGTATTCAGAACATCGTACATCACTTGAGCGGCCACCTCGTCATCAGAATGGGAAGAACGTAGATTAAAGGATTTAAAAAATCCATCATAGTCAAAGAAGAAGGAAGGTCCTTTTCCAGCAGGGGGTGGTGTATCTTTGGACATCAACATTACACCACACTTCTACCTAACCAATTGAGTTATTATAAACCCTTTTGTCTGGTATACTGTAACCAAGAAAGATACCTTTTTCTGCCCTCTCACAGAACTTCCCAGTCCGATTTTTCTTTAACAGCATGAGGGGGCTCCAAATGGTTCTAGATACTCCAAATTGGGTTTACGTTGCTGAAGCAACTCATAACAAGTTTCCATGATGTTTGGCCACTAAGACTTGATTAAGAGTATAGCACGCATTAGCCACTGCCTCGTTCCAGAATTGAACCACTAGTTTTGAGTCAGCTAGCATTGTCCTTGCTGTTTCTATCAAGCTCCTATTCTTCCATTTAGCAACTCCATTCACATGTGGAGTGTAGACAGAAAAGAATTGATGAACAATCCCTTTCTCTCTACAGAATGTCTCCATCCACTGATTCTTGAATTCTGCCCCGTTGTCGGAATGTATATTCCTCACTTTCAGCTTGTAGAGTGACTCCAATATGGTAACTAGACGTTTGAATAATTTAAATGTCTATGACTTCGCTTTCAAAAACATCACCCAAGAAAATCTTGAGTAATCATCCGTCACCACAAAGCAGTACCAATCTCCAACAATGCTCTTTATGCTGACAGGGCTAAACAGATCCATATGTAGAAGCTCAAGAGGAATTTTGATAGAATGAACTTTCTTTGATTTGTGAGACTTCTTTGTCTATTTCCCTTTCTTGCATGCTACGCAGAAATCTGGGAGCTGGAAGTTCTTGACAGTAACTCCGTCCACCAAATCATTTTGAACCAGATGATTTACCTTCCTGGGATTGATGTGTCCCATTCTCCTATGCTAGGAAACTGAATCCCTCTCAGTTGCTTTTGACAAGAAACACTAAGCAGTAGACTGAGTTGTGGAGGCTTTTGAAAGGTCCAAGACATACAGGTCGTTATATCTTGAGGCCGACATTAGAACTTGCTCCTCCTTGATAACATACACCTTCTTAAGAATGTAACACTTTTTATTGTGCGACATCCATCACCACAAGGTCCGTCATTTAATGTGAATTCCGTTAACTATTCTTAGAACATTTATTCCTCACCCTTATAAACCATTCGTGTGGATATCATACTTGATGTATTCTCTTTTTCAGTGATGTATCATTATTTGTATCCATATCACTTAAAACACTTATGAATAGCACCAACGACATCACTAACTAAATTATGTTATATAATATAAACATCATTAATAACATCATTTTCAAGATACGAACAACATTAAATACTTCCCTATAATTAATATAGCGCGCGTATTTACGTCGTTTTCAACCGAAACAAGTTTGGGAACTAGGGGGCTAAGTGCAGGGACTAAATGTGACAAATTGCCAAACTAGGGCTGGGTATAAATACCCACATACCAGCCCTAGTCTTCATAATATCTTCTTCTTCCTTATCTTCTTCTCCACATTTCTTCCACCTCCTTGCACCTAGAACTGCCCCGTTTTCTCGTGATTTCACCGTTTAGACTATAACTACAACCAGGACAACACGTTTCAAGCAGGTAGATGACCTTGGTCATCCGTTTTTGCTCGTTTTACTTCTGTGAATTCTAGGGTTTCGGGTGCTCGGGTTCAACCCGAGCACAAGAGGTCGTAGGGGTGCGTGTGTTGCCTTTCTGAGTGTGCATCTTGCTTAGATATGTTAGATATGTGTTTCTGGAGGTCCTTGATATGTGAAACCCGTGCACGGAGCAACCGAAGGCTGCTCAGCACTCTGCAGTCGCGAACCTACTGTTCAGGCGACTGGGTCTGTCATACGACTGAGTCATGGGACTGGGTGAGTCGTGCGACTAAGTCCATGCGATTGGGTCTGTCGTGCGACTGAGAGTGAGTCGTGCGATTGAGCCCATACGATTGTGTGTGTCGTGCGATTGAGTCAATGCAGATGAATGTGTGTGACCGTGCGTGTATCGCACGACTGAAGGTCCAGTCGTACGAATGAAGGTAATTCGTACGAATGAAGGCTGAATCGTGCGAATGGAAGTTGAGACGTGCGATTGGGTGTTGTGTGGTACGACTGAATGCTTAGTCGCACGAATGGGGGTTCAATCGTGCGAATGAAGCTGATTCGCATGATTGAGAGTTGATTCATAGGAATGGAGTGTCCAGTCGTGCGTCTAGTCATGTCATGCAATTGGAGTCATTGTGTGTGGATTCTTCCTGTGTGCGGTGTGTGTGGTCATGTGATGTTAAGGTGACATCGACACGGTTGTCATTGCTAATGACGATCTTTAAGATTAACACTATCAAATTTATTAATGTTATATCAAATCAAATCAACTTAACATTTTACAATTAGCAACAAACGATTCATAACACAAGTGCTTACCAAGTATTTCTCTGACAACAATAACACTTTTACACAAATATCATCGACAATGGCAACGCTTCTAGTACTTGGATCTACCTAAGATCTATCGCGCGTGTTTGTGTGCAAGCGTTATCCGCGACCGAACCGATATGACCCGACCCAACTAAACAATATTGTTGACATCAGACGCATTATTAATGCTTAACATAACTGTCAATAGGTGATTAACCGTTCATACATACATACAAGTTTGGGAAGTTACATCATACATACTTACCACTTAACAAGTGAGTTTCGTGGCCCCTTTTTACGCTTATACAATGTTTCAATCTTTTACAAACACGGGGGAAAATTATGCTCACCCGTTTTCAATGCTGTGCGACATACATACAATTTTCATACTTGGAATCAACGTGATACTGTTTTGTGAGTATATATCTGATGCATACATGATGTTACTGTGTGGTTCTTCGTACAACCATTTAATTCTGGTGTTGGAACCGACAGATAGGTATTAGTAGTACTACGGGGTTGACACCCCCACCCTTGACAGATGGTTACTCGTGAGTACCATCACACTGCCAGGAACGGGCCTTGGGTGAATATATTCCGACAAGTTGTTGTGTGTACGTCATTAGGTTTGGTTTTATAAAACTCATGGTATGTGATTTTGCTTCCTTATAACTGTATGCACGGTATTCCACTACAAACACTATACACCATCAATTACATGTTTACAATTTAAACCTGCGAAGATCACCAACATTATTATTGACAATTTTGAGCATATCTTTTCAGGTAACAATGAGAACATACATATGAACAATTATTTTGAACAATTATTTTGAGACTGAACAATTATTTTATACATAACAATTAGTATTCTTTCGGAATACTAATGGCTCATAGGCATTCTTTTGTCGTGTTTATGAACAATTATTTTGTACATTGTTGCAGTCCATTAAACAATTAACATTCTTTTGGATACTTGTTCCCGGGTTGTGGGAATTTCATACAAGAATACAATTATTGTGATTATGTGAATCGTTTATGTGAATCAATTACAAGTTTCTGTTTATGCTTATGGCTATGCTGTCGTGGATATTGACTAAACACGACAAAAGTCTCCATTTGTGCCGGGTGTCGTCATGACACGCTATGTCATCAATTACATATATATTGCATCTCTATTGTTAACCATGTGTTATGACTATCCCGTCTCGCTTGCATCCCCAGTTTCCGCTCTCAGCGGGGGTGTGACAGACTGGTATCAGAGCCATTGGTTATAGAGAATTAGGCAATTCAATTGACCTAGACTATAACCTAGGAACCTTCATGTAGAATGCATGCTAGGACTGGCTTACATTTGATATTACATGTATGTTCCTCTATACTTGTTTCTTATCTCCATACGTGTTCTGTACATATATGTTTTGCTATCTGATCATCCTGAGGAAGACACCATTACTCTTAGTCTTTCTACACGGGATGCCTTTATACTAGAATCTTACGTTCGTATGCGCACTACATTATATCATTAGGTCGGAATACCCAAACTGAAGGGAAACTTCACAGATCACGCGTAGCGTCGATCTCAAATACTAAATCCGACCTAAGATAGTATGCCTGAGATCCTGAAAGTATGAAGGATAGACAACTATCATTAGACTAATTGTGCTTATGTGCTTGGAGTTTATTTGCTATCACGTACTACTATTGGAATACTAATGGCTCATGGGCATGAGGACATTACATGAATCTTGCTTGATGAATGTTGTCAATACTATGATGTTAACTCGGGGTAGGTGAAGCTAAGGGTGACCATGCTACGCAAATTACCATTACGGGTGCACACGAGATTGCAGTTTGCAGTGTATGTGAAGTCTGTCTAATCTTACCATGAGATAACGATCATGAGTATTACAAGTCTTCTATTCTATACCCTAGGGTGCTAGGATCATAATTCTAGTAAGACCTTGTTAAGGGTAACAAAACATTACCAACACCTACTATTACTTAAGTCCTGTCCTACTTAGAGCCTTCATGGTATTTCCAATCATGACATTGATTTTATTCTCCACGAAACATTCCTCCACTTAGCACTTCAGTAGCTAAGGAACTGATTGAATGCTTACAATGAAAGTGGACTTCAAGAAATGTAGAGGAGTGATGATACTCTCTACACATACATTATGTTATTCATTGGGATGATGCTAAGGAAAATCGGATGTCAAGTAACAGTTTAGGCATCATTCTAGGTATACCGTGGATGTGGTGGGAACGCTACGGGGAACCCTATATATAAGCATCACCGGTATACTAAGAATGTGCTTAAACCGAGCTACGTGATGGTCCTGATTGACTGAAGCATGGATTGTTGGAACTTGATGAGTGGAATCATACATGTATCTTCAAGTGACTAAGGTTTACATGTTTACTAAAGTTTACATGTTTACTCCTTTTATGATTAGAAGATGCCGCCTTGAAGAGTCACATGCTAAACAAATCATGAAGGTGAGACCCCACAAGGTAGAGGTAGGGGTAGACCACCAAGAACAGGTGGTGCTCCCGCTGGCAACAATCAGGGAACTGAAAACCCTGATATAGCTGCTCTGATTGCTCAGCAGCTAGCCGCACTGATTCCAACTATAGTGACTCAAGTGAGCGATACTCTTCTGAATCATAATCTCCACGGGGATCATGATACTAATGATCAGCATAACCAAGGAACAGGGGAGGATACTGGGATTGGTGGAACAACTGGTAACAAAACTGGGATTGATAATACAAAACGGGGATGTTCTTACAAGGAATTTATGGCCAGCAAACCCCAAGAATTTGATGGGAAAGGTGGGGTGATAGCCCTAACTAGATGGCTTCAAAAGATGGAGGCAGTGATTGACATCAGTGAGTGCCAAGACAGTCAAAGAATCAAGTATGCCACATGTTCACTGCAGGGCAAGGTATTAACCTGGTGGAACACCCAGGTTCAAGCTAGAGGAAGAGAGTCTGCGATGCGGATATCATGGGATGAATTCAAGGCATTGATTACTGAGGAGTACTGCCCACTCAATGAAATGTAGAAACTAGAGCATGAATTCTGGAATCATGCTATGGTGGGGGCTGGGCACGCAGCTTATACTGATCGATACCATGAGCTGGCGAGGCTAGTCCCACATCTTGTGACCCCGGAGTAAAAGAGAATTGAGAGGTACATTTGGTGACTTGCGCCTTAAATCCGGGCAATGGTAACAGCAGCTCCTCCTCCAACGATTCAGAGCGCAATTCTGAAGGCTGGCGCTCTAACTGATGAGATAGTAAGAACAGGGGTGTTGGGTAGGGGAGCAGAGAAGAGAAAGGAGGCTGGAGTAACGAGCCGGTCGAGCGCCGGGAGGTTTGATAAGAGGGCCAAGATGACCCGAAATTTTGTGGCCGTGACTCAGGGCAAGAGGGAGTATGTTGGGCCTCACCCCTAATATGAAAGGTGCAACTATCATCATCCCCCAGCAATGCCATGTCGGGTGTGTCTGAACTGTAGACTCCCGGGGCATCAAGTGAGAGACTGCAGAGTGGCGCCGAATCTGGTTGCACCCGTCAACGCGGTTAACCCCGCCGGGAATGCCAGAGTCTGTTACGAATATGGAAATCCGGGTCACTACCGGAACATGTGCCCCAAACTGAATAGGGCACCGGGTCAATAAGGGAATAACCAACAGCAAGTGATGGCGATAGCTGGGAATCAAGGTCCGGCTAATCAAGGGAATGTCGCTCGAGGACGTGCATTTGTCATTGGAGCTAACGATGCTCGTCAGGACCCGAATGTTGTTACGGGTACGTACTTGCTCAATCACCACTTCGCATCCATATTGTTTGATACTGGAGCAGACAATAGTTTCATATCCTCTGATTTTGCACACATGCTTGCCTTGAACCCTAGTAGACAAGAGACTAGCTTCTCCGTAGAAATGGCCAACGGTAGAGTTGTACAGGCCGATGAGATTATTAGAAAGTGCTCCATGATATTGGAAAACCATGCCTTCGACATAGACTTAATACCTTTTGAGCTGGGAAGTTTCGATGTGATTGTGGGGATGGATTGGTTGTCGAAACACGGAGCCGAGATTGTTTGTCGGGAGAAAGTAGTACGCATCCCCATGCCAAACGGGGAGGTACTCAAGATTCAAGGAGAATGACTGGGAAGAACTCTAAAGCTTATATCTTGCATGAAGACACGTCAATGTTTACGAAAGCAGTGTTACGCGTTTTTAGCCCATGTAGTGGAAAAGAAAGAAGAAGGCAACAAGTTGGTAGATATTCCTGTAGTACGAGATTATCCGGATGTATTCCCTGATGACTTCTCGGGTTTGCCTCCTCCATGACAGGTGGAATTTTGTATAGAGTTGGTTCCTGGAGCTACGCCGGTAGCAAAAGCACCGTATCGATTAGCACCATCCGAAATGCAAGAGTTATCTAGCCAATTACAAGAGCTCCTGGAGAAGGGTTTTATTCGACCGAGCCATTCACCATGGGGAGCACCGGTCTTATTTGTCAAAAAGAAAGAGGGATCGTTCCGTATGTGCATCGACTATCACGAGTTGAACATGTTGACTGTGAAGAATCGATATCCTTTTCCCATAATTGATGATTTATTTGATCAGTTGCAAGGGGCTTCATATTTCTCCAAGATTGATCTTCGTTCTAGATATCATCAACTAAGGGTTTTCAAGGATGACATATCGAAAACAGCATTCAGGACTAGTTATGGGCACTACGAGTTCTTAGTCATGCCATTCGGACTGACAAATGCACCAGCTGTGTTCATGGATTTGATGAATTGAGTGTGCAAACCTTACTTGGATAAGTTCGTGATCGTGTTCATAGACGATATACTTATCTACTCCCGAACGAAAGAGGACCACGAGGAACATCTACGAGCGATACTGAGTCTAGTACAAGAAGAGAAACTTTTCGCTAAACTCTCGAAGTGCGAATTTTGGCTTCGAGAAGTGAAATTTTTGGGGCATGTGGTTAACGAAAATGGGATTCATGTAGATCCCGGCAAGATTGAAGCAGTGAAGAAATGGGATGCACCCCAGACACCTTCAGAGATACGGCAATTCTTAGGATTGGCCGGATACTATCGTCGCTTCATCGCAAATTTTTCGAAGATTGCTCAACCGTTAACTTTGTTGACTCAAAAAGACAAGAAGTTTGATTGGGGACATGCACAAGAACAAGCATTCCAAACATTGAAGGAGAAGTTGTGCAACGCACTGATATTGTACCTCCCAGACGGGACTGATGATTTTGTGGTGTACTACGATGCTTCACATCAAGGATTGGGTTTTGTGATAATGCAGAAAGATAAGGTGATTGCCTACGCCTCACGACAACTTAAGGTGCACGAAAAGAACTATACAACTCATGATTTGGAGTTGGGCGTTGTAGTATTTGCACTTAAGATATGGAGGCACTATCTGTATGGAACCAAATGCATCATCTACACAGATCATAAGAGCCTTCAACACATCCTGAATCAGAAAGAACTCAATTTGCGTCAGCGACGTTGGGTGGAGTTACTTAGTGACTACGATTGTGAACTCTGGTATCATCCGGGGAAAGCAAATGTGGTGGCTGACACCCAAGTCCTAAAGAACGCGTGAAACCACTACGTGCTAGAGCTTTGGGATTGACTATTCAAACAAACTTGAAGGCTCAGATCCAACTTGCATAAAGTGAGGCATTGAAAGAAGAAAACCTTGCGGGAGAAGAATTCTGAGGGTTGGACAAACAGATGATTTGCAAGGATGATGGTATACAGTACTTCATGGATTGTATATGGGTACCCAAATAGGGAGACGTCCGTACTCTAATCATGGAGGAAGCGCACAAGACACGATATTCTGTTCATCTTGGTGCAGACAAGATGTATCACGATCTTAAGGATCTATACTGGTGGCCAGGCATGAAGAAAGACATTGCTATGTATGTAAGCCGATGCTTGACATGCTCGAAACTTAAGGCTGAACATCAAAAACCATCAGGATTTTTACAGCAACCTGAAATTCCCGAGTGGAAATGGGAGAACATAACCATGGATTTCATTACCAAACTCCCTAGAACAAGTAGCGGGCACGACTCGATATGGGTCGTAGTGGATCGGATGACGAAGTCCGCTCATTTCTTACCGATCCGAGAGGATTACAAGATGAAAAGTTGGCAAGATTGTACGTAAAGGAGGTCGTGACACGGCACGGAGTGCTGGTGTCAATCATATCCGACCGTGACAGCCAATTTACTTCACGATTTTGGCAAACGCTACAAAAAGCGATGGGCACTCGGTTAGATATGAGTACCGCCTATCACCCACAAACAGATGGCCAAAGTGAACGAATAATACAAACGTTGGAAGACATGCTCAGAGCTTGTGTAATCGATTTTGGTGGTAACTGGGACACTCATCTACCAATGATTGAGTTCTCTTACAACAACAGCTACCATACAAGCATTGGATGCGCTCCATTTGAAGCATTGTACGGGAGGAAATGTAGATCCCCAGTTTGTTCGACTGAGATTGGTGAAAGCCAGCTAACAGGTCCAGAGATCATTCAAGAAACAACTGAGAAGATTTTCCAAATCAAAGATAGATTAAAAGCAGCAAAAGATGGCCAAAAGAGCTATGCCGACAACCGTCGGAAGCCTCTAGAATTCGATGTTGGGGATCACGTTCTACTCGAAGTCTCTCCCTGGAAAGGGATTGTACGATTTGGAAAGAAAGGGAAGTTAGCCCCAAGATACATAGGACCATTTGAGATTACAGAAAGAATCGGTCCGGTGGCTTACCGATTGAGGTTGCCACAAGAACTCAGCGATGTACACGTCACATTTCACGTATCAAACCTCAAAAAGTGCCTGGTGGATGAAACTCTATATGTGCCAATTAAGGAAATCAAGATCGATGAAAAGCTTCATTTCATCAAAGAACCTATCGAGATCATGGACCGAAAGGTCAAACGCTTAAGGCGCAGCAAGATACCGATCGTTCGCGTGAGATGGGACTCTAAACTGTTGGGTTTGTTGGAACATAAAATCATAGTTTAACCGTTTAAACTTTCAGAAAACGCAGCGGAAGTTTAGCATTATAATCTTGTTTATAAGCTGAAAAATATGTTCATTAGATGACCATATTAATGTATAAAACAAACCCAAAGAACAAAGGATCATTTATGTGAATTAGCAAGCTATGAACATGTGAAAAACTACATAAAATCACAGCTTCATAGAGCTGTGATTCTACCTTACTGCAGCAGCAAAAATCGACTAAAAGAAGATGTTTGATGAAGATGGAGATGCCCAAAATGCAGCCAAGACTTCAAGGATAGAAGTCCTCAAGCTAGTATACCCCAAGCTCTATGCAAACACCTCTTCTTGTTAGGTAGAAAACACCAAAATTCAGCTCAAAATCAGCTAGAAAACCCTCTTTTCTTGCTGTCAAAACCGTAGGAAGAAAGAGAGAATGAGCTGAGTTTTTGCTTCTTGCATATGATGAGAATCATGATCTTGGAATGCAAGAACCTTTCTTGTCATTAGAACACTTCAAGAACAACACAAGAACACATCAAGAAGAACACATAATCAGCTCCAAATCCTGCATATGTTGCTGAAAAAAACCGTGAGGTTTTTTAGAGAGGGAGAGTGTTGTTTTGTCTTGTGTGTCTTGCATGTGTTGTTGTCATGATCAAGAATGAAAATGAAAGGAGAGCTGATATAATCTAGTTAGTGGAGGAGACAAGAGGGCATGTGTGTTGAGTCTTCAAGGGAATATGTTGGTGGAAAACATGAAAGGCATGCATGCATGAGTGTTTTTCTCAAGACAACAAGCAATGCACTAACATGCACATGCATGCTACTTTGAACGGCCTCAAGGGCTAAAATTTGGTGGTTTCCCTTTTCTTTTAATCAATATTTGAGTTTTTATAAAATAGGTGATCATATTTTATAAAAGCCAAATACTAACACACACATATATTGTCTACTCTTTTAACTAGTTTATACAATTAACCATTTAATTGTATAAGTAGTATACTCTCATTATTATTTGATGTTATACAACTAATTTGTATAATACTTCAAATAATATTATTGAACAAAATATCCTCATAAATTGTTCCATCTCATATGCAACTTATTTAGAAAACCCATTTTCTAAATTGGTGTAAATATTTAATTGCATGATCATATCATCAATTAAATATTAATTGGTGTTTGCTAAGCTTGTTATTGGGTATAACCCGACTTGGATCATGACGTACTAACCACATCAATATTCTAAGTGTGTTGGGCACATAGAATCCTACAATCTCCCACTTGCCCAAGATTCATAGAAAATTGATGCAAGCAGTAAATGACGCCTAACAACGGTTTACTACCCTTAATACGCATGACTTATGGCCATTCAATAACATCATCCCATTCAAGTACCCTACTTGAAATGATTTAGGTGAATCAATCATCTATCCTTTTGTTACAGATGTCATGTTAAATCCAAGGACACAGAATGATCATCCCTTGTTGATTTAACTTAATCAGGCCTTAGACATCTAACTCTCAACGAATAAGAGGAACAAATCCCATCTTGACTACATACGTTTCTCACAATCACCTTATGTCATACCTGAACATAGCCTTATGTACTGACAATTATTTCATATCAGTGAAGAACTAGTTCAAGGTGTAACACTTGGTGAATATCAAAACCCAATATGTATCTCAGGTCGAAGGATACCAAATGATATTCGCCTTTACTCAAATTTACTTATGATCAATCAATAAGATTCCATGTAGTAAGATTTGAGATGCGGGTTAGTCCAATATTTGTATCCCACAAATATCTATGAACCTTGGTAGCAACCTATTACTCTATATTCATCCTTATGAATATCAACCAATCCAAGTTCATAATAGTCTTACCCTCACACTTGTTCCCACAAGTATGAACGACTACGGACATTTAGAGTAAATAATTTACTCATGGATTAAACATGCTAAATCGGAACATTAATTGAGACATTATAACCAAATAATTTTACTCAAATAATAAAGAGTTCCACATATTCAAATACAAAATTTGATCAAGTCCAGTCACTAGAATATCGAAGTCCTAAGGCATAGGTATGACTTTCATGCTTTGTCCTTTCGAGGAGCTTCGTGAGTGGATCCGCAATATTTTGATCAAAGTGAACTTTGCGAATACATATCTTTCCCTTTTCAACTTCATCCCTTATGTAGTTGAATCTCCGCTCATTGTGCCTAATCTTTTGATATGCACGGGGTTCCTTGATTTGAGCAATCACACCCTCGTTATCACAAAAGATTTCTAAGGGGTCTTGAATGGTAGAGACCATCCCTAGATTGGTGATAAACCTTTTTATCCATGCAGCTTCCCAAGCTGCTAATGAGGCGGCTATGTATTCAAATTCTTTAGTGGACAATGCTATCCTATTCATAATGGAGACGTACCCCAATTGTGATCGAGGATCATCTCGATCAGTTTGAAACTAGCATTCGTGTAACCCTTTACAACTAGTTCCTCTTCATCAGATCCATATATTAGAAACATATCCTTAGTCCTCCTAAGGTATTCTAATATACTTTCAACAGCCATCCAATGGGTGTTACATGGATTCTGCTGATATCTACTTGTCATGCTTAACGCGCATGACATGTCCAGTCTAGTGCATATCATCGCATTCATGATGGATCCTATAGCAGACGCATATGGGATGTCCTTCATGCGATCTTGCTCATCCTTTGAGCTTGGACATTGAGATGCACTCAATATTGTCCCTCTTTGAATAGGTACTATACCTTTCTTAGAGTTTACCATCTTGAACCTTTTTCAAGATTTTATCTATATATGCACTTTGGTTTAACCCTATCAACCGCCTCGATCTATCCCTATAGATCTTTATTTCCAAAATATAGACGGCTTCACGGAGATCCCTTTTGGAAAACCAATTTCCAAGCAAGGTTTTAACACCTTCCATGGTTGGAATATCATTTCCATATAGTAATATGTCATCAACATACAATACTAAGATTGTGATTACACTCCTACTAGCCTTTTTATACACATGAGCCTTGTCAGTATCCAAGTTTCCATGCATATTTGTTTTCTTCTCGAAAACCCACTTGCATCCAACCGGTTTGGAGTTAAGTGGAGTGTCAACCAATTCCTAAACTTGGTTGCCATACATGGATTGCATCTCTACATTCATGGCTTCCAGCCATTTGTCACAATCCGAATTGGACATTGCATCATGGTATGTAGTTAGCTAATCGGAGTCAACCTCATAGCATCCATCCATGAAAAATCCATATATTTCAGGTGAAATGCTAACTCTACCAGATCTATGAATGTTTTGTGTGTATTGATCAACCTCTTGATCATCATCAACAACCTCTTGATGACAGCTAGTGTCAACCAAACGTGTATCGGCATGTGGATCTTGATCCTCATCAAATTCCACTGTTCTATACGTCATTCCTTCCATAAGGAACTTGGCTTCCAAGAACTCTGCCTTTCGAGCAATAAATACCTTTTGCTCTGTTGGATCAAAGAAGTAGTATCCTATACAGTCCTTTTGGATATCCAACAAACATACACTTAGTGAATCGACTTTCAGTTGGTTTGGGTGTTAAGCTTAACGTAAGCTTCATAACCCATAATTTTAAATATGATAGCGATGGAACTATTCCATTCCATATTTCAAAAGGGCGTCGAATCCACATTCTTGGTTTGGGCCATATTCAAAATACGAGCCCCGGAGAGTAGTGCGAAACCCCAAAATTGTAGAGGTAGTGAGCTTATAGGCATCATAGGTCGAACCATATCCAATAGGGTCCGATCTCCTTTCAGACACACCATTATGTTATGGTGTTCGGTGAGGAGTAAGTTGTGAGACAATCTTAAAACTTTCTAGATGATCCCTAAAAGTCTCACTTAGGTATTCACCTTCTCTATCTAAACGGAGAACTTTGGTAGTTCTATCGAGTTGATTTTCTACTTCATTCTTGAAGTTTTGAACATTTCAAATTCTTCATGTTTATGTGCCATCAAGTACACATGACCATAGCGACTATAATCGTCGGTAAAGGTAATGAAGTAAGTTTCATCATACCTTGTCATTGTTTTAAAAGGACCTCATACATCCAAATGTATGACTCCCAATAAATCTTTTGCCCTCTCATTAGTACCACTAAAGGACGTGTTGGTCATCTTACCTTGTTAACAAGATTCACACTTTATCAAATGAATAATTTTCATTTGTTTTCAAAAGACCATTCTTTTAAAGTGTTTAAATCCGATTCTTGTTTATGTAACCAAGATGACAATGACAAGAATAAGAGTCACTTAAACCATTTTAAGTCTCTTGGTGCATGATAGGTATAATGCGTTATTATAGGACGAATCATTATAAACCAATTCATCAACATCATTAGAAGGCATAGCCTTGAAGTAATATACATCATCCATATAAACATAAATACCATCATTTACAAACTTTAAAACATAACCATATCGTTTTAAAAGGGAAACTTAAATCATGTTCCTAGTCAAACTAGGGGCATATAACATGTTTTGAAGAACAACTTCCAAACCTTTTGAAAGTTTCAAAACATAGTCTCCTTTCTTAAAGTGCTTATTTCTTTTGAACCCTTGCAACAGATTGCAATAGTGAGTTCCACATGTGGTATCCAATTACCCATGTGCTTTGAGGAAATAACATTTAAGTCAATATGGATTATGAAAGTTGTGCTTGAGGTTTGCCCAGCATCTCTCTTATTTCTCAACTCATTGAGATAGGTTGGACGATTCCCTTTCAAATGACCTATCTCACCATACTCAAAGCATGGATCGTTTTCGGTTACCTTAGGCTTCATAAGCTTAGGTTTTGGAGGTTCCGCTTTGATCTTCCCTTCCCCTTTGCCTTTGATGTGCCCTCCTCCTTTGGCAACATTTGCCTTAGGATCGGGAATGGCCTCAACATCGTCGGGGTCGGGTTGGTTTGGAATAGGATCGTCAAGGACATTTGCCTTTGCTCTTGCTTGAGAACAATTCTTAAGTTTCGAGACTAGTCCATAATGTTATTATGGTTCAGACGATCCCTCTCTAAAATAGTTCTCAGTGATAGGGTATGGACGGTCGGGGTGGTAGCATTATTGTTTGCGGCCATTCTACAAATTTTACAAAGTTCTTTTTAGTATTTCTTAAAATTTCATTTTAATTATTAATACCCTTTATGTCTCATAGACAATTAATAATTAAAATCTAGAATCCAACGTTACATTCAAATAATGGTTAGGTGACCTTTATCCCATTATTCAAATTAACAAGGTAGTCAACTTTTGACAATTACAACCTTTTGCAACTTCTAGCGGTATGGGATCGACTTTTAAACATCATATGTAAAGTCGGCATGTTAATCCCATCAACACCATTTGGAAACCATATTTTAGGTGATCCATTCAACATGGTTTGCAAATCAAGTCACCCTACTTGCACACACATGTGAGTTTACCAACATAAGTGGTTAGGTGACCTTTATCCCACCAATGTGGTATTCCCACCTTAAGTCATAAGTTCCCTCAAAATGGTTAGGTGACCTTTATCCCATTAAGAGTTTCCAAATGACTTAAGTGTTGTGCAAAAGGACGGTGTTAAACTTGTTTGAAAAGGGATTTTTAGTTTTCATTAATTCTAGTTTTGAAAACTCTATGTACCTTGTATTTGCATGCTTTCAAATACAAGGTATCCTATGGTTCATTTTTAATAAAACCTCTTTTATTAAATCATCAAATCTTTTAATAACCTTTTATTAATCACTTAATGATTAAGAACCATAGATGCAAGGTATCTTATGGTTTATTTTTAATAAAACCTCTTTTATTAAATCATTAATCCTTTTAATAACCTCTTATTAACCACTTAATGATTAGAAACCATAAATTTCCAGCTTGTTAAGTTTGCTAATGAGTTTGTTATGCATATCCAAATATCAAACAACAATCATACAACAAACAACCAAACAAGCATAATATAAACAACCACAATGTGCATAACCATAGCTACTATTGTGACCACACTTGTTTGCCATCACAATTGTGGTCATTTGGTCTTTCCTAAGGGTTGAATACAACACAAAATAGAGGTCTTCTTAGACTCCCACTTGAACTTGCATCCATATGCTTCAAGTCCCTTTTTTGTGTCTTTGATGTCCATCTTTGGGTCTTCATTTTTGTGCATCTTCCTTTTACAAAAATTATATCCTAATACATTTTTCTAAAAAAAGAAATGCACCTAATCTATTTATTACATAACCAAATGAATAAATAATTACAACCCAAATAATAAACACAAATATTACAACCCAATTGAATGAATAAAAACAACCATTAAAACCATCCAAATCACACAAGGCCTTAAGCTAGGTTATGCACTTTAACAACCAATGATCATATCATTTATTCATATAATGAAACCCCACTTAAAACCACCAAATTTCAGCCAACATAAACTGAAATTTTTGGTTTTAAATATTGTCTAAACAATCAACATTTTATCAACATGTATTTCTTTCAAGATTTCATCAAAAGCATGTATGATATAATCGTGAAAGTTGGGGATTCATCAAAACAGAAATGTAGCAGCCCATAATCAGCCTATTATGAGTTTAAAATCATCCTCTAAAACTAATTTTTAAAGGACAAGAACAAGCAAGCTATGCACATAACCGGCTCTTGATGCCATTGTTGGGTTTGTTGGAACATAAAATCATAGTTTAACCGTTTAAACTTTCAGAAAACGCAGCGGAAGTTTAGCATTATAATCTTGTTTATAAGCTGAAAAATATGTTCATTAGATGACCATATTAATGTATAAAACAAACCCAAAGAACAAAGGATCATTTATGTGAATTAGCAAGCTATGAACATGTGAAAAACTACATAAAATCACAGCTTCATAGAGCTGTGATTCTACCTTACTGCAGCAGCAAAAATCGACTAAAAGAAGATGTTTGATGAAGATGGAGATGCCCAAAATGCAGCCAAGACTTCAAGGATAGAAGTCCTCAAGCTAGTATACCCCAAGCTCTATGCAAACACCTCTTCTTGTTAGGTAGAAAACACCAAAATTCAGCTCAAAATCAGCTAGAAAACCCTCTTTTCTTGCTGTCAAAACCGTAGGAAGAAAGAGAGAATGAGCTGAGTTTTTGCTTCTTGCATATGATGAGAATCATGATCTTGGAATGCAAGAACCTTTCTTGTCATTAGAACACTTCAAGAACAACACAAGAACACATCAAGAAGAACACATAATCAGCTCCAAATCCTGCATATGTTGCTGAAAAAAACCGTGAGGTTTTTTAGAGAGGGAGAGTGTTGTTTTGTCTTGTGTGTCTTGCATGTGTTGTTGTCATGATCAAGAATGAAAATGAAAGGAGAGCTGATATAATCTAGTTAGTGGAGGAGACAAGAGGGCATGTGTGTTGAGTCTTCAAGGGAATATGTTGGTGGAAAACATGAAAGGCATGCATGCATGAGTGTTTTTCTCAAGACAACAAGCAATGCACTAACATGCACATGCATGCTACTTTGAACGGCCTCAAGGGCTAAAATTTGGTGGTTTCCCTTTTCTTTTAATCAATATTTGAATTTTTATAAAATAGGTGATCATATTTTATAAAAGCCAAATACTAACACACACATATATTGTCTACTCTTTTAACTAGTTTATACAATTAACCATTTAATTGTATAAGTAGTATGCTCTCATTATTATTTGATGTTATACAACTAATTTGTATAATACTTCAAATAATATTATTGAACAAAATATCCTCATAAATTGTTCCATCTCATATGCAACTTATTTAGAAAACCCATTTTCTAAATTGGTGTAAATATTTAATTGCATGATCATATCATCAATTAAATATTAATTGGTGTTTGCTAAGCTTGTTATTAGGTATAACCCGACTTGGATCATGACGTACTAACCACATCAATATTCTAAGTGTCTTGGGCACATAGAATCCTACATAAACGAGGACCGGAATTCACGTAGGAACTAGAAGATCGGATGAAACTCAAATATCCACATCTATTCGAGGATTACACTCTTGGACCTAACACAAGTTGAATTTCGAGACGAAATTCTCTCAACTGGGGGATACTGTGACATCCGTCATGTGACAACCGGTCCCAAGGTCACTATTCTAAACCCTAATTCAATTGCATCATATCCCATCTTATGTGTACTAATAATGAAAACAATTTAATTATATCAATAATGTTAGAATCACCAATTGTTATTTGATCCATTTTCATGATTCTATGTGATTTATGTGAATTTAGTCATTTTGAGTCTTGCCTTCTTAGAAAATTCATGCCCGAGAATATTGATTAGTCACCCTTGCTAGAATACAAAGCCTTAATTGAAATAATTTAAAAGTATGAATACATACACACACTTGGAAATTTTGGATTATGCATGAATGATCATGCACATGATATAAACTAATATCATCTAATAACTAACAATTTTACACTACACTACAAAATAATACTACTAATTATCATGTGAATAAAAATTTTAAATCAAAAACCCCACAAAATGACAAAATCTCGTCCGCCCCTTGAACCCCCAATCACCACACTTGCTTACCACCACACTCCACCTTCCTATCATCCATTCTCCTTACATGCAATTCTCCCTTTTGCAAGACACTCACTCCTCTCATTCTCTCCTCTCTCTCTCTCGGATTATTCACACCAGAAAACACACACAACACTCTCTAATCCTCCTCCTTTCCAGCTCCAAAATCGCGAACAACAACAACAACAACATCGGCCAGCAACAAACCGTAAGAAAGATGACCTTTTGGTGATGTTTTGAGGCTTGGAACGTGCAAGACTTGAGTTTCCAGCTCTTGTTCGAGGTTCTACAGTCAAGTCTAAGGAGATTTCAACCATCCACGACCATCCACACCTTCTAAACCGTGAGATACATCAAGTGTAAGCTCACTATGTTCGGTTTTGGTCATTTCTCAAGTTAAACTTCATTGTTCACCTAAAAACCCTATTTTTCTTGTTGTAGCAGAAACTTCTCACTACTACCTTGTTCTTGGAGAGCTTTACACATTCTTGAAGGTATCCTACAAGTATAACATGTCAATCTATAGGTGTAACAAGAGTTACACCTAGAAAACCCTCTTTTTGGGTGATTCTCACCACCCAACTTGTGCATCTTGTAACCTTTAAGAACCAAACTTGTAACCTGCTTTATAATGACTCATTAAACTCCTAATAATCTTCTTTGAATGTTAAAAATGTTTGTACACCATGAATGGAAGGTGTTAACATAAGAACACCATGAAAAACCACTCTTTTTACAAGTTACAACACACCTCAAACACTTTCTTGAAAACCCTCTTAAACAAGGAATATAACCTGCTCAAAAATGAGTTTTAGACACCCCAACAACCTGATTTTTAAGTTAGATGAAGTTTTTTATAATGAATAAACTTAAGTTACAATGATTTACACAAGTATAATGGTCGGTTATGGCATTTTTTATGTATTTGAAGGCTATGGATGTGTAGAATGACTAGGCCACAATTTGGGACTGTTATTTGAGTAGGTTTTTATGAATATTAAGAGTGTTAATATTGTTTAATCTCTGGAACAAAGGACATGTTGTGTTTAGACCCATTTTGATCACTTTCGGGACCCAAAAACAAGCTAAAATTACTTAAAAACAAAAAAACTTGAACTATAAACTTTTTAAAGAGAATTCCAGGTTAATTAAGGATTAATAAAGTATTTTGGAGTTAATGGGAATTTTAGTGGTCAAAAGATAATTTAAATGGAATTTTAAGTGAAAACGGGTGCTAACCGAGAGACGTTTTTAGGAAAATCTAAGAAAAATGGATATAAGGTGAGAAATTATAAAAATCATGGCATTCCAGTAGGATAAATAATAAAATAACTCATAAAGTGGAAAGGTTGGTCAAACAAGCTTTTAAAATGGTCAAACCCGGTTAAAAACGTGTTTTGACGGTTTAAACGTAAAAACGAGTCTTCCCACTACTAGGGGTAAATTTTGTGATTTAAAAGGTTAGAAATTTATGAAAATGACTTTTAAAATTTTGCTACTGGAACTAGACTCAAAAACATGAAAACCCATAGTCAACCATCTTAAACCCTTCGGTTTTACCGTAACCGGCAACGTTAAACGCGTAAATTATAAACCGAGCCCATAAACTGAAAATTTGAGTATGCATTCTTAAAATAAAGTTATATTAATTTCTTGAAACTGATTTTTGGTTATAAAGGTCATCTAATACAAGAAACCAAACTTAAGGGTAGAAACTGTCAATTTGGAAACTTTCGGGGCTAAACTGTAAAATTTTGTTAAACTAACCGACTCCAATAAGCAACTTAGTCACTTTATTAGCATATTTATCATATATTCTGGACTTAGTAATGTAAAAACCCATAATTGTATGAGAAACCTTGAGTTTCCATAAAAGGAAACTTTTATACAAACCCTAATCGAATCAAAGTCGAACCCGACCAACTAAGGCTTAGACACTCTTGATGCACCTTAAATAGGTTAGAGAAGTAGCTAATCACTTAATATATTCATGTTAGGGTGCTAGACTTGAGATATTCCCGGCACACGAAGGATTTCTTTGCTAAATATCTAAGGTGAGTTCTAGTGATCCCTTTTTACTTACTGTTTTTGGGATGGAACATGCTCTCTTGTTTATGAAATATGATTGTGCTTTATTTGATGCTTGTATTTGGGATTTTTGGATACCTGCTGATACTTATATCATGATCATTAATTCTTTTGTGAACCGCTTGTTTTATGTGGATAGATCTATTTGGGGAATCCCCCACGCACAGTGGCTCCCGCTACAGGGAGGTACCCCACTGAGATCCTGAGGGGTCATTTATGGCATGTAACAGGTTTTTAATAAGATACTATGGTGAACCATCCTAGCAGGAATGGTTCACTGTTCTGAGGCTTGGTTCTTTCCTTCGGGAATATCCGGTTAAACACAAGTTTAGAAGAGGCCAACCGGGGACCAAGTGAAGGGTTGATTGTGATACCCCACGATGACTGATACTACAAATGATGCTTTTAAAATCAAATGAGATTTTCATAAACTTTCACACTTGATTCTAAAACCTTTTCTGTGGACTTTAAGAGTTCCTTTTATTGTTTTGAAACTTTAAGAACTTGAATTCACCAACTTTTTAGTTGACACAATTTTCTTTTGAGCATGTTTCAGGTAACCCGTGAAGACTCTTAGCTATTATGGAAGACTTAGACTCAACCCCGAGACCATGGCATTTGCTTGTGTGACCAAAATCATGACTTGAACAATTTGATTTAATTACTATTTTATTTTGTTGAACTATGTAAACATTTGGGGCTCGATCTGTTTCCAGCCCGGTGTCTTTTAAAACTTTAAATGCCATGTGATGTTCTCTCCCTTTGAGCTCCTATATTGGTTTGTTTCCGCTGCCATGTATGTTGTTGCTAATCTGTACGTCCCACCCTACCGGGGCCCGGGGGTGTGACACGTCATCGCAAGGTCTGTCATTTAACGTGAATTCCATTAACTATTCTTAGAACATTCATTCCATACTCTTATAAACCATTCATGTGGATATCATACTTGATTTATTCTCTTTTTCAGTGGTGTATCATTATTTGTATCCATATCACTTAAAACGTTTATGAATAGCACCGACGGCATCACTAACTAAATTATGTTATGTAATATAAACATCATTAATAACATCATTTTCAAGATACGAACAACATTAAATACTTCCCTATAATTAATATAACATGCGTATTTACATCATTTTCAACCGAAACAAGTTTGGGAACTCGGGGGCTAAGTGCAGGGACTAAATATCACAAATTGCCAAACTAGGGCTGGGTATAAATACCCACATACCAGCCCTAGTCTTCATAATTTCTTCTTCTTCCTTATCTTCTTCTCCACATTTCTTCCACCTCCTTGCACCTAGAACCGCCCCATTTTCTCGTGATGTCACCGTTAGGCTACTACTACAGCCTAGACAACACGTTTCAAGCAGGTAGACGACCTTGGTTGTCCGTTTTTACTCGTTTTACTTCTACGAATTCTAGGGTTTCGGGTGCTCGGGTTCAACTCGAGCACAAGAGGTCGTGGGGGTGCGTGTGTTGCCTTTCTGAGTGTGCATCTTGCTTAGATATGTTAGATATGTGTTTCAGGAGGTCCTTGATGTGTAAAACCCATGCACGGAACAGCCGAAGGCTGCTCAGCACTCTGCAGTCGCGAACCTACTATTCAGGCGACTGGGTCTGTCATGCGACTGAGTCGTGCGACTGGGTGAATCGTGCGACTAAGTCCATGCGATTGGGTCTGTCGTGCGACTGAGAGTGAGTCGTGCGACTGAGCCCATACGATTGTGTGTGTCGTGCGATTGAGTCAATGCGGATGAATGTGTGCGACCGTGAATGTATCGCACGACTGAAGGTTCAGTCGTACGAATGGAAGTCCAGTCGTACGAATGAAGCTAATTCCTACGAATGAAGGCTGAATCGTGCGAATGGAAGTTGAGACGTGCGATTGGGTGTTGTGTGGTACGACTGAATGCTTAGTCGCACGAATGGGGGTTCAATCGTGCGAATGAAGCTGATTCGCACGATTGAGAGTTGATTCGTGTGAATTGAGTGTCCAGTCATGCGTCTAGTCATGTCTTGCAATTGGAGTCATTGTGTGTGGATTCTTCCTGTGTGCGGTGTGTGTGGTCGTGTGAAGTTAAGGTGACATCGACACGGTTGCCATTGCTAATGACGATCTTTAAGATTAACACTATCAAATTTATTAATGTTATATCAAATCAAATCAACTTAACATTTTACACTTAGCAACAAACGATTCATAACACAAGTGCTTACCAAGTATTTCTCTGACAACAATAACACTTTTACACAAATATCATCGACAATGGCAACGCTTCTAGTACTTGGATCTACCTAAGATCTATCGCGCGTGTTTGTGGGCAAGTGTTACCCACGACCGAACCAATACGACCCGACCCAACTAAACAATATTGTTGACATCAGACGCATTATTAATGCTTAACATAACTGTCAATAGGTGATTGACCGTTCATACATACATACAAGTTTGCGAAGTTACATCATACATACTTACCGCTTAACAAGTGAGTTTCGTGGCCCCTTTTTACGCTTATACTATGTTTCAATCTTTTACAAACATAGGGGAAAAGTATGCTCACCCGTTTTCAATGTTGTACAACATACATACAATTTTCATACTTGGAATCAACGTGATACTGTTTTGTGAGTATATATCTGATGCATACATGATGTTACTGTGTGGTTCTTTGTACAACCATTTAATTTCGGTGTTGGAACCGACGGATAGGTATTAGTAGTACTACTGGGTTGACACCCCCACCCTTGACAGATGGTTACTCGTGAGTACCATCACACTGCCAGGAACGGGCCTTGGGTGAATATATTCCGACAAGTTGCTGTGTGTACGTCATTAGGTTTGGTTGTATAAAACTCATGGTATGTGATTTTGCTTGCTTATAACTGTATGCACGGTTTTCCACTATAAACACTATACAACATCAATTACATATTTACAATTTAAACCTGTGAAGCTCACCAACATTATTGTTGACAATTTTGAGCATATCTTTTCAGGTAACAATGAGAACTGAAGATCTAGGAGTGCTGCCTTAGTGGAGACCCTAGGATGCATTTTTGAGACTGAACATACATGATGAACAATTATTTTGTACATTGTTGCAGTCCATTAAACAATTAACATTCTTTTGGATACTTGTTCCCGAGTTGTGGGAATTTCATACAAGAATACAATTATTATGATTATGTGAATCATTTATGTGAATCAATTACAAGTTTCTGTTTATGCTTATGGCTATGCTGTCATGGATATTGACTAAACACGACACAAGTCTCCATTTGTGCCGGGTGTCGTCATGACACGCTATGTCATCAATTACATATATATTGCATCTCTATTGTTAACCATGTGTTATGGCGATCCCGTCTCGCTCGCATCCCCGTGTTTCGGCTCTCAGCGGGGGTGTGACATATTGTCAAACATGACCTTAAAGCCCTTATCACAAATTTGGGAGACAGGAAGCAAGTTATTTTGTAATTTCTAAACGTTGTTTACCTTGTCGAACTTCACCTTCTCGTTCCCCACTTCTCCTTAAGCGGTGATATACCCTCCTTTGTTTCATGCGAAAGATACGTGTCCCCCTTTAATTTGCTTGACGTTGAAAAGGAGGAACGAATTCCCGGTCATGTGCATGGAAGCTCCACTATCAATAATCCAGGTATTAGTGATTGCGCTACAGCGGACAACCTGCACAAAGATGAAAATCTGTTAGTTAAGATTTGGGACCCAATCCTTTCCTAGCTTGGGTTTCCTAGAGACATCACATATCATGAACTCAACCCACTGACCTTTAGAGGACGAGGACACATCTTTCTTCTTCTTGTCCTCACTATCAGACACATTACTTGATTTTTCTTTCCATAAACCAGTTTTGTGCAAGGCCTGTTTGTGGGAAACAGATGACTGGCTTATGGTTTGAACTTTTGGTTCACGAATATTCCTAGGTTTAACCTTAGGTAACACAGCTGTGCTTTGAGCTTGTCTGTGTTGCCTTTGGTATCTCAGAGGAGTATTAGATCTATATTTAAAAAACCTTTGTTTTTCATGAAAAAGTTCAATTTTTCTTTTACGTGTCTGATAATGAGAACAATCTGGAGAAATGTGTCCTCGTTTTCCACAACTGTAGCAGGATCTCCCTTCGACCGGTTGGGGAAAAGATTTGTGAGGTGGTGAGTATGGTCGGGGGTTGGACTTTTTCTCTACCTTCTTAGATGTTTCACCTTCTTTAACAAACATAATTGGTTTGACATTTTGAACACCTTTTTCTTTCATTTTATTAGGATTTTGATGATTAACACGTTTAGGGTTTGTTGGTTTAGATTTTTTAGGTTCTAAAGTAGACGTTTGTGAACCCGACCCAATATTTTCCTTTTCAACTTTATCGCACAAATCCTCTATAAGCACCTTATCTTTTAATCCTGAAGTAGTAGCCTTCTGTTCAGTGACAGACTGCATAGGTTTACCTGTGGACTCTGTATAACTGACCAGAGGTGTAGTCACCACATGATCCTTAACTGGGTTATTATTTATTGGTCTACATTTAGTATTTAAAAGGATCGCATGTGGAGGCGGCACTACTTTATATCCCAGACCTTCCCCACCATTACGTTCTTTCACTAAGTTCTAAACTATGTGAGAGGAACTAGCTAAACTATGCAGTTTTTGATTTAAAGACTCAACCTTGACTTGCAAAACTGCTTTTTCCTTTTTAGTTTCCTCTATATTAGTTAAATAGAACTTAGGGGCTGTTTGTTTTCGGCTGGCCGGGCTGACCCGGCTGACCGGCTGACTCGGTCAGCGAGTCAGCCCGTTTGATTTTGAGAAAGTGGCTTGCTGACCTGGTCTCTATTGCTGACCCAGACCTAAAAAGAAAATATGCTGACCCAGTCTCCACAACCTGATCTTTGCACCTCTAATTTTTGCACCACCCCCTCAACAACCTGACGCCAATCCCTCGCCAGAGCAGCAGATCCCCAGAACCTCCGTCACGGTCGCGACCCGCAGGCCGCCGCCCCCTCGCGACCTTGATCTTTGCACCGCCCCCTCCACAACCTGACCCCAATCCCTCGACCGGAGCAGCAGATCCCCACAACCTCCATCACGGTCGCGACCCACAGGCCGACGCTCCCTCGCGACCTTGATCTTTGCACCGTGGTGGTGCTGTTAGTGGTGGTAATTGGTTTTTGGCCGGTGACGGTGGTGGTACTGTGAGCTCCGGTGATGAGTTGGAGGAGATCGTTGAGTTGCCGAGTTTGAATGGGGTTGACTCGCCGGAATCGTTGTGTCAGGTGACGGTGGTGGACTCGGTGGAGGAGTGGTTGTCGCCGCCGTGGGCGGCAGCGGAAGTTGGTGGTTTTCCGGTGGATGTTTCTGATGAGACGGTGGGTGAAGATTTGTGTTTTTAGAAGCTCATTTGGGATTGTTGATGATGATGTTATTGGCATGTATGTTTTTGTTAGAAGGTATAAAGTGTAATTTATGAAAAGATTTATTTGTGTGTGATTATTATGATTGATTTGTGTATGATTATTATGATTTTGATTTTGATTTAGTAGTTGATTAAGATTGTTAATGATTCTAGTTGATTAGAAAATATATGGTTTTTTTGT
The DNA here is from genome assembly GCA_024085815.1 of Flaveria linearis. Classification (NCBI taxonomy): domain Eukaryota; kingdom Viridiplantae; phylum Streptophyta; class Magnoliopsida; order Asterales; family Asteraceae; genus Flaveria; species Flaveria linearis. The sequence continues at coordinate 39,224,495 of CM044009.1, read as the reverse complement.
CCGTCAAAGAAAATATTGTTACGTAAATACCGAATCGATTTGGTTCTAGTCAGATACCCAGTCAGAACTTCTTACTGGGTCAACTTCTGACTCAGTCAGATCTTACTCAGTCAGCACAATCAAACAGCCCCTTAATGTCATTTGATTGATTTAGGGCAACAACCTCGGTTTCCCTTAGTTGTTTCCCTAGCAATTCTATCTTTTCTTTATAGTTGCACTCATTTTGTTTTAAAACACGGTTTGCTTTAGTGCAGAGTTTTAAATCATTTACCAGATTATCATTGTGTTCTAATAACCTAGCAAATTTTATGTCAATGCTTTCTCTAAATATATCATATTCATCACAAGCATGTTTATCAAACAATTTGTCTTTAGAGTATACATGTGCGGAACTAGACGAATCAGCCATAAATGCAGATTCAGACTCTTCGATAACTGGAGATTCTATGTTTGCAGCACTCAATTCGTCTTCAACAAGATGATCTACAACATCTATAGCTTCTTCAATATCAGATCGTGCATGTTCAGCTATGATGTCTCCCTCAATCGCAGATCCATCGTCCAAATCATCCACTAATGCTACAATCGATTCTCCTTCAGATACAAATCAAAAAGACCAGTCTTGTCCTTCATCTCCCTGACCGACCATAGCTTTCGAATCTTTATCGATGATGCCCCATTCTTCTCTTTGTCTTAACGGTTGATCGAAGAAAAAGGGTTGTCGTTCCCAATCTTCTTCGGGTTTACACATTCACGTTTGAAATGCCCTTTTTCTCCACAGTTGAAGCATGTGACCTTGGTTTTATCAAACCCAAACGTAGTGTCTTTAGTGGCAACCAAGTTCTGCCCGTCTTCTTAACAAACTTTTTGGCTCTCCTCACCGCACTAGCCAATGCCCACATTGTATCCATACGCTCCAACTCAGTCTCATCCACTTGCTCGTAGTCCTCGTTAGCGAGATGACAATTTCCAATCTTCCCAGCGACTAACTAATCATAAGAATGAACCACTGCAGCTAGAAGATCCATGTGCTCTTTGGCAACTTCCACAGTGACATTTCCGAGATTCTCGGTCTTTAGCTTAGTTGGGTTGGAATCAGGGACAATGTATTGGGTTCCAGATGAACCTGGCGCTTTGCTTCCCGAGGAACTGCTTTGGGAACGAGTAGATGAATTTGACACAAACGCTATTTGTAGCGGTGCGCCTGATGAAGCTGGAGTAGGAACAGAATTGTACAGTGAAGGATTTTGAGCGTAGGATCCTTTCTTAGACTTGTAATTCAATCATAGTTCCTCCTCCCTTAAATTCAAGATGAAATCATTTATGTCTAAAGTTGCAAGAGTGTCATTCTATCTCAGATTAGACACAAATGGATGCTATTTGTCCGACAGAACATCAGCAAAGCTTGAAACTTTATCTTCCATAGATGTAGTCACACCATGAGTATACAGCTCACTAATCAAATGATAAAATCTATCAATGATGTCATCTAAGCTCTCATTTCCTATTGGAGAGAAATTATCAAATTCCTTTTTCAGAGCTTTAGCATTCAGCGCCTTCAAGGTTGCATTACAATTGTATCTCTTTTCTAAAGCTTCCCAAAACTTCTTTGGCTGCTTGTTCTCCGAGAATTGATGGAATATATCCTTCGGTATCGACTGAGTCAACAGTGCATATGCTTTCTTCTCAGCGTTATGTAGAACCTTCTGAGCTTCGTTCATACCCCCCAACGTCAACTTCATCCCATTTGTGTTGACTGGTACAGTATAACCAGTCTCAATAGCTATCAATAGATTAGGGTCTACACCATTCAAGTATATCTCAAACTACTGCTTCCACTGTGGGTACTCATCCAAGGTCAACAACTTCGGTGGTTTGTTGTGATTCCCTATCTCATTTTCCATAAGAAGAAGATTCTGGATACACGAGTCTTTGCTGACAGTGAACGCAGAGAACTGGTCTTCCATGGCTTAAAACATGACAAACTTAAGACAAGACGAATTCAATCGTGCGATTGAGCAAGGCGACTGGGTCAATCGTACAATTGAAGGATGCGAATGAATTCAATCATGCGATTGTATTCAGTCATGCGAATGAAGAGGATGATTGAGATAGCTTAATCATGCGAATGAACAATGCGACTAAGTCCAGTCGTGCGATTGGGATATGTGAATGGGATTCAGTCGTACGATTGATCCAATCGTGCGACTGAGGCTGCTGTGTTTGAAAAAATCAAATTTCAAACGCTTTGACACAAAATACGAGTTTTTCAGGAACCCTAATCTGCCGTATGACTAAAAATCAAAACTTTTAACTCATGCACTCTTCAAACACACATTTTGAAGCAAAAAGGTGACTCTTTTGATTAAAAACGTCAATTTTAACACCAAAACTAATTGAACCCATGCAAAATCACGAGCCTAGGCTCTGATACCACTTGTTAGGACCGTTTTCGTACGGAGTACTAACTGATTCTACATGAAATCAGATCAAATAGCGCGGAATTCTATTTGATTGCAGATCCAGTCAGTAAGAACAACAACCTGATCGATCTAACGATTAAACAAACGTTAAGAACTAGTTGGAACCGATCAGGTTCGAACTACGAAGTTGGAAGGACGAACTGGGACGCTCTGGACGGCTAGGGTATGATAGTATTCGAAGTGTTATGTTTTTCCACGAATTATGTGGTATTTATAGGTTTTCTGTATTCAGTCCTACGACTGAGCCATTAGCATTGTTCAGTCATGCGACTAAGTCATGCGTTTGATTCATACGCACGACTGAAGGTTCAGTCGTGCGACTGATTCAATCTTATGTCTCAGTCATACGACTGATCCAGTTACCTGGTTCAGTCGTGCGACTGGTCCATAAGTATAGTCCATTCGTGCGTCTGGTCCATAAGTATGGTCCATTAGCAAGAATAACCACCTGATTAAGTTGAACACATTTCTGAATCATTATTGTCTCAGAACTATGTAAAACCTCCTCAAACCTATATATAATGTTCATTCATATGTGTAATACTAAATACAATAAGAATATGATATAATCAAAGATAGATAAACATCCAAACACATATCACATTTCATTAAGCACTTGCATTACATATGTATAAGAAATGAAAGACATTTACATTGAAGTACATAAACTAGGAACCTCGTGTATCAACTAAATCTACATACTTCCTGGATATTAGAGAGACTGATTGAATTGAGAAGTTAACTCGCACCTATCTAAGAGAAAAAGTCTCTCAGCATGAGGTTCTAGTTTTTATCATCTCCGATCGTGAGATTCAATTCATTTCTAATTTTTTTGAGGTCATTGGAAAAGTTATTGGGAACATGGATGGATAGGAGCACAAAGTATCATCCGTAAATTGATAGTCAGAATGGGCATACGACTGAGACTCTAGAAGACATGCTACGAGCATGTGTTTCTGATTTTGAAAGAAGTTGGTAAACTCACCAACCTTCACTAAGGTTTGTACGATAACAGTTATCACACTGTGATCAAGGTCATACCGTTTAAGGAACCCTATGGAAGTAAGTGCCGATCACCTATCTATTAGGCAAAAGTTGAAAGAAAGTCAACTTTTTATGCACAAGACGATGAAGAATATCGTACAAATTCGTAACTGTATGGCAGCAGCAAGGTACTTCTAAAAGTTTCAACTTGACAACAAGGTACTTCTAAATGTGTCACCTTGAAAAGGTGTAATTTATTTTGAAAGAACGAGGAAAGTTAAACCTGTGCTATGTTGGATCTTTTGAGATAGTCGTTAAACCTGTGCTATGTTGGATCTTTTGAGATAGTCAAAAGGGTTGAACCAGTAGAATAACAACTTAATTTTCATGGATAACTCAGTGGAGTACATAACTAGCTATAGATTTCAAACATGTCATTCTTTGAAATGAGAAACAGGTGTACGCATAACTGCAATTCATCGAGGAACTATTTGAATCATGGACCAAGTGGTCAGAAACTCTCAAGCATAACCGCACATCTATCACTAAAGTTTGTTGAAACTTTAAACATGGACCAGAATTTATCTAGGAACATGAGTATCATATAAAGGACAAATGTTTGCAGTTACTCAAAGATGCGTTGCTAAGCGCCAAGGTTACTAGTCAAGAATTTCGGGGCAAAATTCATTCAACAAGGGGATAATGTGACAACCGAGAAATTGTCATCCTTCTTTTACCAAAGTTAGTTATATTTCTCGAACAAGGGGATGTGTAAGCACCTTGTTAAACAAGGGGATGTCTAAGGACTTGGTTAAATAAGGGGAGTTACTTTAGTTTTGAGACAAATTTCTTTCAAAGAAGGGATGATGTGACGCCCGGCATTTTCAGGTCACTTTCCGATCAACATGAACATGGTTTTCCGATCATACATTCGTGCATTTAATGTTGTTTACTTAAATGCATCGTTTAGTGCACAAACATTCACGAACCTTTCACGTAACGGTAATTCAGAGGGTCGGATCGCACACGTGTCTCTCCCCAAATGTTGGTGATTTGTCAAAATGCTTTTCAGAAAATCATAATTGGTGTGAAATTATATGTTATATGATTATGTGGTTAATTATGTAGCTTGGTTGTGAAACATGGAATTTTCTAGCATTTACGCGTTTTCGCTCATTTTCGGCTTTTAATGCCTAATTATTATAAATATGCCTTTGAACTAGAAACATGAATATTATTTAATGTTATTAATGTTTGTTTTATATTATATGAGCATTTGGTGCTTTTGGTGTGGAAAAAGTTCAATTGCGTAGCAATAAAACGATTTTTATAAAAAATAGGGGCCTTTCTTTAAAAAAAGGTATAAAACCCAGCCCCCCAACCCTAATCATCATTTGGCCATCCCCTTCACCTTCCCCTCATTTTTTCACATCAAATCACACATACACACACTAAGCACACCTTCTTTGATCTTGTTCTTGCATATTGGTAGTTATTTTCGTCGTTTCTTGCATCAAACGCGTACTAGGGATCATCATCTAATCATATCAAGTAAGTTTTTTTATGTTTGATTTCATGTTCTTTGATCTTCATGATGAACATGAACCCTAGATGATCCAAACAAGTCAAAATTTGAAATTGATTGAAATTGATTATGGATTATGTGTTAGTATTCAATATAATGATGTTTTTATGGATTGGTTTTGTGAAATTGTGTCGTTTTCATAAAAAATCAAAGCTTACTTATTAAGGAAACTTTAATTTGAGGGTTTTGTAGAAATAGTATGATTTTGATGAAATTGGATTGAATTGATGGTTCTAAGATGTTAGTTGATGCTAATGGATGAAATGTCATGTTTTGAACTTTTGATTTAGGCTCAGTTTTCGAGTACTTTCCATTAAAGGAAACTATCATGCTAATTTGGTTTATAGATGGTGATTTATGCATGTTTGATTAGTTGTGATAATTTTTATATGATGTTTAAAACCTAAGAATGGACTGGGAATAATTGAATGGTGAAAACCCTTCGTATGAACATGCTTGCTATTTATGGAAATTTTTGTATCAAAGTGTGTTGTATGATGAGTATGAAATATGTAGAAGATGTTGTGGTGATCTGATTGATTTTGAAATGCTCATAATAACATTCTAGGAAATTTGGATGAAATTTGTGCAACTTGTGTTCTTACATTTTTAATTTAGGAAAGTTTGGGCATGACGAAGTTCTAGGTTATGTTAACATGTTATGGATGATTGTTGGATATGTTACATGTATAATTGAGATGGTTGTTGTAGTATGATTAATAACATTAAAATGGATTGCACATGTGTAATGATATTATACTTTCCAAAAATAGAAGCTTCCTAAAAATAGATTTTAAAATGAAACTTTATGTGAATCATTATTTGAGCTATTTGAGCATGACTAAACATGTTTAACTTATTTGAGTCACCAACGGGTCGTCAGGTCAATCCAGTCAACTTTGGTAAACAAAAGTCAACTTTGGTCAAAAAGTCAACTTGCTTAAAAATGTCAAACATTTCTCAAACATGCTAATAGTTAGGTTGTTGGATACAACGGGGGTTCATCTTGACCATTGTAGACACATACTCATGGACCTATATTTGTTAGGTAATTATTAGTTTTTGTCTTTTAGACTTCATTCTTTCCCACGAAACCAAGGTGAGTCTTCACAGTCCCACTTTTACTTACTTTCCTTTTTAGGGGAGAAGCATGCAAACTATTTTTATCTGGTTTTAGTATTATTGGTATATCACTTGTTAGTGTAGTGCAAACATTATCACACAAGTTCTTAGACACATGAATCGTTAATCACAAGATAGTGAGGTAATTTTGTGTAGTACTATTGGGTTTGACAAACCCCACCCGCATTAGTCGTACTAACTCGACTAAAGGTTGACGGGTGTTTAATTGACCTAGACAGTTGCCACTGTTCTTTGGTAAGACATGACAGAAGGAAAAACAACTCACAAACAGTCAGCTTTAGTTCAAAATGCTAAGTAACTCGATATATAGGCTAGCTACCTATGGTATACCTTTGTTTACTTTTACCTAGGAAACTCTCAAACAAATTTACTAGATTTAAACCTATAAGCTCACCAACCTTGTGTTAACACACTTTAGCATGTCTTCTCAGGCCGCTGGCATGCATAATGATAGGGTTGTATATCTAAGGCTCATGCATCATCTTTATCTTTTGAAAGAAAGTTCATTTAGATTCATTAATGTAGGACCGGGTAAGGGATGGTCAATACAATCAGTTTCACAAAAGGAGAGAGTTAGAACAATTAACAGATCAAATAGGGAACCGATTTAAGTAGATGATATTAAGAACATAAGTAAATAATAAGATAGAACAATGAACAAGAAGTATGGTTTTTAAGAATGATGTATATTGCTCTCAAGTTCTATTACAAGTGTTATAAAGCCTAAAGATAAATACAAGAACCTAAGATACTTTATACTACAGCCTACAGCCAGCTATAATTTGAAACCCAGCTGGAAACACTAATCTAGACAACAAGAACAATGTATAGTCAAAAGGGAGATTACCTTTTGACTTTTGACTATGACATGCCATAGCTCACATCCTAATCTATTACAAAAAGGATAAAAGGTAGAAAGTAGAAAGTTACAGACCCATGACCATAATCTACAGTTGACAAAAGCATAGACCTTTTCACCAACTTATATAAGTTGGTAAGTCTTTAGAGTGGCAACAGAAAGTTGTTCAGCTTTTTGTCAAATGGTGATCAGAGAAAGCATGTATTCTCTGTCTTCAGAAGAAATCAGTCTTCTATCTTTTGGCTTCATAAGACTTTATCTCTGAAGCTTCGAAAGACTTCATCTTGGGCTTCAGAAGATTTGGTCTTTGGCTTAGAAAGATTTTACACTTAGCATATGTCCATTGAGTTATGTAAAACTTCTGAAGTAACTCTACTATGCATTTCATTCATGCATGCTGAGAGCTCTTTGGTTGCTTTAGTTTCATCAGCCTTTAAGTGTAAACCTTTCGAACTCCCCTTGGCTGATGCTCCCAAGACAGACAAGGTTACTCAAATGTTGATAGTCCTTATCAGGATCAAGACCATTCCTTTCTTCATCATTTGGTCAGGATCCCTTAAACTCTCATAGTACCTCCTCATGTCATAGAGATCACGCAGAGGAAGATCAAGCATGTCTTAAGAAAAGTTGACATCTTGACTCCTTGATCTTTAATAACATACCATCTATCTGGATTTGTAGCAAAAGTCCAGGACAAGATGGGTCTCCCAGCTACAAGAGGCTTTACATGTGTTGGACTTGGTTAAGCAGCCTCTTCTTGAGTTACCTCAGGATGCTCTGACTCATCCTGAGGTGTAGAGGTAGATTCCTTGGACATCTTCTTCTTCTTAGTATCCCTCTTCATGAACATCCTTTTCTTCCTCTTTGCAGACTTCAACTGAGAAGACTGGTCTTCAGCACCACATTGTTCTTATGTGTCTTTCTCAGTTGGGTCCTCTTCCCTCACAGGTTCAGAAGGAGAGGGATTAGGACCCTGCTATGGATCAGAAGATGAAGTTCGCTGTGGACTAGCACTATGTCTAGGTTGTGTTATCTCTTTGGGTTTAACCTTGACCTCAACTTCAGGTGCAGCTTGACTTGGTGGAGAATGCAAGTCAACAAGCTCACCCTTTTTAATCTTCTGCTTGATCACCCTAATATACTCATGTATGGTGGATAGAGATATTGGAACTGGCCTCCTTCCGGAGAATCCATACAGCTTCAAGAAGCTCATCATCCTCTGCCTATCAGTAGACTTTTTTGGCTCTTTTAGATGATGACTCTTGACTTTGCAGCTTCTTCCCTCATCTTCCTCTTAGCAACCTTTTGTTCTTTTATCACTTGTTGCTCAAGATGCTTAAGGTACTCAAATTCTATGTATTCATAGGATGACGGAAGAAGTGGAGATGCCTATAAAGGCCTGTGGCACTCAGGTAGCTAATCATGTTTTGTCTATCTCCTTCCGTGTCTACCTAAGGTTGTTGCTCAGTTGACACAACCTCTGTCTCAGGACTTTTTTAAACTAGGGAGAAGGTAGGAGCATGTTTGTAATGTCTTTTCTTCCTCCTTTCTTCCTTGATATTGAGGAGCAATTCCGCATCCTCTGCCTCCTTCCTCTCCTTTAACAACTTAGTGTCAGCCAGTTCATTTAGCTCCTCTAAGGAAAGAGAGATAAATTCATCAATACTGTAGTTCCTGGTCCCCAAGTAGTTCAATCTGGCTACCCTCAACTCATCATCTTGAGTGTTTGACCATGTAGTTCGATCCGGTCTACCTTAACATCAGTTGACCAATGACATTACCTATTTTCCTTTGTCTTTTTCTATGTTAGAACTCTTCAATAATCCTATCTTTTATCCTCTCAGATAGTCTGTCAGCTTGCATGTTTTGACTTGGATTAGCAAGTGACATGTGGACTCAAGGAAGACTGTCATAGTACTTCAGGGTCTGAAAATTGAAGCCCTCTTACTGACCCTAAAATCTATGCAGTATCAGGGCTCTCCTATTAGCATCATAGCTCCACCCTAAAACTTCATTTTCAGTATCATGGGGTGGGGTAGACATATCCCTTGGTATACCATCCTCAAACAGACTTGTATGAGTGAGTCCACATTAATATGGACTTAAGGAGATTGCTGAGTATGGATAATTGAAAGTAAGGGTGGTTAGTCCTCTATGTCCATGCTCTGAGAAGAACTCCCAGGTTCTGTGATTGCTAGGACTTTCTCCCCCTTTTGATATCATCACCCTCTTGCATAAGTGAGCTGGAGGTTAGGTCCACCACTTCCACAGGTTCTTGTGGACCTGGTTAAGTCCTTTTAAGTGATCTCTCAGGTAAGTTGCCCTTGAGACCGGTGATCTAAAGTTATAGGTCATTGACCCTCTTTTGTAAGACAGTCACCTGAGATTCCAGGTGACTAATCTTTGAGACTAAATAGGTGTAGGTTTTAGTTAATTTTTGCACCTTTAGTTTCAAACTCCCCTCATCTTCATCAGAAGAATCAAGGGGGGATGAGAGAATAGGACCAAATTCTTCTTCCTCATCACCAGCACTATGTTCATGGCTACTGGATTTCCCCTGCACCATGACAGCTTCAGTTGAAGTGTCAATGGGCTGGGTTTTCATGGTTGAGGTCTTAATGATGTAATCATTTGCTGAAGTGAGAGCCTCATCCATATGGACTTCCTGAACTTGTTTAGAGAGATCCACCTCAGTAGTGGGTGGATGCTATGGGCTAGACATGGGTGAAGTAGGAGTACTCAACTCTCCTTGAGTAGGGATTGAAAAGAGAGACTCATGGTACTCACTGAATCCCATGTCTTCATCATCATAGAATTTTAGGTTGGGAGTGGGTTGATTGAGGTCTAAAGCCTTGGGATGGTAAATTTCCGCTGAAGGTTGTTTACTAGAGTTTTAAGACTCTTGAGTGAAGGCTTAAGGATGGTGGGGTTGTGAGTTCATCAGGCTAAGCATGAGGAACCTACGCACTGATCCTTGAAGTGATGGGAGTGGTCTGCTCCTCATGGGAATGGGAGCTCCAGTGTCCACTTCCTCCTGCATGGGTGAGGATGTGGTGGCATGCACAAGCTAAGTAGCTTGTGTAGGGGTTCATTTGGATTTTCTAGTGAAGGTGATGGTTATTTGAGGCTGTTTGGGTGGTTAAGAAGTAGAAGGTGTGGGTTCACACTACCTTGTGCTGCTAGGTTGTCACCTTGAGCAATGAGCTCTAACATTTTTAGGACAAGGGTTGTTCTATCCCTGAGAAGCCCATATTAGGCTTTCTTATTGTTTTAAAGATGTCAGGCTTTATCTATCCTATTTTAAGAACATTACATGTTCCCCTTAACTGTGAGGCTAGTTCACAGTTAAGAATATCCTGGACATATCTAGGGAACATGTAATATTCTAAGGAGTCTAAGTTAGCAAGTAAGTTGGTATATACAAGCTAAGAGTACCTTAACTTGACCCCTGAATCATCCTATGGACTATGTAGGAAAGGTAGTCTGGAATTTGGTCCCATCTTCCATGCTTGTTAGATAGACAATGGATGATTACATGGAGGAGGTACTTTCACTGGGAGGAGACCTTCCCTTTTCTGAAGGTTCTTACGGAGTAGTCACCTACATAGCCTGTTAGCCTGAAGGACTAATTCACAGCAGACTTTAGGAAGGACAAGTCCCCTTTTACATCATCCATCCTAAGATGAGTGCTAATGGAGGTTGGAGTGATGAAAATTGTCCACTCCTACACTATGGCAGATAGTGCCTTGTCCCCATCCGTAGCGACCTCTTGGCAGGTCCTCCTAAACTCCAATTGTTGATCTTCATAAAGTGGAGGATCTATGGTAAGGGAGGTGAAGTAGTCAGATAGAATCAAGAATCAACAAACCTCTGAGAAACCAGGTCTTTCTTAGAATTTAACAGAGCAACCTCATTTTTTAGTAGTTACCTGTGCAAATGCCTGAAAAAATCTGGTTGATTTCTATGATCAAGGTTGGCCATTTGTTAGTAGCTTTGTGGTGAAGAAATACAAGAACAAAGGCGGTTTGTGGGTGAATTTTGTTCGGTTTATGGGTGAATTTAGTTTAGGGAATTATGTAGATGAAAAGGATAGTGAAAGATAGGGAACCGTTGAGTGTATATATATGAAATTGATTTGACACAAAATTAATGAAAAAGGATAAACTTTCAAATCCAGATGTCAGTCCCACCTCTGAAAAAGGCGCCTGAAAAGGTAGTTTTTTGGAAGTCAAAAATCTTCCAAAGGTAATTTGTCTTTAGAAGTGTTATAAAAACTTCTGAAGCCCATTTGACTTTGGAAGATATTCCTGAGCCTTATGGAAATTTTGCTTCGGAAGAAAAATACTTATAGTATTTTCACTTCTGAGTCATATTTGGTTTTGGAAGAGATTAAAACTAAGAAGGTTTATTCATAAGAGAATAAATCTTTCGAGACTTTGCTTTCGGAAGAAAATTGTTCTTCAAAAACATATAAGTACTTAGAAGCATATTTAAGCTTTGGAAGATATATCAGAATTTCTTCTAAAGGTAAATTTCTTATATGTAGTTATTTGATTTGAAGACATAATATTCTTCCAAAGACAACTTAATGTCTTTTGAGAGAAAATATGTCTAAAATTTCAAAAATTCTAAGGAATATCATTTGGAAAGTTTTCTTCCAAAGTAAACTAGGCTTATGTAGGTGATATATAGAAACCATAGGACACACATATTTTAGAAATAATCTAGAGTTAAGTTTAAGAAATAATCCTTTATGTAGGTGATAAAATAGAAACCTTAGTACACAAATAAACTAGGCTTATGTAGGTGATAATATAGAAACCTTAGGACACACATATTTTAGAAATAATCCTTTATGTTCCACTTTTTTTATCATTAATCTTTCACTTTTATTAATGATAATACTTTACGTATACGATCATAAACACACCACGTAAAGTCACATAATAATAATTATTATGGAACATAAGAACAGCTCATAATTATGCATAATAAGAACAATTAAAAACCCTAAAGTCAAACAATGGTTAAACCCTAATCATTCTGTTTTTTTCCCTCAAAATTTCAGAAAATTTCTAAATGTTCTAGGCGCATGAGCACTATGCAGGCGCATGAGCCCTGCTTAGGCTCATCAGCACAATTCGGGCGTATGGCCGTACACTTAACACTTTTTCCTACCAAGTCTTGGGCGCATGAACTATTCAGGCGCATTGGCACTATTGGGACACATCATCCTATACTTAACTTTCTAAGGCACATTTTCAAGCGCATGGGCCCTGTTTGGGCGTATGACTTTATTTAGTATATTCTAAGGCAAAAAGGCTAGGCACATGGGCCCTGTTTGGGCGCATGAGCAACACTTAGATCTTTCTAAGATATTTTTAGGCGCATGGGCCTTATGTAGGTGCATGAACCTTATATTTAACATGTTTCTCGACTGTTTATAGTCCTAAACAATCATACCATCCTATTTTAAGCTTATTAATACCTATCTAACATGCACATCACTTAAACCAATAAATCATCACTATACATGCACAATTACATACGGTTACACCCATAAAAATTATAAAAATCATTTTTAATACATATTCAGTCCGAAAAAGAGTTAAAACAGTTAAAACAATGTAAAAATACAGGGTCTAGAACTCACCTCGTGTAGCAAACAAGCACAACTCCTCCAAACTTGTTAGTTCATGAGTTCAAGCACCTAAAACAACCCAAGCAACACCAAAACACACAAACCCAAACACATAAGAACATATACTTTCGGTTTCATGGTCGAACCCAACTGAAAAACGAGCAAATTAAACATCAAAATACTTACCTAGCCAAGAATATCTCCTTTCTCTCTCTAGAAACGAATAACTCAGCTTTCTTCTCTTCTTTTTTTCTTTGTAGTCGACAAAAGCAGATGGGATTGACTTGCATGGGCGGCCATGCCCATAATATATTAAAACATTTATCTTGTACATTTTGCACTTTCACCCCCTCTACTTTGGCCTCCTTCTTTTCCTTCAAGATACTTTTGTTTTTCTTTTCTCACTATGTTTATTTTATTTTTAATTGACCAAAATTCCCGGGTGTTACAAGTCCACCCCCCTTAAACAGGTTTCGTCCCCAAAACTCGTCTTTCCTCAAAAAACTATCGGTAATGTTGTCTCATTTCTTCTTCAGTCTCCCACGTAGACTTTAAACCCTTTCTATGTCTCCACTCCACACGTACCAGTGAAACCACTTTATTCCTTAATCTTTTCTCTTTCTGATCGATAATTACCACTAGCTGCTCCACATAATTGAGCCGTTCATCCACTTCGATATCATTCAGTGGAACAATCATATCTTCATCGCCTAAGCACTTCCTTAGATGAGATACATGAAATGTCGAACGTATTCCACCCAACTTCCTCCAAAATCGATCACACATGCTCGAAGCATATCCTCAAGCATTTGGATCGTCCTCTCAGACTGGACATCTGTCTGGGGATGATAAGTCATGCTAATGTGTAGCCTCGTCCCCATCGTATCATGAAATCTCTTCCAAAATTTTGATGTGAATCGGGTGTCGCGATCCGAGACGATAGACACCGGCACACCATGATGAGCTCTCCTTAATGAACAGATCTGCCAGTCTCTTAGATGAATACTTCTCGCGGATCGGTAAAAAGTGAGCACTCATGGTTAGACGATCAACAATCACCAGATGGTATCGTACCCCCTCACCGTACGGGGTAACTTCGTAATTAAGTCCATAGTGATATGCTCCCACTTCCATTCGGGTATATCCAACGGTTGGACCTTTTCGTATGGATTCTGATGTTCTGCCTTCACTTGCAAACAAGTAAGGCACTTACTCACATACTCAACTATATCGCGCTTCATACCCGGCCACCAATAATCCATCTTCATGCCCTGGTACATCTTCGTGGCACCGGCATGAATTGAGTATCGAGTCTTATGAGTTTCATCCATCATCCGCCCTCGTATGTCTCCATAACGAGGAATCCATATCCGTCCATTTTGGGTTTTAACACCGAAAGTGTTCTCACCCAACTCTGCGACTAGTCCTCTCAGTCTTTCGGAGTTAAGGCGACCTTCTTTCAACGCCTCTTCTTGAAATTCTTTCACTTGTGTCATCAAATCAGCGGTCATAACCAACTGATAAGCCTTCACCCGAATCGGCTCGGGTCTCTCCTTGTGGCTAAGGGCATCGGCCACAACGTTGGCCTTACCCAGATGGTAATGAATCTCACAATCATAATCCTTCATAAGCTCTAACCATCTCCTCTGCCTCATGTTGAGATCCTTCTAGCTCAAAATAAATACATTAAGCTCTTGTGATCTGTGAAAATTGTGCACTTCGTCCCGTATAAGTAGTGCCTCCAAATCTTCAGCACAAAGACCACAGCCGCAAACTCTAAATCATGGGTAGGGTAGTTAACTTCGTGGGTTTTCAACTGCCGGGATGCGTAGGCTATTACCCTTCCACGTTGCATTAACACGTAACCTAATCCTGAATAAGAAGCATCTGAATATACCACTAAGTCTTCACTCCCTTCGGGTAACATCAAGACATGAGCTTGAGTCAATCTCGCCTTCAACTCCTCGAAAGCACCCTCTTGCGTTTGTCCCCATGTGAATTTCACATCCTTGTGAGTCAACTTGGTCAAAGGTGAGGCTATCATGGAAAAGTCTTGGATGAACCTCCTGTAATAACCCACCAAGCCTAAGAAACTACGGATCTTGGATGGCATCTTTGGAGACTTCCATTGCATCACCGCCTTAACCTTCGCCGAGTCTACCATAATTCCTTCAGCATTCACCACATGACCCAGAAATTGAACTTCGCATAACCAGAAAGCACATTTAGAGAATTTTCCATACAACTTTTCTCTTCTAAGTGTCCCCAATACTTCGCGTATATGGCCGGCATGTTCTTCCCTACTTTTTGAATAAATCAAGATATCATCAATAAACACAATCATTGATTTATCTAACATTGGCCGCCATACTCGGTTCATCAAATCCATAAAAGAAGTTGGCACGTTAGTCAAACTGAAGGACATAACGACAAACTCGTAGTGTCTATAACGCATCCGAAAAGCTGTCTTAG
This sequence comes from Flaveria linearis, assembly GCA_024085815.1. Taxonomy (NCBI): domain Eukaryota; kingdom Viridiplantae; phylum Streptophyta; class Magnoliopsida; order Asterales; family Asteraceae; genus Flaveria; species Flaveria linearis. The sequence goes on along the minus strand of CM044009.1, from coordinate 39,209,328 downwards.
GGATATCTTGCTCCTTCACCTTCAGCTGATGATAACCAGATTGGAGATCTATTCTTGAGAACCAACTGGCAACTTGCAGCTGATCAAACAAGTCGTCAATCCTCGGTAACAGATAGCGATTCTTTACCGTCAACTTGTTTAACTCTCGGTAATCTATACACATCCTCATACTACTGTCTTTCTTCTTTATGAATAAGACCGGAGTACCCCCTGGATATATACTCGATTGAATAAACCCCTTATCCATCAACTCCTATAGTTGAGCCATGAGTTTCTTCATCTCAGTCGGTGATAATCGATACGGTGCTTTAGCAACAGGTTGAGCACCGGGATCAGATCAATCTGAAACTCAATCTTACGATCCGGTGGCACATCTGGTAAGTCTTCTGGAAACACGTCTGGTAAATCACACACCATTGGTACGTTGGACAGTTGTGGTACTAATGCGTCCACATCTTTCACGTAGGCCAGATAGGCACTACATCCACGTCTCATGCACTTCCCCGCCACCGCCATCGAAATCACCTTCAGAATCGTAGTAACGCGATCGCCGTAGATCGTCACCGAACTTCCATCGGGCACAACTAGTCAAATCATCTTCTTACAACACATGATGTTCGTCTCGTAGGTTGCTAACCAACCCATCCCTAGTACTACGTCGAATCCACCTAGGGGCATCACATGTAAATTGGCAGAAAACCTATGACCTTCTAGTTCTACGGCACAATCCTCTATCATATCAGTGATTCTAGTAGACTTACCAATAGCCGTTTCTACATTGAATGGCTCACCAATACTCCTACTATTAACAGATGATTTAGCACAAAAGGTAGTAGAGATGAAACTCCTACTAGCACCAGAATCAAATAATACAGTTTACTAGAAACATACCTGGCACAACATCGGGGTCCACTCTAGCCTCCTCCCGGGTCATCATGAAAGCTCTAACACCTGCCCTTGGCCCTCCTTCTTCAGCCTTCTTCTTCACCCCATAACTCTTGGCCCTTGACTTCTTACAGTCCTTGCTCACGTGGCCCTCCTCGCCACAGCTATAACACCTCAGCACCCTGCAGTCTCTAGGAATGTGGCCAGGATTCCCACACTTGAAGCATTCGTTCAATCCCAACCTACACTCACCGGTATGCTCCCTTCTACATTTACCGCACTTCCTCAGCCCTGAGTTTGGTGTTGCCCTACGATCATCCATCTTCATCTTTTTGTTGTTTGGAGCAAAACCACCATGACCAAATCGCTTCCTGTTCCAGTTCTTATCACCGCCGCCTGTCTTCTTCGCCTCCACCATAATCTCCTTCCGCTCATCGTACAACCTACCCGCCAGGTCTATAGCCAATCGAAAGGTACTCAGTCGGGCAGCAATTAGATGCCTACGTATATCAACCGGCAGCCCCTGGACATACCTCTTAATCTTCCTTGATATCGGGGTCACCTGATAAGGCACCAACCTTGCCATATCTTTGAATTTAGTGGTATACTGTTGGTGCATCATAGTTCCCGCTTCCAGCTGCATGAACTCCCACTCAATCTTATCTAACTCCCTGTGAGGACAGAACTCTTCAATCACCAACTTTTTCAATTCTGGCCACCTCATCTTTCTAATGGCCCTGCTGCCCTTGGCTTGGACAATGTTGTCCCACTAGCATAAGGCTGAGTCCACCAATGAGTGGGTGGCAAACTTCACCTCCTAATCTTCTCAGCACTCGCTAATATCAAGCACCGCCTCCATCTCCCTCACTCATCGGCGAGTAGCAGCAGCATTGTCGTTTCCATCAAAAGTAGGGTGCTTGCATCTCTGGAATGCCCTATAGTTACATCCTCGTGTAGTTTCCTGCACCGCTTCTTCCTTCTTCTCCTCACTCGAGACAATCGTCTCGGTCTCTGATCGTTCCCTCTCTTCCCTTCCTATGGTTCTTCTCCTTTCTTTCTTCTCGTCCTCCCTTACAGCTTTGATCACTTCAGTCACTATAGATGGTAGAATCGTCTACATGACTTAATGAACTTCCTTTACCACCGCTCTTTCACCGAAGTCCTTAAGTTCGCACTCTCATCACCACCCTCCTGGTGATGCAACTCGGGCTTTTCTCGGGCCCTCTCAGCAGTCTAAGTCTTATTCCTAGTAACACGCGATTCAGCACCGCGTCCTCCCTGTGCTCCACCCCTTGAGGCCTTAGATGATCTGCCTCCAGCCATACTCTAATCACTATAAGATTCAAACAATAACACGGTCATTCAAGGAATAGCTCAGTTTATGTTAAGTATAGTAAGTCCCTAATTACAGTGGTCATTTATGGTTAGCCACTTACTTTAATCTTCACACCCTAAGCATTTCCTACCCTGACTACATCAGTACCTAAATCTACTAAGAACGCATAAGTCAAATAGCACACGTACATAATACTAGTTAACTTTATGAAAAGAAATACCTGATGGCACGTAGCTACTCGGGCTGACATCCCTCCATTCATCCTATTTTCAGTTTAAGTTTAGGCTTTTCAAAATATTTACCCAATTCCCTTAAACTTTGGCTCTGATACCAACTTGTAAGGCCCCGATCCCGGGCACCTCATAGTTAGTCATTCATAGCACTGAACATACATAAAAGTATACATTTCATAAAACATTGCAGCGGAATTTCATTAACAAAAGCTCGTTCTTTTCATTTATAATTCATGTTGTTAAGCAATACATCATTGTTCATTGGTTTTCAAAAAATTGTTTAAATGCATTACAAAACAACAATATTATCAAAACATGAATGGATGTCAGTCTTGCCCTGCCGTGTAGCTTCATCCTCGTGCCATCCTCAACAATATTTACCTGCCCACTGAAAATGTATAAAAGTCAGCGTTGCTGAGTGAGCTCTGGTTTTAAAAGTATTAAAATACCTTGTATAGATATATGAAAATATCCTTTGCTATAAAATACTTCCTTTGTTTTGGTTTGTGATCACACATCATACATACATCAAGGTAATACTTTCTTTCATTCCTTTACTGTACGCATTCGTTCATTTTGTACTTTTATCATTTCTTTCACTTTTTTACGGACCAATTTGCAATACCCCGAACATTATGCACGAAGCTGATGTTAGGCCTGTGATCTATAAATAGACCACGAACATTGTGCACTAAGCTGACCCAGTCACCTAGGGTATGCTACAAGGGTCCCTGTCAGTCTCAATGACTGACCCTGCATGCATCCTTCGGGTTAGCTAAACCACATACAGTTGAGCTAACGACAACATGGTCGTGCACCTCCTATTCATTTGCTTGCAAGACTTTCATTCATTCCTTTATGTTCCACTTCTCTTTATCATTAATCTTTCACTTTTATTAATGATAATACTTTACCTATACGATCATAAACACACCACGTAAAGTCACATAATAATAATTATTATGGAACATAAGAACAGCTCATAGTCATGCATAATAAGAATAACTAAAAACCCTAAAGTCAAACTAGGGTCAAACCCTAATCATTCTGGGTTTTTTCTCAAAATTTAAAAAAATTTCTAAATGTTCTGGGCGCATGAGCACTATGCAGGCGCATGAGCTCTGCTTAGGCGCATCAGCACTATTCGGGCGCATGACCCTACACTTAACCCTTTTTCCTACCAAGTCTTGGGCGCATGAACTATTCAGGCGCATTGGCACTATTAGGGCGCATCATCCTATACTTAACTTTCTAAGGCACATTTTCAAGCGCATGGGCCCTGTTTGGGCGCATGACTTTACTTAGTATATTCTAAGGTAAAAAGGCTAGGCGCATGGGCCTTGTTTGGGCGCATGAGCAACACTTAGATCTTTCTAAGTTATTTTCAGGCGCATAGGCCTTATGTTGGTGCATGAACCTTATATTTAATATGTTTCTCAAATGTTTTCAGTCCCAAACAATCATACCATCCTATTCTAAGCTTATTAATACCTATCTAACATGCACATCACTTAAACAACCATAAATCATCACTATACATGCATAATTACATACGGTTACACCCATAAAAATTATAAAATTATTTTTAATACATATTCAGCCTCAAAAAGAGTTAAAACAATGTAAAAATACGGGGTCTAGAACTCACCTTGTGTAGCAAAAAAGCACAACTCCTCCAAACCTGTTTGTTCACGAGTTTAAGCACCTAAAACAACCCAAGCAACACCAAAACACACAAACCCGAACACATAAGAACACACACTTTCAGTTTCATGGTCGAATCCAACAAAACCAAGCAAATTAGACATCAAAATACTTACCTAGCCATGAACAACTCCTTTCTCTCTCTAGAACCGAAGAACTCAGCTTTCTTCTCTTCTTCTTTTCTTTCTAGTCGACAAAAAAAGATGGGATTGACTTGTATGGGCGGCCATGCCCATAATATATTAAAATACTAGATCTTGTACTTTTTGCACTTTCACCCCCTACTTAGACTCCTTCTATTCCTTCAAGATACTTTTGTTTTTCTTTTCTCACTATGTTACTTTTATTTTTAATTGACTAAAATTCTCGGGTGTTACACACAAGATTGTTTCTTGCATTGCCATGAGACTATCCTTCCACTAAGGAATTGACATCCCCCAGATGTAAACTTTGTAGTCATATTACAGCCACCATAGTCACTATCTGTATAAGCATACAGATTGAAGTCAGAATTCTTTGGATACCAAAGGACTAGTTTAGGAGCACCTTTAAGATATCTAAGAATCCTCTTGATAGCAACTAGTTATGATATCATAGGGTTGGCTTGATATCTTGCACAAATACATGTGGCAAATGTGATATCAGGCTTGATGGCTGTGAGTTACATAAGAGACCCGATCATAGCTCTATAGAGATGTTCATCTACACACTCCCCCTCAACATTAGGTCCAAGGGAGTGGTTTCTTGCTTTAGGTGTCTTTACAACCTCACATTCAGTCATGTTGAATCTTGTATGTATGTCTTGTACATACTTTGACTGACTTATGAAAATACCATTGTCCACCTGCTTCATTTGAATTCCAAGAAATAAATCAAGTTCCCCTATGTAACTCATTTGAAATCAATTCTTCATCAGCTTCTCCGAGTCTTTGCAAAGCTTTGGATTAAGTGAACCAAAGATAATGTCATCTACATAAAGTTAAACCAGCATCAAGGCATTCCCTATTGCTTTGATGAATAGTGTTCCATCTATAGTACCCCACTTGTGTCCATGCTAACAGAGATAATGAGATAGTGTATCATACCACTTCCTTGGAGCTTAGTGCAACCCATAAAGAGATGAATAAAGCTTGCAGACATAATCAGGATGATCTGGGTCTGCAAGCCAGGTGGTTGTTTGACATACACATCCTCAATAATCATCCCATATGGAAAAGCACACTTGAAATTCAAGTTGGTAGACCTTGAAATCCTTGGATGCAGCAAAATCAAGGAATATTCTAACATCTTAAAGTCTTGCCACTAGAGCAAAAGTATCTATGTACTCAATCCCTTCTTCTTGTATGTACCCTTGAACAACTAGTCAATGCTTGTGCTTAATGTCAAGTCCTCTATCATCTTTATAGTTCCTAAACACCCATTTGGTACCAATTATGGTCTTCCCTTGAGTAAGAGGACATAGGTTCCAAACCTTTTGTCTTTTGAATTAAAACGGCTCTTCCTACACTGCTTCAATCCAACTACCATCCTTTAAAGCCTCATCAGCTTTCTTTGGCTCTATCTAGGACAAGAAACAATAGTATAGACAAACATTTTTATCATGGATTTATCCTCTTGTTTTCACCCTTGTGTCAACATCTCTAATGATGTTTGTGGTTAGATGTGACTAGTGGATCCTAAATTGAGGAATCACAGCAAGTTGATTGGACAGATCCAAATTTGGGAACTTTAGATCTGGCAATGGAGTGTCACCCACCACATCAGGACACTTATTAAGAGAAGCTTGATCCAATGAGTGTGTGACATCATTGATGTTGTCTTCCATGGAGCGGTTTAGCATTTCTTGATCACTCACCACCACTGTTTCCTTCTATATTTGAAGCTACTTCATTTGAGTTCTGTGTCTCTGAGCTAGAATTATAGGCACCTCAGATGTATCAGCTGAATTTGTCATGGTTATGCTGATTGGAACTCCATCTGCAGGGTTAGTTACCTCTGGAACTAAAGTAGTGTTCTTGCTTGGTCAACTCAGCTCAAATCTTAGATCAGGATCTCCTATTGATAAGTTACCTGTATATCCTGAAACATTCTCACAAGATTTTTTTTAAAAATTGATAAATAAATCAAGATCAAATAGCCAATCAAGACCAGAACCTTTCACACTGGGAGTGTGCTCATTGAAGGTCATATTAGCAGACTCTTCAACTACTCCAGTTCAGAGATTGTATACTATATAAGCCTTAGCTTGGAAAGAGTATCCAATGAAGTGTCCATCATCTAATTTCTCAGCAAATATGGCTACTTGATCTTTGGTATTCAAGATGGTGCAAGGACATCCAAATGATATTAGGAAACCAATGAAAGGTCCCCTTTTATGCCACATTTCATAAAGAGTCTTACCATGAGTCTTAACTACTAAAACCTTGTTTTACATATAGCAGGCAGTGTTGCTGCCTCTACTTAGAAGGTGATAGGAAGTTTGGAGTCAGATAACATGGTTCTTGTAGCTTTAATAAGTGTCATTTTTCTTCTCTCAACAACACCATTTTGTTAAGAAGTCCTAGGAGCACTATATTGTCTTGTAATGCCCTTTTCATCACTAAATATGTCAAGGATTTTGTTCTTGAATTTTGTTCCTTGATCACATCTTATGGTCTTGACCTTGTGATCACACTGATTCTCAATTTTCAGAATAAAGTTCTTCAAGATCTCAGGAGTCTCATCCTTAGTTCTAAGGAAGAAGACACAAGTTAATCTTGTGAAATAGTCTATGATCATCAATCAGTTTGAGGTCCTTCCTAGAGTCATTACACTGGTAGGGCCAAAAAAGTTTATATGTAATAAGTGTAGGGGTGTAATGATAGAGTTCTTTTCCTTTGGCTTCTAAGACACCTTGTGTTGTTTCCCTTTCAGGCATGCTACACAGTGATCATCACTTGTAAACTCTTTCTTTGGCATTCTAGTTACCAAACCATTCTTAATTAATTTTTTTATGTTTTAAAGTTTACATGGCATATTCTTTTGTGCCAAACAAAACCCTCATCATTATTTGCTTTAGATAGAAATTAAGAAACTTCTCCTGTGGGGATGTTTCCTATAAATACATCTTGTACATGTTTTCTTTCCCGAGGGCTCTAAATAGGATATTAAAAGGTTATATAAGAAGGATGATGCAACCAAAGCAACCCAAGGCTTCCTTCATGCATGCACTTAGTACAAGGTAGAAGTTGCTTCAGACATTTTACACTATGCACAAGAAATACTCTAAGTGCAAAATATTCGAAAGCCAAAGACCAAAATCTTCCGAAGCCAAAAGATGAAGTCTTCCAAAGTTTCAAGGATAATGTATTCCAAAGCCAAATGAAGTGAAGACTGATTTCTTCCGAAGACAGAGGAGAACATGCTTTCTCGGATGTACTTTTGAATAAAGCTGAACACTTTCCGCTGTAACTCTGAATACTCACCAACTTGTATGAGGTTGGTGAAAAGGTCCATGCTTTTGCAACTATATATTGAGGTCTTGAGTCTGTAACATTCTACTTTATGTACTTTTATTTTTTTGTAATATATTAGAATGTGAGCTATGGCATGTCATAGTCACTAGTCAAAAGGCAAAGCCTTTTGACTCTACATTGATTTTGTTGTCTATCAATGTTTCTAACTGGCTTTTAAAGTATAGTTGGTTGTAGAGTGTAGTATAAAGTATCTCAAGTTTTCTATCTTATTTATGCATTGTAACACTTACAAAAGAACTTGAGATTAATATACAACATTCTTGAAAAACATATATATTGTTCTTACGTTTTGCCTCATAGTTTACTTGTGTTCATTGTATCTTGTTCTTAAATCCGGTTTGCTATTTGAACTGTTAAGTGTTCTAACACTCTCTTCATTGTGAGACTGATTGTATTGACCTCCCTTAACTAGTCCTATAGATGTGCTCTTAAGGAATGGCCACCCCAAGCTTGAGAACAACGCACTCATGCTCAGTGAAGAGTATGTTATGTCTCTGATCACAAAATTAGGATAAACTTAGTAAATTATACCTAAGCTTCTTGACAAAGTTTACCTTTTCAATGCTAAGCTTACTATTTGTGACCATGCTCCTTCCAATAATGTAACCACCTCCATTTCCTCCAAAAGCAACTGGCCGTCCATCAGTTTTCTTAAAGTTTTGAAGCAAAGATCCATTGTCTGTCAAGTGCCTGGAACAACCACTATCAGTGATCGATACATTTCTTTTGGACTTTAGTTGTTATTGTTGGGTTTGTTGGACCTAAACAATGTTGTTTAACCATTTTAACAAGAAAACGCAGCGGAATATGAACTTAATTTCGTATTCTATAATCTGAAAATTAAAGTTCATAATATTATTTCAACAAACCCAAAGACAAAGGATCATATATATGTGAATAGATTAGTTATCAAGAAGCAAACATAACAACCAAATCAACACAATGTACTACCTTTAGAGGCTGTCAAAAACCGTGGATGAAGCTGTCAAAAAAACGTGGATGCATGATGAAGATGAAGCTGCTTTTGGACGGCCAAAACATCAACAATAGATGTTCTCAAGTGTTCATACCCACAAGCCCTTTTAGCAACACCTTTTGCTAGGATTTGTACACCAATTCGAACCAAGAACCAAGCTGAAATCGAATTTCAGCAGTGAACTTCACAAGGCTGCTGGAACCCATTTTCCAGCAATGAAATCCGTCCTTTTTGATGAAACAAAAGGAGTCCTTGTGTCGATTTGCATGTGAGAAAAGAGTAGATGAAGTGTGTATGTGTTCTAGGAAGAGAAGTGCTCCAAGAACACAAAAGAAATGAGAGGCTGCCTGAGCCCTTGTTCCAGTCGTATGACCTCTCTTCCATATGAGAAACTTGAGTTCTCCTTCCAGCAGCAAAACCGTCCAAAAGAAGGTTGATAGATGCTTGTGAATTCGGCTAGGAGTCCAAAGAAGGACCCCCTCAAGTTAGTATACCCAAAGCTCTAAGCAAAACACTTTCTTGCTAGGGAGAACAACACCAAAATGCACTCCAAAGACCCCCAATTCTGCTGAAAAATCCGAGAGTTTTAGAGAGATAGAGAGGTTTTGAGTTGTGTTCTTGCATGCATCAAAAAGGGAGAGAGAGACTTGAGTCTTTTGACTAGTAATTAAGGATGTAGTAATCAAGAAAGGGAGACCCTTCATTGGATATGTGGGCGGCCGAAATTGATCTTCAAAAGATCATTTCCCCCAAAACTTAATATCTACATTTTAATTGTCTAGTCTATTATAAGTTGTTCAATTAACAATTTAATTGTATAACTTATACCCCCTTTTTATCACTTAATGTTATCTAACCAAATTAAATAACACTAAGTAACACTCTTGAACAACATATCCTAGTAAGTTGTTTCATTTCACATGCAACTTATTTAGAAACCTTGTTTTCTAAATATGGTGTTATTATTTAATTGCATGATCATATCATCAATTAAATAATTGGTTGTGTTTGCAAAGCTTATTATAGGGTATAACCCGACTTGGATCATAATGTACTAACCACATCAATATTTTACGTGTCTTGGGCACATAGAATCCTACAATCTCCCACTTGCCCAAGATTCATAAAAGATTGATGCAAGTAGTAAATACCGCCTAACAACGGTTTACTACCCTTAATACGCATGACTTATAGCCATTCAATAACATCATCCTTTTCAAGTATCCAACTTGAAATGATTTAGGTGAATCAATCATTTATCCTTTTGTTACAGATGTCATGTTAAATCCAAGGACACAGAATGATCATTCCTTGTTGATTTAACTTAATCAGGCCTTAGACATCATACTCTCAATGAATAAGAGGAACAAATCCCATCTTGACTACATACGTTTCTCACAATCACCTTATGTCATATCTGAACATAGCCTTATGTACTGACAATTATCTCATATCAGTGAAGAACTAGCTCAAGGTATAACACTTGGTGAATATCAAAACCCAATATGTATCTCAGGTCGGAGGATACCAAATGATATTCACCTTTACTCAAATTTACTTATGATCAATCAATAAGATTCCATGTAGTAAGATTTGAGATGCGGGTCAGTCCAATATTCGTATCCCACGAATATCTATGAACCTTGGTAGCAACCAATTGCTCTATATTCATGCCTTATGAATATCCACCAATCCAAGTTCATAATAGTCTTACATTCATATTTGTTCCCACAAATATGACCGACTACGGACATTTAGAATAATAAAATTATTCATGGATGTTAACATGCTAAAAGGAACATGACTCAAGGTATCGTGAATATATAGATGAGTCAGGTATTACAATTGTTCCATATTATTAATATTAATACTAAACAGATCAATTCCAATCACTAGAATATCGAAGTCCTAAGGCATAAGTATGACTTTCATGCTATGCCCTTTCAAGGAGCTTCGTGAGTGGATCCGCAATGTTTTGATCAAAGTGAACTTTACGAATACATATCTTTCCCTTTTCAACTTCATCCCTTATGTAGTTGAATCTCCGCTCATTATCCCTAATCTTTTGACGTGCACGGGGTTCCTTGATTTGAACAATCACACCCTCGTAATCACAAAAGATTTCTAAGGGGTCTTGAATGGTAGAGACCATCCTTAGATTGGTGATAAACCTTTTTATCCATGCAGCTTCCCAAGCTGCTAATGAGGCGGCTATGTATTCGTATTCTGTAGTGGACAATGCTACACTATTCATAATGGAGACATACCCCGATTGTGATCGAGGATCATCTCGACCAGTTTGGAAACTAGCATCCGTGTAACCCTTTACAACTAGTTCCTCTTCATCAAATCCGTATATTAGAGACATATCCTTAGTCCTCCTAAGGTATTCCAATATACATTCAACAACCATCCAATGGCTGTTACTTGGATTCTGCTGATATCTATTTGTCATGCTTAACGCGCATGACTCGTCCAGTCTAGTGCATATCATCGCATACATGATGGATCCTATAGCAGACGCATATGGGATGTCCTTCATACGATGTTGCTCATCGTTTGAGCTTGGACATTGAGATGCACTCAATGTTGTCCCTCTTTGAATAGGTACTATACCTTTCTTAGAGTTTACCATCTTGAACTTTTTCAAGGTTTTATTAATGTATGCACTTTGGTTTAACCCTATCAACCGCCTCGATCTATCCCTATAGATCTTTATTTCCAAAATAGAGACGGCTTCACGGAGATCCCTTTTGGAAAGACAATTTCCAAGTGTAGTATGTCATCAACATACAATACTAAGAACGTAATTACACTCCCACTAGCCCCTTGATACACACAATTCTCGTTAGCGTTCTTGATGAAAACCAATTTCTTGATCTTTTCATCAAAACGTTGATTCCAATTTCTCGATGCTTGTCTCAATCCATAGACTGATATCTTTAACTTGCATACTTTATCAGGATGACTTTAGCATTGCGATTGGCGAGAAGGTTTCATCATAATCAATCCCTTGACTTAGAGTGAAATCTTTTGCTACAAGTCATACCTTGTAAGTATCCAAGTTTCCATACATGTCAGTTTTCTTCTTGAAAACCCACTTGCTTCCAACCGGTTTGGAGTTAAGTGAAGATTCAACCAATCCCCAAACTTGGTTTTCATATATGGATTGCATCTTTACGTTCATGGCTCCTAGCCATATGTCACAATCCGAATTGGACATTGCTTCATGGTATGTAGTTGGCTCTTCGGAGTCAACAACGTAGTATCCATTTATGAAAAATCCACATCTTTCATGTGGAATGCTAACTTTATCAGATCTGCGAACGTTTTGTGTGCATTGATCAACCTCTTGATCATGATCAACAACCTCTTGTTGATTGCTAGTGTCAACCAAACGTGTATCGGCTTGTGGATCTTGATCCTCATCAAATTCCACTGTTCTAAGCGTCATTCCTTCCATAAGGAACTTGGCTTCCAAGAACTCTGCCTTTTGAGCAATGAATCCCTTTTGCTCTGTTGGATCAAAGAAGTAGTATCCTATACAGTCCTTTTGGATATCCAACACATATACACTTAGTGAATCGACTTGCAGTTGGTTTGGGTGTTAAGCTTAACATAAGCTTCATAACCCATAATTTTAAATATGATAGCGATGGAACTATTCCATTTCATATTTCAAAAGGCGTCGAATCCACTTTCTTGGTTTGGACCATATTCAAAATATGAGCCGCGGAGAGTAGTACGAAACCCCAAAATTATAGAGGTAGTGAGCTTATAGCCATCATAGGTCGAACTATATCCAATAGGGTTCGATCTCCTTTCAGACACATCATTATGTTATGGTATTCTGTGAGGAGTAAGTTGTGAGACAATCTTACAACTTCCTAGATGATCCCTAAAAGTTTCACTTAGGTATTCACCTTCTCTATCTAAACGGAGAACTTTGGTAGTTCTATCGAGTTGATTTCCTACTTCATTCTTGAAGTTTTGAACATTTCAAATTCTTCATGTTTATGTGCCATCAAGTACACATAACCATAGCAACTATAATCGTCGGTTAAGGTAATGAAGTAAGTCTCACCATACCTTGTCATTGTCTTAAAAGGACCACATACATCCAAATGTATGACTCCTAATAAGTCTCTTGCCCTCTCATTAGTACCACTAAAGGGCGTGTTTGTCATCTTACCTTGTAAACAAGATTCACACTTATCAAATGAACAATTTTCATTTGTTTTCAAAAGACCATTCTTTTAAAGTGTTTAAATCCGATTCTTGTTTATGTAACCAAGATGACAATGACAAGAATAAGAGTTACTTAAACCATTTTAAGTCTCTTGGTGTATGATAGGTATAATGTGTTATTATAGGACGAATCATCATGAACCAATTCACAAATATCATTAGAAGGCATAGCCTTGAAATAATATACATCATTTACTAACTTTAAATCATAACCATATCATTTTAAAAGGGAAACTTAAATCATGTTCCTAGTCAAACTAGGAGCATATAACATGTTTTGAAGGACAACTTCCAAACCTTTTGAAAGTTTCAAAACATAGTCTCCTTTCTTAAAGTGCTTATTTCTTTTGAACCCTTGCAACAAATTGCAATAGTGAGTTCCATATGAGGTATCCAATTACCCATGTGCTTTTAGGAAATAACACCTAAGTTAATATGGATTATGAAAGTTACACTTAAGGTTTGCCCAGCATCCCTTTTATTTCTCAACTCATTGAGATAGGTTGGATGAATCCCTTTCAAATGACCTATCTCACCACACTCAAAGCATGGATCGTTTTCGGTTACCTTAAGCTTCATAAGCTTAGGTTTTGGAGGTTCCGCTTTGATCTACCCTTACCCATTGCCTTTGATGTGCCCTTCTCCTTTGGCAACATTTGCCTTAGGATCGGGAATGGCCTCAACATCGTCGGGGTCGGGTTGGTTAGGAATAGGATCGTCAAGGACATATGCCTTTGCTCTTGCTTGAGAACAATTCTTAAGTTTCGAGACTAGTCCATAAGGTTATTATGGTAGAGACGATCCCTCTCTAAAATAGCTCTCAGTGATAGGGTATGGACGGGCGGGGTGGTAGCATTATTGTTTGCGGTCATTCTACAAATTTTACAAAGTTCTTTTTAGTATTTCTGAAAAATTTCATTTTAATTATTAATACCCTTTATGTCTTATAGACAATTAATAATTAAAATCTAGAATCCAACGTTACATTCAAATAATGGTTAGGTGACCTTTATCCCATTATTCAAATTAACAAGGTAGTCAATATTTGACAATTGCAACCCTTTGCAACTTCTAGCGGTATGGGATCGACTTTAAACATCATATGCAAAGTCGGCATGTTAATCCCATCAACACCATTTGGAAACCATATTTTAGGTGATCCATTCAACATGGTTTGCAAATCAAGTTACCCTACTTGCACACACATGTGAGTTTACCAACACAAGTGGTTAGGTGACCTTTATCCCACCAATGTGGTATTCCCACCTTAAGTCATAAGTTCCCTCAAAATGGTTAGGTGACCTTTATCCCATTAAGAGTTTCCAAATGACTTAAGTGTTGTGCAAAAGGACGGTGTTAAACTTGTTTGAAAAAGGGATTTTTAGTTTTCATTGATTCTAGTTTGAAAACTCTATTTACCTTGTATTTGCATGCTTTCAAATACAAGGTATCCTATGGTTCACTTTTAATAAAATCTCTTTTATTAAATCATTAATCCTTTTAATAACCTTTTATTAATCTCTTAATGATTAGGAACCATAAAATTCAGCTTGTTAAGTTTGTTAATTAGTTTGTTATGCACATCCAAATGTCAAATAACAATCATACAACAAACAACCAAACAAGCACAATCATACAAACATATGTGCATAACTATAGCCACTAAGTTGACTACACTTGTTTGCCATCACAAGTGTTGTCATAAGGTCTTTCCTAAGGGTTCAACACAACACAAATGATGAGGTCTTCAAAGACTCCCACTTGAACTTGCATCCAAATGCTTCAAGTCCATCCTTTTGTGTCTTCCTTTTGTGCTTCCTTCCCGAGCATCTTCTTTTACAAAATATATATCCTAATACATATTTTCTAGTAAAAGAAAAAGAATACTCCTAATCTATTTATTACATGGCCGAATGAATAAACAAATTACAATCCAAATAGAAACACCAAAAGGATTATTACAACCCATAAAGAATGAATACAACCAACATGACAAGATTACAAACAACCAAATCCAAAACACACATGGTCAAGGCTATGTTATGCACTAATATATGTATCCACATACATAATTTCAAGAACCAAATGAACCCCATTTGACCCTAAATTTTCAGCCAACACAAACTAAGAATTTAGGGTCTTTTGTCCAAACACAATCAACCAATTTGATATCTTCCTTTCAAGATCCAATCATAAGCATGCATGATTACAACCTTGAAAGGTTGGGGTATCATCAAATCATCACAAAACAGCCCTAATGAGGTTGTTAAACCTTATATATCCAAATATACAAGAACATATGAAACTAATCATCCACATAACCGGCTCTAGATGCCATTGTTGGGTTTGTTGGACCTAAACAATGTTGTTTAACCATTTTAAACAAGAAAACGCAGCGGAATATGAACTTAATTTCGTATTCTATAATCTGAAAATTAAAGTTCATAATATTATTTCAACAAACCCAAAGACAAAGGATCATATATATGTGAATAGATTAGTTATCAAGAAGCAAACATAACAACCAAATCAACACAATGTACTACCTTTAGAGGCTGTCAAAAACCGTGGATGAAGCTGTCAAAAAAACGTGGATGCATGATGAAGATGAAGCTGCTTTTGGACGGCCAAAACATCAACAATAGATGTTCTCAAGTGTTCATACCCACAAGCCCTTTTAGCAACACCTTTTGCTAGGATTTGTACACCAATTCGAACCAAGAACCAAGCTGAAATCGAATTTCAGCAGTGAACTTCACAAGGCTGCTGGAACCCATTTTCCAGCAATGAAATCCGTCCTTTTTGATGAAACAAAAGGAGTCCTTGTGTCGATTTGCATGTGAGAAAAGAGTAGATGAAGTGTGTATGTGTTCTAGGAAGAGAAGTGCTCCAAGAACACAAAAGAAATGAGAGGCTGCCTGAGCCCTTGTTCCAGCCGTATGACCTCTCTTCCATATGAGAAACTTGAGTTCTCCTTCCAGCAGCAAAACCGTCCAAAAGAAGGTTGATAGATGCTTGTGAATTCGGCTAGGAGTCCAAAGAAGGACCCCCTCAAGTTAGTATACCAAAAGCTCTAAGCAAAACACTTTCTTGCTAGGGAGAACAACACCAAAAATGCACTCCAAAGACCCCCAATTCTGCTGAAAAATCCGAGAGTTTTAGAGAGATAGAGAGGTTTTGAGTTGTGTTCTTGCATGCATCAAAAAGGGAGAGAGAGACTTGAGTCTTTTGACTAGTAATTAAGGATGTAGTAATCAAGAAAGGGAGACCCTTCATTGGATATGTGGGCGGCCGAAATTGATCATCAAAAGATCATTTCCCCCAAAACTTAATATGTACATTTTAATTGTCTAGTCTATTATAAGTTGTTCAATTAACAATTTAATTGTATAACTTATACCCCCTTTTTATCACTTAATGTTATCTAACCAACTTAAATAACACTAAGTAACACTCTTGAACAACATATCCTAGTAAGTTGTTTCATTTCACATGCAACTTATTTAGAAACCTTGTTTTCTAAATATGGTGTTATTATTTAATTGCATGATCATATCATCAATTAAATAATTGGTTGTGTTTGCAAAGCTTATTATAGGGTATAACCCGACTTGGATCATAACGTACTAACCACATCAATATTTTACGTGTCTTGGGCACATAGAATCCTACAGTTAATGTACAAAAAGAGATGGCTAGTTATATTTGAAACCTGAGCCTTATTGGTCCTGGGCTTGTCAAAGTGAACTGAAGACAATGAATAGTGATTGATCCTATACTCAAACATTAAGGATCATCTCCTGTTGTTAATGAAGAACTTTTAATCACATGGTCTTCCTTTATCTTCCACATCATTTTTGGAAGATTAGACTTGACCTTCAACACATCAGAAGTTTTGAAAAATTCAAAATTTTAGAGATTAGACCTTTAAAAGATCTTCCTTTCACTGCAACAAGCTTTAGTGCTTCGGAAGCATTCCTTTCTTTCGAGACCAATTTCTTCCGAAGGCAACTTTTCACTTTTCTTCTTTTTCACTTTGGAGCTTCTGAAAGGATGAGATTTTCCTTCCGAATCTTTATTCTCTTTCTTCTTCTCTGAAGTTTTCTTCTTAGTCATACAGATAGTACTTTTATGATTATAGATGCAATTCTTAGCAAGATGAGATGTACTACCACACATGATACAATCAACTATCTTCCATCTGAGAGTCTTCTTTTAGTAGAAGGCTGAGCTTGATCACTTTCCATTTCCATCTTCATCTTCTCAGATGATGCAGCAAGTTTCTTAGGGTGAGGTTTGCTTTTGGACTTGGATGGTTCAAGCTGTGTAGGAGTGGTACACAGCTAATCAGCCTTCTTTTCTTCACAGGGATGAGTTGAACAAGAACTAGAACTCCTGGTACTAGAGTCCATAGTTATGTCTTCACCCTCTACCACTTTAAAACCTGCAGCGATGAAGACTTTTTTTGCTTGGAGTTGAAAGTGGCCTTGATCTCTTGAGCCTTCTTTGATCTTCTCTTTTCTGCTCTAATCAAGTTCTTCCTCTTGGATTTAGTCATACCTGATTTTTTCCACTCCTCAGAAGAATAATGATCTTTTTAGGATGATCTTCTTCACTCATCTCAGATCCATCCTTCACTATCTCCTCTTTATCCTCTTCTTGAATGGGGTCTGTGAGGGGAAGCTCATCTTGACAAGTTCCAGACCTTAGAGATCATACAGATAGTAGAGTGTCTGGAGGAGCTATCTCAGTAGATCCTATTCCCTGCTTATTCTAATAATACACTTTTGCATGCAAGGATGAGGGTATAATATTCTTGAAGGTCTCTTCTTCAAGAACATATTTTTTTGCCATGGCTTTGCTGATCACAAGCTCAGCCTGGCACTCAGTTAACTTAATGATAAGATCTTTGATTTGGGTCCTATA
Organism: Flaveria linearis; assembly: GCA_024085815.1. Taxonomy (NCBI): domain Eukaryota; kingdom Viridiplantae; phylum Streptophyta; class Magnoliopsida; order Asterales; family Asteraceae; genus Flaveria; species Flaveria linearis. The sequence continues at coordinate 39,191,505 of CM044009.1, read as the reverse complement.
GTTAGAATGTTCATGCATAAGAGTTGAAATGGTTTTCTTGGATTACGTACGGGTTCGGTTACGTCACCTTGCCAACCGAGCTATGACCCGTAAGAGTTACACCTTGGGCAATGAATATTAAGTCCACTTATTTTATTTAACTGGACTTTATGAACTATATCAGGTTTAAATGATTTATATAAGTTATAAATTATTTATAACCGTTTAAGCGTTAGACATTATTATTTTGAATCTTCATTATTGCGTGGGTTAATATTGATCTAACCGAGCCTGGGGCCCGTGAGTAGATTAATATTAATCAAATGTTTAATTAGGTTTAAAAAACCTAATTTCATTTATATATACACATGGATCACCAAAAAATAAAGGAGGTGGCTGTAGATCTCCAAAAAGGCAGGCTGTAAATTTTGTTTTAAGCAAAAGGTGGTGGCAACTTTGTTTTGGTCAAAAAAGGTGGCCGCAACTTGGGTTTGAGTAAATCCATCAGCCGCAACAATTCTTTTATGAAGATCCATCGAAGCAATTCTCAAGAACAACTAATTTTCAATTGTTTTTGGACTTGCGCACAAAACTCACGGCTGTCGCTACGCAACACGAAGACCCGAGAACCATGCGTCTTGTTTTGCGTTCCCGTTCGGTTCGTTCAATCTAGCACTTAATTCATTGTCCCTCGGTGTCTCAAACGGTTAATTATTAACTGTAAAGGTATTATTATCTCATCAGTAGGTTAATAACATTCTGTATTTGCATTGTTTGTAACCCAGATCCTGCCGGGTTCAATTTTGGTATTTTAATTTTTACTCCACTACGTTAACTATTATAAATCTATTTAATAATTATCAAAATTGTTTTGATAAATAAGCCTAACAAATATACCATTGAACCTAACTGTGGTATCAGAGCCAGGCTTACAACATGCAAATCAGATCCGGTCTGTTAACCAGTTATAGATCACAAAATTTAAAATTATTTAAAGTTTTTGATTTAATATTGAGGGCAATTATATATTTTGGTTGTATATTTATTAACCAAAAGATTGCCTGTTTTATTTTGATTGTATTTTAATATGTAAATCTGGCTAGACCTTGTGGTTGAATGTTTGTGATGTGATTTAATTTTGTTAAAGTTTTTGGTTTTATGGTTTTGGCTCATTTGATGGCTCAAAGTTGTAATAGATTAGGGTTTTCTTTTATTTTGTATTTCATTTGTAAATATTGTAATATTTGAAGACCCGAAGCAAAACTAGAGACACGACGAATCAAGAAGTCAGTGGGAGCCCATCAAAACAACTTGATGCACGTAGATCCATCCATGTGGTTGTTTTGTGTTTTGACCTCGTGACCTGGTTTGATCTTGCAAATTAGCTCTAGCGAGATCAAACAATCATAGCCATTAGATTTACATATTACTTTTCCATTATGGTTGCTTTATTTTATAATTGTTATAACATCCAACCTAATATCAAACTAATTAAAAAATATTTTTTTTCAATCAAAATAAATAACAAGTTTTAAACTTATTTTTACAACTTGTTAAAAATAAAACAAATTGTTTGTTTCAAAAGGGATAACCGGATAAGTATTTTCAAATTCAAAAAATTAATTTGAATTTCAAAACTTAATACTTAATAATTTAAAATTATCAATTTAAAATCGGTTATCTATCTCGTGACAAACCTAGTTTTAGTAGGGTATTAAAATTTGGTGTCCTGAGAGACAAAAGGGTTCCTCATTTATTATCACGAATTGAATATTGTAAAACTAGCTTTTACAACGCACATTTGACTTAATTATACGTTATGTTTGATCCTATTCGGTAAACACTAAAATTGGATACCATAGATAAAATTAGTTATCTATGCCACCCTATTATAAGGAACACGTGGAACATTGAGCGAAACATCAGTGTTTAGACCCACAGCACCGCGCTTGATATGTAGTTTATTCTTCCAAGGTGCAAGGTTTTCGTTGACACATCCGGCCCTTCCACACGTACCTATTTTAGGATGACTATTACTTTTTCTCTCTTGTTACGTGCCATACCTGTCTAGAGAGAAAAGTGGGCATAGATGAGGCTAAATGTATCAATGTATTAACAAATGTTGTCGTTGAGGCCTCATACCCAAGAGTTGTGCAATTTTCAAATTGATAAGCATTGTCAATCTGCCTAGTCACTTACTAATATTGCATGCCCCAGCTGCCTTTAGTAACTGACCAAGTCTGATTCTCATTTCTAATTTAAAATTACTATAAATAGGTCATTAATTAAAATAAGGAAATAATACATCAAAAATACTAATTAATTTATTTTTTCTTATTTAATCAGATGTCTTCAGAAACCAACAACTCCTTCATGCTCAAGTCTATTTTTCAGAAAGAGAAACTTGACAACACCAACTTTCTCGCATGGCACCGCCATCTAAGAATTGTTCTCAATATGGCAAAAAAGCTCTATGTTTTAGATAGCGATGTTCCCAACGAGCCTGAAAACAATACGGCCGCTGCCCGTAAAACTTGGAGAAATTTAAGGAGGATGCTGATGAGGTAGTCTGCCTTATGCTAGCCACCATGTCCCCTGTTCTCCAAAAAATCATGGAGGACATGGCTGCATATGACATGATTGAGCAACTTAAGGGCATGTTTCAGAAGCAGGCCTGACAAGAGCGCTATGATACCATGAAGCAGCTTATATCCTGCAAAATGCAAGAAGGCTCGCCTGTTAGTGCCCATGCGCTTGAAATGAAACGGTACATCGACTAAATGGCCAAACTTGGTTATCTTATACAGGATGAAATGGCAGCAGACTTCATCTTGAACTCCCTGCCTAGTTCTTACGACCAGTTTGTAATGAACTTTAATATGAATGCTTGGGTTAAGAGTGTAGCTAAACTACACGGTATGCTCAAAACTGCTGAGCAAAACATACAAGGTTAGCCAGTCAAATGCTAATGGTTCGATCTACAGGTGTTATGAAGCCAAACCCATGAAGAAAGCTTATAATAATAAGGGAAAAGGTAAAGTTATTATTGCCAAGTCTGCCACCAATAACAAACAACTGGCTATTGGAGATGTAACTGTCCTGACTATCTAGCCAAGCTGAAGGCGAAGAAGGCCAATGGTGAAGGCTCTTCTTCAGGTATTCTGATTTATGTTATTGAACATTTCATTGTTTCCAGCAACACATGGGTATTTGATACCGAATGTGGTTACCATATCATTAATGTCTTGCAGGAGCCTGAAAAGTGGAAGAAACTGAAACAAGGTGACATGGAGCTCATCTTTGGTAATGGGAAAGAGTACTGGTTCTTGCAACCAGAACATATTATCTTTCTTGTCCATCTAGCCTTATAATTACTTTAGATAATTGTTTTTTTTGCCCCTCGTATAACTAGAAACATTATTTCAGTTTCTTTACTGTTTGAACAAGGATTCAAGTACATTTTTAATGATGCTTTTATTTCTGCCTACTTGAATGATGTCTTTTATTTTTAGGCTAAACCTGAAAGTGGATTTTATGAGATTGATATTCAAACAAACAATAACAAATATAATCTTACTAAACGTATCAAATCTGGAATTAACGATAAATTTCTACGGCATTGTAGACTTGGTCACATAAGCAAGACTCGTGTGAAAAGGCTTTAGTCTGAAGGGATTCTTAAGTCCACAGGACATGAATCTTTTGATAAATGCGCATCTTGTTTAGCTGGCAAACTCACAAAGGATCCTTACACCCATGTTGGTAAACATGCCAAGGGTCTGTTAGCACTTATACATTCTTATGTATGTGGTCTTTCAGAACCATGTTTAGAAATCATGAAAGATACTCTGCTACATTTATTGACGATTATAGTCGATACGCCTATGTCTACCTTATGAAGCACAGACATGAAACCTTTGAAAAGTTCAAAGAGTTTTAGAACGAAGTAGAAAACCAACTTGGTAAAACTATCAAGGTACTTTGATCAGATCAAGGTGGAGAATACCTAAGCCAAGAGTTTACTAATCATCTAAATGAACGTGGAATTATTTCACAGTTCACTCCACCTTGCACACGCCAACTTAATGGCGTGAGAGAGAGGAGAAATCAAACCCTACTTAATATGGTTCGATCGATGATGTGTAGAACTAACTTACCTCACTCCTTTTGGAGTTATGCTCTTATGACCGCCGCCCGCCTTGTCAATTTGGCACTGACTAAGAAGGTAGACAAAACACATATAAGATATGGTATGGGTCTAACCTAATTTGTCTTACCTTAAAGTATGGGGATGTGATGCTTATGTCACCAGTGAGTCTGATGACAAGCTATATCCTCGACGCGAAAAAGTTACTTTCATTAGGTACTATAACAGAAGCGGATATTACTTTTACCATCCTCATGCAAATATGATTTCCATTAAAAGGAAGGCACATTTCCTCGAGAAAGAGTTTCTTGATCGAGGAACTGGAAGTAATATTATGGATCTTGAAGAAATTCGAGAACCATAAACAAATGCTGATGTAGTTGGTGCGTCTAAACAACAAGAAATTATTGTTGATTCAGACATAAAAGCAAGCATTCATAGAAGTACCAGAACCCACAAAGAACTTGACAAATATCTTTGGAATCTAGAGGGTCTTGAGGTTTTGGTAGTAGTTGACTCTAGTGATGAACCTACTAACTACAAATCTACCATCTCAGATCTGGAATCTGTGAAATGGCTAGATGCCATGAACGTCGAGATGCAATCCATGCTAGATAATCAAGTCTAGGACTTGGTTGAGCTACCCCCCGGTTCACGGGAAATAGGGAGCAAGTGGCTTTTCAAGAGAAAAACCAACATGCATGGAAATGTACACACCTATAAAACACAGCTTGTTACAAAAGGTTTCACTTAAACTCAAGGTGTTGACTATGATGAAACTTTCTCACCGTTGCTATGATCAACTCAATCAGGATATTACTTGCCATAGCAGCGTACTATGATTACGAGATATGGAAAATGGATGTCAAAACCGCTTTTCTAAATGGACATCTCTCTAAAGATGTGTATATGGTTCAGCCTGATGGTTTTGTCGATCAACAATACCCAAATAAGTTGTGCAAACTGAATAAGTCTATTTATGGACTTAAACAAACATCTCGTAGCTGGAATCTTCATTTTGATCAGAGAATCGTAGAATTTGGTTTTTTTCAAAAGTGAAGATGAGCATTATTTTTATAGGAAGACTAGTGTGAGCACTATATCATTCCTCATATTGTATGTGGATGATATACAGATCATTGGAAACAATATCCCAATGCTTCACAAAGTTAAAAATTGGTTTGGAGCTTGTTTTGCAATGAAAGACCTTGGAGAAGCTACGTACATTCTAGGAATCAAGATCTATAGAGATAGATCTAAGCGGCTTCTAGGGTTTAGTCAAAGCACATACGTAGACAAAATGATAACACGCTTTAAGATGGAAAACTCCAAGAAAGGAGGTGTTCTGATGACTAAAGGTACTGTGTTGAACAAATATCAATCTCCTTCAATGGACAATGATATTAAGTGAATGGAAAAGGTTCCATATGCTTCAGCGATTGGTTCCATCATGTATGCTACGTTGTACACTAGACCTGACGTCTCGTGTGCTTTAAGCATTACTAGCCATTATCAGCAGAACCCTTGCTTTGCCCATTGGACTGCAGTTAAGAATATTCTAAAGTACTTGAGAAGGACTAAAACATGTTTTTAATACTTGGAGGAGTTGAAGAACAACTCACTGTAAGATGTTACACTAATGTTAGTTTTCAAACTAATTGAGATGACTCTCGCTCACAATCTGGTTTTGTATTCACACTCAATGATGGAGCTATCTCTTGGAAAAGTTCCAAGCAAAGTGTGGTGGCAGATTCCACCACTGAATCTAGATATATTGCAGCATTGGATGCTGCAAAGGAAGCTACTTGGATGAAGAAGTTCATAGCCAATCTCGATGTGGTTCCAAGTATTCACCACCCAATCGAGATATTCTGTGATAACACAGGTGCCATTGCTCAAGCAAAAGAGCCCAAATCTCATCACAGGGCCAAACATATTCAGAGGAAGTTTCACTATATACGGGACATATTGAAACAGGGAGAAATCGTGATAAGCAAAGTAGACACAGATCAAAACCTAGCAGACCCGTTAACTAAGCCCATGGCTCAGGTCAAGCATGATCTACATAGGGATGCGATCGGGCTTAGATTAGCTAGTGATATGTTTTGATTTAGTATTTGGATGTATGAACTGTTGGGTTTTGTAACATGTAAATCAAAGCTAGTTTAACCATTTAAACTATGAAAACGCAGCGGATAAAAGGTTTAAATATGTTGTTAACAATCTGAAAATTTTCACCATTTTAAACCATAAACAAAACCCAAGAACATGGATCAATAATGTATGTGAAATAGCATGCTATCAAATCATAAAACAACCATAGGGTGTTCATAGAAACAACCTTTCTTGCACAAGATGTTGTAGATGTATAAGATGAAGATGGTGATGTTCTTGAATATGTAGCCCTCAAGGAAGAAAGCCTCAAGTTGTGATACCCCAAAGCTCTTCCAAACACTTAGCTAGTTAGGGAGCTAACACCAAATCTCTCTTCCAATGCTCCTTCAAAAATCCGAAAATTTCAGCCTTTTGACCCTCTAATCCGAAAATTTTGCCTTGTTTGAGAGAGTTCTTGCTTGAGTGTGTGTGAGAGAAAATGTGTGAAAAGATGGAAGAGTGCAAGAGTAGTTTATGTCTTGTGTGAATCAACACTAAAATGAGTTCCCAATGCCCACATGGGGTGGCCGAAAATTAGTTCAAAATGGGTTCCCCCCATTTTGAAACTTTTATAAAATTTTACTCTTTCAACCCTTAGTTTATAAAATTAAAACCTATTTTAATTTTATAACATTAATACACTTTTATTTGTTATTATTTAACCAACTTAAATAATAAAACGAATAATTTATCATGAACAAATTATCCATATAATGTTGTTCTATCACAAAAGCAATGTTTTAGAAAACCCATTTTCTAAATAGGTGTCAATATTTATTTGTATGATCTCATCAACAAATAAATATTTATTGGTGTTTGTATAGCTTGTTATTGGGTATGACCCAACTTGGATCATAACATACTAACCACATCAATCTTGTATGTGTCTTGGGCATATATGATCCAATAATCTCTCACTTGCACAAGATTCATAGAAGATTGATGCAAGCAGTAAATACCGCCTAACAACGGTTTACTACCCTTAATACGTATGACTAAGAGCCATTCAATAACATCATCCTCTTCAAGTACCATACTCAAAATGTTTTAGGTGAATCAATCATCTATCCTTTTATCACAGATGTCATGTTAAATCCCAGAGACACAGAGTGATCATCCTCAATTGATTTAACTTTATTAGGCCTTCGACATCTTACTCTCAATGAATAAGAGGGATAAATCCCATCTTGACTACATACGTCTCTCACAATTACCTTGTATTATACCCGAACTCAGACTTACGTACTGCCATATTTCAGAACAGCGAAGAAGTAAGTCAAAGTATAATATTTGGTAAATATCAAGACCCAATATGTATCTCAGGTTAGAGGATACCAAATGATGTTCGCCTTTACTCAAAATTACTTATGATCAATCAAGAAGATTCTATGTAGTAATGTTTGAGATGCAGGTCAGTCCAATATTTGCATCCCACAAATATCTATGAACTTTGGCAGCAACCTTTTGCTCTATATTCATCCATATGAATATCTACCAATCCAAGTTCATAATAGTTTACCTTCATACTTGTTCCGACAAGTATGAACAACTACGGACGTTCTGAGTAAATAATCTACTCATGGATTTTAAACATGCGAAATAGGAATATTAGTTGAACCATTATAACCAAATAATTCATTCAAGTAATAAAGGGTTACAATATCTCAATACAGAAATTAAAGATCATATCCAGTCACTAGAATATTGAAGTCCCATGGCACAAGTATGACTTTCATGCTTTGCCTTTTCAAGAAGCTTAGTGAGTGGATCTGCAATGTTTTGATCTGTATGAACTTTACGAATACATATCTTTCCTTTTTCAACTTCATCCCTTATGTAGTTGAATCTTCGTTCAATGTGCCTAGTATTTTGATGTGCACGGGGTTCATTGATTTGAGCAATCGCACCTTTGTTATCACAAAGAATTTCTAGGGGGTCCTGAATGGAAGGGACCACCCCTAGATCGGCAATGAACTTCTTTAACCATGCAGCTTCCTGAGCTGCTAATGAAGCGGTGATGTATTCTGACTTTGTAGTTGATAATGCCACCACATCTTGCTTAGAGCTCTTCCAAGAGATCGCTCCTCCATTCAAGATGAAAATGTACCCTGATTGTGATCGTGAGTCATCCCGATCAGTTTGGAAACTCGCATCCGTGTAACCCTTTACTACGAGTTCCTCCTCACCAGATCCATAGATTAGAACATATCTTTAGTACTCCTTAGGTACTTAAGTATGTTCTTAATAGCCATCCAATGACTATTTCCAGGATTTTATTGGTATCGGATTGTCATGCTCAAAGCGCATGACACGTCCGGTCTAGTGCATATCATTACATACATGAGGGATCCTATAGCAGACGCATACGGGATTCCCTTCATTTTGTCTTGCTCATCCTTTGAGCTTGGACATTGAGTCTTACTCAATATCATTCCTCTTTGAATAGGTACGGTACCTTTCTTAGAGTTTTCCATCTTGAACCTTTTCAAGATCTTGTAAATATATGCACTTTGATTTAAACCTATCAACCGCCTTAATCTATCCCTATAGATCTTTATTCCCAAAATATAGGCGGCTTCACCAAGATCCTTAATGGAGAAACAGCTTCCAAGCCAGGCTTTTACACCCTCCAAGGTTGGAATGTCATTTCCAAATAGTAGAATGTCATCGACATATAATACTAGGAAGGTGATGATGCTCCCACTAGCTTTCTTATATACACAAGCTTCATCAAGATTTTTTATGAAACCAAATTTGATTATCTCTTCATCAAAATGGTGATTCCAACTTCTTGATACTTGCTTCAATCCATAGATTGATTTCTTCAACTTGCATACTTTATTAGGATGCTTTTCATTGATAAAACCTTCAGGCTGAACCAGATAGACATCTTCCTCAAGGTATCCATTTAGAAAGGCGGTTTTGACATCCATTTACCAAATCTCATAATCATAATGAGTAGTTATGGCAAATAATATCCTAATAGACTTTAGCATTGCAACGGGTGAGAAGGTCTCATCATAATCAACCCCTTGAGTTTGAGTGAAACCTTTTGCTACAAGTCTAGCTTTATAAGTATCCAAGTTTCCATGCATATCGGTTTTCTTCTTGAAAACCCACTTACTTCCAACTATCTTGGAGTTAAGAGGTGGTTCAACCAAGTCCCATACTTGGTTGTCATACATGGATTGCATCTCAACGTTCATGGCTTCAAGCTATTTTTCACAATCCAAATTGGACATTGCATCACGATAAGTGGTTGGTTCATCGGAATCTACCACATAGCATCCATCCATGAAAAATCCATATCTTTCAGGTGGATTACTAATTTTATTAGATCTACGAACATTTTGTGTGTATTGATCAACCATTTGATCATCCTCAACATCCTCATGTTGAGTGCTAGTGTCAACCAAACATGTATCGGTCTGTTGTTCTTTATCCTCCTCAAGATCCACTGTTCTACCGCTAGTTCCTTCCATAAGGAACTTAGCTTCTAAGAACTCAGCCTTCTTGGCAACAAATTCCTTTTGTTCCAATGGATCATAGAAATAATATCCCATAGAATCTCTAGGATATCCAATGATGATACCCTTAGTAGAACGGCTTTCTAACTTGTTTGAGGTGGGAGTCTTAACATAAGCCTCACAACCCCATACCTTTAAATATAATAGTGATGGAACCCTTCCATGCCATATTTCAAAAGGTGCCGTTTTCACTTTCTTGGTTGGGGCCATATTGAAAATACGAGCCACCGAGAGCAAAGCGAAACCCCAAAATGATAGAGGCAATGAGCTTTTAGCCATCATAGATCGAACCATATCCAATAGAGTTCGATTTCTCCTCGCGGACATGCCATTATGTTGTGGCGTTCCAGGTGGAGATAGTTGTGAGACAATACCACAACTTCTAAGATGATCTCTAAAACCTTCACTTAGGTATTCACCTCCTCTATCGGTGCGGAGAATTTTTATTTTCTTGTTGAGTTGATTTTCTACTTCATTTTGGAAGATTTTGAACATTTCAAAAGCTTCATCTTTGTGTCTTAACAAGTACACATAACCATATCGACTATAGTCGTCGGTAAAGATAATGAAGGTTCTTTCATGGTACCTAGTCATTGGCTTAAAAGGACCACATACATCCAAATGTATGATGCCTAATAAATCTTTTGCCCTTTCGGGTTTGCCACTAAAAGGTGCTTTAGTCATTTTTCCTTGTAAACAAGATTCACATATATCAAATGAATCATATTCACTTGCTTTTAAAAGACCATTCTTTTGAAGTGTTTGTATGCGTTTCTTGTTTATATGACCAAGACGGCAATGCCAAAGATAGGTATCACTCAAATCCCATTTGAGTTTCTTGGTGGTGGTTTGGTAGAATGAGCTATCATATACTGTGTTTTCACGAACCAATTCATAAATACCATTAATAGGAATAGCTTTAAAATAAAATATGCCACTTAAAGAAACATGAATTTCATTTTTAATAAACGTCAAAACATAACCATATTGTCTTAATTGGGAAACAGAAATAATGTTCCAAGTCAAACTAGGAGCATACAAAACATCATGCAAAATTGCTTCCAAACCATTTGGAAGCTTCAAGATGTAGTCCCCTCGGCCTTCAACTTGAACTTTCGCCCCATTCCCCATGTAGAGGCTAACATCCCCTTTCTTGAAGTCCTTACTTCTTTTGAACCCCTGCAATAATTTGCATATATGAGTTCCACATCCGGTATCTAATACCCATGTGTTAAAGGATATTAAATTTAGATCAATATGAATCATGTAAATTGTACCTGAGGTTTTCCCGGGATCCCTCTTAGCTTGCAACTCTTTGAGATGGACTAGACAATTCCTTGCCTAATGTCCAATCTCCCCACACTTGAAGCATGGGTCATTAGAAGCAACCTTTTGCTTCTTCTCCGCTTGTTTTGGTTGTGGCGCTCTTACCACTCCCTTCCCCTTTCCCCTAATGTACCCTTCCCCTTGGCAACATTTGCCTTGGGTGCGGGGTTAGGCCTCTTTTTGTTCCCACCTTCATTGATGGTGAGAACGGGTAAAACCTTTTTACCCATGGCCGCCTTGGCAGTTTTGAGCATAGAGTGAAGCTCACTTATGTTCTTGTCCCACCCGTTCATCTTATAATTCATGACAAAGTTGTCAAACCTTTTTGACAAAGAGTTGAGGATCAAATCCATAGCCAACTCTTTCAAGACGGGACAATTTAGCCTTTCGAGGCGGTCAATGCGACTTTTCATCTTAAGTACATAAGATGAAACAGATTGGGTGTCATCCATACGGCATGCATGGAGTGCTCGAACCGTTTCGAAGCGCTCTACCCTTGCTTGTTGTTGGAATTTTTCTTTCAACTGGGTAATCATGTCGTATGCTCCATAATGTTCATACTCCTTTTGCAGATCCAGAGTCATACTTGCCAACATGAGGCAAGACACTTGGACCGAGTCCTCAGTGTATTTCACCCAATTCATAAAGGCCTCCTCATCCTCCTCACTAGGTTGATCGGGAATCGGATCATCTAAAATATTTGATCATTTCTCTTGCTTGAGAACAATTCTCAAGTTTCGAAACCAATCAATAAAGTTATTATGATTTAGACGCTCCTTTTGGAGAATGGTCCTTAGTGATAGTATGTGAGCGGACGGGATTTCATTATTTTCATTATTGTAGGTGGCCATCTACAAAATTTTAACAAAGTTCAATTTTAGTATTTTTGATATCGTTCATAACTTTTAATAATTTAAAACTCTTATAAGTGTCTTACACAATTTTAAATCTAGAATCCAATGTTACATTTAAATAGTGGTTAGGTGACCTTTATCCTATTATTTAAATTAACAAGGTAGTCAACGTTTTGACAATTGCAACCCTTTGCAACTTCTAGGGTATGGGATCGACTTAAACATCATATGTGTGGTCGGCATGTTTATCCCATCAACACCTTTGTAAACCATATTGTAGGTGATCCATTAAACATGGTTTGCAAATCAAGTTATCCCACTTACACACACATGTGAGTTTTCCAACATAAGTGGTTAGGTGATCTTTATCCCACAAATATGGTATCCCCACCTCAAATCACAAGTTCCCTTAAAATGGTTAGGTGACCTTTATCTCATTAAGAGTTTGCAAGTGACTCAAGTGTTGTGCAAAAGGATGGTGTTTAACTTGTTTGTAAAAGAATTTTAAGTTTTCACAATACTAGTTTAGAAAACTCTATGTACTTTATATTTGCATGCTTTCAAATACAAGGTACCTTATGGTTCATTTTTAATAAAACCCCTTTTATTAGAATCATTAATCCTTTTAATAACCTTTTATTAATCACTTATTGATAAAGAACCATCAATTTTCATCTTGTTAAGTTTGTTAATGAGTTTGTTATGCATATCCAAATATCAAACAACAACCATACAATCAAACAACCAAACAAGCATAAACATACAAACATAAGTGCATAACCATAGCCACTAAGTTGACTGCACTTGTTTGCCATCATAAGTGTTGTCATAAGGTCTTTCCTAAGGGTTAATAATGACACATCATATGTGTCCATGAACTCCCACTTGAATCCACATCCAAAACTTAAAGTGTCCATGCCTTTTGTGTCCATCTTTGGGTCTTGATCTTGTGCATCTTCTTTTACATAAATTATATCTTAATACAATTTTGCTAATAAAAGAAATGCACCTAATCTATTTATTACATAACCAAAAGAATAAATGAATTACAACCCAAAATATAAACACAAATATTACAACCCTTTCATGAATCAAAACCAACATGACAAACCACAATCAACCAAATCCAAAACACATAAGGCCAACGCTATGTTATGCACCATAAATATGTATCATATACAACATCCAAGAACAACAATGAACCCCTTATTTCAGCCCTAAAGTTTCGGCCAACATGAACCAAATCTTTAGGGTTTTGTTCAAACAACACAATCAACCATTTGATCTTTATCTTTCAAGGTTTATACTAAAGCATTAAAGATTAAACCTTGAAACATAAGGGATTCAATCATCCATAACAAAACAGCCCCTAATGGGTTAAGTCCATGAAAACTAACTTTTCAAGAACTTTTGAAGCACATATTCCACATAACCGGCTCTAGATGCCATTGTTAGGGTGTTGTAACATGTAAATCAAAGCTAGTTTAACCATTTAAACTATGAAAACGCAGCGGATAAAAGGTTTAAATATGTTAATCTGAAAATTTTCACCATTTTAAACCGTAAACAAAACCCAAGAACATGGATCAATAATATATGTGAAATAGCATGCTATCAAATCATAAAACAACCATAGGGTGTTCATAGAAACAACCTCTCTTGCACAAGATGTTGTAGATGTATAAGATGAAGATGGTAATGTTCTTGAATATGAAGCCCTCAAGGAAGAAAGCCTCAAGTTGTGATACCCCAAAGCTCTTCCAAACACTTAGCTAGTTAGGGAGCTAAACACCAAAACTCTTTTCCAATGCTCCTTCAAAAATCCAAAAATTTCAGCCTTTTGAGCCTCTAATCCAAAAATTTTGCCTTGTTTGAGAGAGTTCTTGCTTGAGTATGTGTGAGAGAAAATGTGTGAAAATATGGAAGAGTGCAAGAGTAGTTTAAGTCTTGTGTGAATCAAGACTAAAATGAGTTCCTAATGCCCACATGGGGTGGCCGAAAATTAGTTCAAAATGGCTTCCCCCCATTTTGAAACTTTTATAAAATTTTACTCTTTCAACCCTTAGTTTATAAAATTAAAACCTATTTTAATTTTATTACATTAATACACTTTTATTTGTTATTATTTAACCAACTTAAATAATGAAACAAATAATTTCTCATGAATAAATTATCCATATAATGTTGTTCTATCACAAAAGCAATGTTTTAGAAAACCCATTTTCTAAATAGGTGTCAATATTTTGTATAATCTCATCAATAAATAAATATTTATTGGTGTTTGTATAGCTTGTTATTGGGTATGACCCGACTTGGATCATAACGTACTAACCACATCAATCTTGTATGTGTCTTGGGCATATATGATCCAACATGAACTTTTAACAATTATACCTTTTGATTCATTTTCATTCACTAATTTAAGTGCAATTATAAATCTTATAACTGTGTTTGAGTTTAATACGTTTAATCCATGAATATTTTATTCTTAATTATTCATAGTCGGTCAGACTTGTGGGAACAATTCTGAATTAAGACTAATCTGAATTTAGACTCAATGAGTTGACTTCTAAATTCATAGACCTCATTATGAATTACGTTGGATGTAACTCGTCATAAACTATCTTTATTATAAGATGCTTTGATACTTGTATACTCATTTAGTATCCTCTGACCTGAGATGCATACTAGAACTTCCGTTTACCAGGGGTTACTCTTTGATCACTATCAACCGCTATCGTGTAACTGTCAGTCATAAAGGCTTTGGTTGGGAATAATTCTAAAGTTTAGTAGTCAATAAGGGATTCTGTACTCTTATATTATATGTAACAGTTAGACATCATGGTGCCCTCGTTGATTCAAATTGGTGAAATGTGAGGCCTCACCAAACTGACTGTGTGTTTTATTGGACTATTTTGAATCTGGATCAAGAACGATAATAATTGAGCTCCATATGAGAATTAATCTCAATGACTCAACTGATGTCTTTTACAAGAAGCATAAATGACTATGATTACCATAAGTCTATTGTCTTGTTGTAGTAAAATGTTACTAGAAGAAGATGTTTGGTTAATGACTTTAAAGTGTCATACCTTGTTGGGGGTAGCCATGTGCAGATAGAGCGCCGCTGACTGTCTATGTGGAATTTAAAGTAATGCCATCCAAGTAGGAGCTTGTTCGATTATGTACTAGTTCGGTTACGTTATGTTGCCAACCGAGTTATGACCCGTAAGAGTTACACCTTGGGCAACGAATATTAAGTCCACTTATATTGATTGTCTACGTGGAATTTAACTGGATTTTACGAATTATATCTGGTTTAAATGATTTATAAAAGTTATAAATTATTTATAAACGTTTAAGCGTTAAACGTTATTATTTTGGATCTTCATTATTGCGTGGGTTAATATTGATCTAACCGGGCCTGGAGCCCGCGAGTATATCAATATTAATCAAATGTTTAATTTGTTTAAAAAACCTAATTTTATATATACACATGGATCACCATAAAATAAAGGAGGTGGCTGTAGATCTCCAAAAAAGCAGGTTGCGAATTTTGTTTTAAGCAAAAGGTGGAGGCAACATTGTTTTGGTCAAACAACGCGGCCGTAACTTTGGTTTAAGTAAATCAATCAGCCGCAACAATTCTTTTATGAAGATCCATCAAAGCAACTCTCAAGAACAACTAATTTTCAATTGTTCTTGGACTTGCGCACAAAACTCATGGCTGTCGCTACGCAAAACGAAGACCCAAGAACCACGCGTCTTGTTTTGCATTCACGTTCGGTTCGTTCAATCTATCACTTAATTCGTTGTCCCTCGATGTCTCAAATGGTTATTTATTAACCGTAAAGGTATTATTATCTCATCAGCAGGTTAATAATATTCTGTAATTGCATTATTTGTAACCCACATCCTGTCGTTTCAATTTTGGTATTTTAATTTTTACTCTACTGCGTTAACTATTATTAATCTGATTAATAATTATCAAAATTGTTTTGATAAATAAGCCTACCCAAGATACCACTGAACCTAACAGTTTTCTCTAGATCTTCTATTTTATATTTATAATCATTTTCAGCTCTTTTAAAACAGTTTTAAAGATGTTTAAGAACTCAAGGTCAGATCTCATATCCAAGTTGTAGGACCAATATCTGTTAACTTTAGCAATGCATTTAAGGGTACAAAATGTTCCAATACTTTGGCTTCTTCATGATCAGCCATCGGTGCT
This sequence comes from Flaveria linearis, assembly GCA_024085815.1. Taxonomy (NCBI): domain Eukaryota; kingdom Viridiplantae; phylum Streptophyta; class Magnoliopsida; order Asterales; family Asteraceae; genus Flaveria; species Flaveria linearis. Next base: position 39,175,287 of record CM044009.1, on the reverse strand, counting down.
TGGTTTGGAGATGCATCTTCAATCCGGAAGCTTCAATCAAAGCCTCATTCTTCAACGGCAACTATAGCTTGCTGCTAGGCTTATCATTATGTGGAGCTTCATCAGTGTCGTTTGGTATGGGTTGTGCTTCGCCACCATTTGTCCATGGTGTCTTGCACTCCCTAGTAAAGTGTCCTATTTGGTTACAGTTGTAACACTTCACCTTGCTTTTGTCCAGCCCAAACTTTCCACTAGTTGCATTGTTGAGAATCTTCCTCCCTATCCTCTTGTAGAACTTTTTGGCTCTATGAGTGAGAAGAGCCATCTATTGGAACTATCTCCATGTACTCCAGATCATCTGGATGGATGCAGTCCAAGTCTTCAAGGCGAAGAGGAAGTTGCCACTGCTTTCATCAGTAGATATAAACGCTTGTGAAGAGCTTGTCTCTTGAAATGGGTTCCTTAGATGTAGCTCTCCCTTGGTGTCTCTAAAAATGTGATAAAAGGGCCCTTTTATGAGTTTTAAAGGTAGCAGATGAGATGATGATGTGGTTCTCTTCAATCCCTTTCAACCACATAAAGGGCTGAACTTTGCTGATTGTTGGAGTTACAAGATGGATTTTGCATGTTCATCTCCATATGGTATCCACTAAGGATACCATACAACTCAGCGAGAGTAAGGGTCTTGAGGTTTTCAATCCTCTTAATGACCACACAATAGTGTGTCTATTGTCTATGAAGAGAGGACATGAACTTCCTCACAATATCCCTATTCTCAATAGTTACACCAACATCCATTAAAGTATCCACAATCTCAACATACCTGAAGTATTGTTGAGTCATGGTTTCACTTGTCTTGAAGGTGAAGTTCTCAAAATGCTGGTTCAAGAGGTATTTCTTATTCTATTTAACTTCATTAGACCCCTCATACATGACCTTGAGTGCATCCCATAGTTACTTAGAAGTTTTGCACTTCTTGAAGCCTCTGTAGATAGAGTTTGGAAGAGCACTTTGAAAGGTGGTCATGGCTTTTTGATCTACATCAATCTTATTTTAGTCTTCTTTAGATTAGTCAGCCACTTCCTTTGGTATCATGCCACCATCAACAGCAGCTGAAGAGGTGCATGCTATGTGAGGTCCTGAGACAACTGATCCCCATATCTTGTGGTCTTGAGAGTTGATGAATCCTTCTATTTTCTGGCACCAAGTATCAAAGTTATCAGGAATGATTAATGGAGATTTTGTCATAGTATCGATCTCCATATCAGCCATTGTGAGAGCTTCGTTTGAATTGTTAAGTGATTTGTGAAACTAAAAGGATTTAAGATGGTGAGAACTTACAATTAAGAGCCTAAAATGCTCTGATACCAGTTGCAAGACCGGGTAAGGGATGGTCAATACAATAAGTTTCGTAATGAGGAGAGAGTTAGAACACTTAACAGATCAAATAGGGAACGAGGTTTAAGTACATGATACTAAGAACACAAGTAAGTAATGAGACATAACAATGAACAAGAACAAGATAAGTATGGTTTTCAAGAGTGTTGTATATTGCTATCAAGTTCTATTACAAGTGTTACAAAGAATAAAGATAAATACAAGAACCTGAGATACTTTATACTACATCGTACAGCTCACTATACTTTGAAAGCCAGCGAAAACACTAATCTAGACAACAAGATCAATGTATAGTCAAAAGGCAGTTTGCCTTTTGACTTGTGACTATGACATGCCATAGCTCATATCCTAATCTATTATAAAAAGGATAAAAGGTATAAAGTTAAAAGTTATAGACCAATGACCATAATCTACAGTTGATAAAAATATGGACTTTTTCACCACTTATATAAGTTGGTGAGTCTTCAGAGTGGCAGCGGAAAGTTGTTCAGCTTTTTGTCAAAAGGTGATCAGAGAAACCATGTCTTTTCTTTCTTTGGAAGAAATCAATCTTCAGTCTTTTGGGTTAGGAAAACTTTCTCTTTGAAGTTCGGAAGACTTCATCTTTGGCTTCGGAAGATTTGGTCTTTGGATTCAGAAGATTTTACACTTATCTTATTTCCATTAGTTATGTAAAACTTCCGAAGTAACTCTACTCTACACTTCATGCATGCATGCTGAAAGCTCTTTGGTTGCTTTGGTTGCATCAGCCTTTAAGTGTAAACCTTACAACTATTTTCATTGGGCGGCTTTTTTTCACATTTATTACTCATGGTTTTACAAACGTTTACGCTTCCACATTGGTTATATTTGGTATACTCTGATTTAAGGTCAAACACTTATATTAAAACGCATATAGTATCGTTTGATATAATTGTGGCTGAGATAATACTTTGTCACGCGCCACGCAGTAGAACCCCACTCGTGGTGGTATCCATCGTTACGTTAAAAACCGCCGACCACCATCACCAGTCGTATCCATCGTTGTTCTTGGTGGTGGTGGCTGAAGGGCTTTAACCGGGTTATTGAAGAGAGAGGGTGGTGAAGATGGACAAGACAATGGTGTCATAGTGGTGGTCGGCTTTGTTGGACCAAAAGAACCAATGAGCCAAGATCAGGAAAACCTCTAAGTCCCACATGCCACTGCAACAACTGCTGAAGACTCCCATCAGCTATTGTGTTCTCTTGCTTGAATGTCAGACTCGAGAGCATCTTAGCTCTAACCATCAGCTGTTCTGACAAAGTCTGAAGAACAAAGTATGAAGATCAAAGAACTGAAGAACAACAGCTGAAGAAGACTCCAAAGTACTGAAGACCAAGTACTGAAGTCTGAAGTACTGATCTTACAAGTACTGAAGACTTCAAGTACTGAAGACTTGTACTGAAGAATCAAAAGCTGAAGAACTGAAGAACTGAAGACCTTCTACTGAAGCACAAAGTCTGAAGACAAAGACTGAAGACAACAACTGATGATCAGTTGTTACATCATCTGAAGCCAAGTCTGAAGACCAAGTACTGAAGACTCAGAGTTTGTCACAACAGCTGAAGAAGTCTTCTTCAGTTGTTGTGATGGTTTTTCCTTTTTAGTAGTTTATTTTGTTTCAGTAGTTGTACAACAACTGAAGAGCATGTTCTTCAGTTGTTATAGTATCAGTAGTTATAAACGACTGAAAAGTTTGTTCTTCAGTCGTTGTAGGATTTCACTAGTTTTACTTTTGTCAGTACTTAGGAAACTTTTGTAAGAAGATGTCAGCTGTTGACATCTTCAGTAGTTTTATGTTTTGTCAGTTGTATTTTTAATATTCAGTTGATGTCAGAAAAAGGACATCAACCCATCCTTTTGCCGCCTATAAAAGGATGGAGAACCATACTGTTTTAATTGCCGAAACGTGCGAAGCAATAGAACATTTATTATTTCGCAGAACTCTTTTCTCTCTCTATGCTTGTGCTTTTACATGCAATATCTTTTATGTTCTTGCATTAATCGCTAATTAATGTGCTAAATCCGCTGCAAACATAATCTGATTGATCAAACGAGAGGCTGAGATCCTGTCAAATGGTATCAGAGCAGGTTAATCATTGATCAATTTCACTATTGATCGTTTGAAACTGCTCTTTTGATCTCTCTGTTTGATCGAATTAGCAATTTGCAAGAGTTAGCCATAGAGAGTGAGTTTCTGCTGTTTCCGGCCAAAATCTTGAGGTCCTTTGGTGGTTTCGAGTTACGTTTGTCTTGTTTAAACATGTTTTTGACTAAAACCTGAGATGACAACACCAACTAATGATCCTCACAATACTGGTTCCTCAACCAAGCCTCCGATGCTGGTTAGGAACGAGTATAACATATGGCAAAGACGTATGCTACACCACTTGGCTGTCAACAGTGCTGGTTGTTGGAAGTCAGTGGTGCATGGGCCATACAAGCCTATGGTGAGCGTCCCGGAATCTAATGAACAGGTTGCGAAGAAACCTGAACAATATTCGGATGAAGATTTAAAGCTGTTCGAAATCGATGCTAGAGCCCATGGAATTCTAGCCATGGCCATTCCTAATGAGATATATTCAGGGCTCTTGCATCATGAGTCTGCTCATGACCTATGGGTTGCTCTAAAGGAACAATTTGGAGGAACTGATTCGGTCTTAGCAAACAATAGGGAAATCCTCGCCCAACAATATGAGACATTCTCATATAGAAAGGGTGAGACTCTGACCCAGCAGTTTGAGCGGTTCTCTTGTTTGATCTCTGAGCTGAAGATGATCAAACAAGAGTACTCCAAAAGCCAGATGAACAACAGGTTCCTCAGGTCATTGCCTGAGAGATGGGACACATATACCATTGTCCTACGCTCCAGTGCTGACCTGGACACTCTATCTCTCACCCAACTTCATGGGAAATTGCTCACTTTTGAGAGAGAGGTAGAGCAAAAGAGGAAGTTGTCATCTTCTGGCAAACTTGCTGATGACTTTGTCCAAGGTAATGCTGCCTTGATAAGTCATGAGTCAGAATATGCTTCATCAGAAAGTTCTTATGATGAGCATATTGATTTCTCTACCAACTCAGAACAAGCTTTTGTTGGTGTTAGTAGTTCAGGAGGTGGTGGTGACAACTTGTGTTTTCTGATGGAGGACTTGAAGGGCATTCCAGATGATGATCTGGAAGAGATGGATATTTGAACCAAATGGCAATGATAAATATCCGCTCTCAAAAGTTCTACAAGAGAACTGGTAGGAAATTCCCAGGACTCTCTGGCAAAACCAAAGTTGGTTTTAACAAGAGCAAGTTGAGGTGTCACAAGTGCCAAAGGCTTGGACACTTTGCAAGAGAGTGTAGATCATTTGGATCTAACTCGTCTGCACCCTTTGTGACTTTTCCCAGCAATAGCTCACAGCACAAAGGGCAACCTTCCTCCAGTTCTAGCTATCCATCTCAGGCACAGGCACCACCTGCTTATTTTGTGCCATAGGTTCATATGCCATATCCTTACCCCTGTTACTACATGCCTCAGCCTAGTCAAACTCAAGCACCCCCGGCTCAACCACCTCATGCTCTTCCAGAGCCTCAATCTTCCCAATCTCATCACCACACACAACCTCAACAACAAAGCTTTTTCACCCCAACTGTTGTTGACTGGAGTAGTCTACCAGAAGAGCTATTTGGTCAGGATCAACTACTTCAAGGTGCTGGTCAACATGGTGGTGACCAACCTTTTGGAAATCTTGCTCTGATGGCCCTTGATTCTGCTGAAGGGTCATCATCCAATGCCTCATCTCAGGTATCCACTGAGGCAAAAGCCAAACTTTGTTCAGAATCATGCATAGCAGCATTTGCTTCTATTAGAGAAGCAAATGTAGCTTTAATAGATAAAAAACTTGAGCTTGAGCAAACAATTTCCAAAAGAAAAGCTGATTTTGAGGTTGTTCTAAAAGATAAAAATGATGAGATTTACAAGCTTAAATGCCAAATCAAAGATGATAAAGCTAGGGAAGATGTACTTCTAGAGAAGTACAAAGACCTCAAAGAAACTCTTGCAACCACCCAAGTTGAGTGTGATCGATGGGTGCAATCATGCAAGGGTTTTGAAATGCTTCTTAGCAAGCAATCAGCTTCCAATGTGAAGTTTGGCATTGGTTATAATCACACTGCTCCTCCCACAGATTTCACTTCAAGAGCAGAAGTTGAATCTCATAGGGAGAGCAATAACCAATCCTTCTCATCATCTGACTTGCTATCCTCTGAATCAGCATCATCAGAGATAGAAAGTCACATGACCAAAAGGCTGATCAACTTAGGTGTTGTCACTAGAAGTACTGAAGGTACTAGAGAGCAAGTGACAACATCTGAAGTTCAAACCTCAAATATTGTTAGCACTGAAGAGAAGAAAACTAACAGTAGGAAAGGTTTGAAAACTAGAGAGGATACCAGGAAAGCAGGCACTAGGAAAAAAACTGCTAGTACTGATGACAAACAGCTGAAGAACAAGTCTTCAGTAGTTAAATCCTCTTCAGCTAATGATCAGCATAAGATGAAGAAAAAGCCATGTGAGATATGTGGCTTGTTCAATCATCTTACTGATGATTGCTGGTACAAAAGGTCTTCCAAACTCAAAAAGAAGGAGAAAATTAATGAGAGCATCAATAAAATGAAGAATGAGTTTGAAACCAAGTTTGTACTAGCAACATCCAAGCCTGAAATCCCTCAGCCCAAAGCTAAATCTAAAAGGAAGGTAGGGATTACTCAGGCAACAGCTGAGGTTGCTCAGAAAAAGATGGTACAACATAGGAACTCATCATCAGCAAACTCCAATGTGTCTGAAGAACTGAAGGCCTTATCACAGAATCAGACACAATTGGTGATGATGGTTCAGCACCTAGTGGGAAGAGTCAACCACTTAGATGCTCCTGTGTTGAAACCACAGAAAAGGAAGTCCAAGCCAAAGGGTTCCTCTTCTGTACCATCTTCTTCACCTCAAGCTGTGACACACAACACACCTATTAGTGGTGTACCTGTTGCTGAGAATAGACCCAAAACCAAGCAGGTTTGGGTCTCCAAGACAAACTAACACATGGTTGTGTTTGCAGGGTTCTTCAACATGCCATAGAAGCATCTGGTATGTAGACAGTGGAGGATCCATGCACATGACAGGAAGTAGCTCCCTTCTTAATGACTACTCTCAAGGAAAGAAGGGATTTGTTTCCTTTGGCAATGATGCAAAGGGTTACATCATTGGTAAAGGCTTTGTTTCTAATGGGGAAATAAGGTTTGATGATGTTAACCATGTGGAGAATCTCAAGTACAACCTCTTGAGTGTCAGTCAAATGTGTGACAAAGGCCATGTTGCCCTTTTCACAAGCCAGAACTGTCGGATTCTGTCATCCAAAGTTCTGAGTTTGATTGACAAGGCATTGGATGAACACACTCTCCTGAAGGCCAACAGGACAGGAAGAGTGTATGCCTTAGATCTTTCCAAAAAGATGGATCTAAAAGGCCATCCTTGCCTATTCTCCAAGGCATCTCCTCAAGAGTCTACACTATGGCATAGAAGGCTGGGTCATGTTAATTTCAAGAACATGAATCAGCTTATAAGCCATGGTTTAGTAAGAGGATTGCCTCAGAAGGAGTTCAAGTGTGAAGATGACTGCACTGCTTGCGTGAAAGGAAAACAACACAAAGTTTCATTCCCTTCAATAGAAGAATCTAAGTCCACTGCCTGCTTACAGCTTCTGCACATGGATCTATTTGGTCCTGTCAGAGTAATGAGCATGGCAAAGAAGAAATACTGCCTGGTAATTGTGGATGATTATTCCAGGTTTGTATGGACTTTCTTCTTGCACTCCAAGGATGAAGCAGCAAAGACAATAATGAACTTTGTGTTACATGTAGAAAAGCAATATTCCCTACAGGTCAAGTGTGTGAGGAGTGACAATGGAACAGAGTTTAGAAACCACACACTTGATGACTTCTACCTGTCCAAGGGAATTAGAAGGCAGTTTAGCATTCCTAGAACTCCTGAGCAGAATGGAGTAGTGGAGAGAAAGAACAGGACCCTCATTGAAGCAGCAAGGTCAATGTTGGCTGACTCAGGGTTGCCACTGACCTTTTGGGTTGAATCTGTCAATACAGCTTGCTATGTACAGAATAGAGCTTTAGTGAATAAGAGGTTGATGAAGACTCCATATGAAGTTCTTCATCATTTGGCCCCTCTTATTTCATTCTTTAGAGCCTTTGGGTGTCCTTGTTTTATTCTCAACACCAGCAACCCACTCCAGAAGTTTGCTAGTAAGGTGGATGCAGGGTATTTTGTTGGTTATTCTTCAACTTGCAAGGCATACAGAGTCTTCAACTATAGAACAAAAGGGGTTGAAGAAACTCTGCATGTTAAGTTCAATGAATCTCCAAAGGACAAGATTCCACAAAACCCTGTGGAGTTGTTTGATCTGGACATACTGCAATATGTTACTTATCAACCTCCATCTGTTGAGCCTGTCAACAGATCTTCACCTGGTGGTACTGATGATGATGAAGTCAGTACTCACCTTTTTAGGTTTAGTGACAACCTGCCTAAGTCCACTGAACCTGATGCTCCTGTAGCCTCAGCAGCTCCATCCACTACAAATGCTGATGAGATTTCTGCTTGCTCTACTTCGTTTAAGCTGCCATCCTCTACATGGTTTCAGGAATCTCCATCATCATCTGTTGCTGCTGATGGGTCTACAAACACTTGCACAGATATCATAGTCTATCAAGAGCTCAAGAATCACCCCACATCACAGATCATTGGTGATATCCATGCTGGAGTTTCAACCAGGAATCAATTGTCCAACTTCTGCTTCTATGCTCTCTTCATTAGTCAGCAAGAGCCAAAGAACTATCATATTGCTTTAAGAGACAATGGATGGGTGGAAGCTATGCAGCTTGAGCTTCTTCAATTCAAGAAACAGCAAGTGTGGGAGCTTGTTCCATTACCCAAAGATAAGTGTGCTATAGGCACCAAGTGGGTATTCAGGAACAAAACAGATGAGAAGGGCCAAATTGTCAAGAACAAGGCCAGACTGGTTGTCCAAGGGTTTGCACAGGAGGAAGGCATCGATTATGATGAGACCTTTGCACCTGTGGCCAGACTGGAAGCAATCAGACTGTTCTTAGCTTATGCTGCCTTTCATAGTCTCAAGGTTTATCAAATGGATGTCAAAAGTGCCTCCCTATATGGAAAAATAAAAGAAGAGGTTTATGTGTGTCAACCACCAGGCTTTGAGGACAATAAACATCCTGATTGGGTGTACAAGCTTGATAAGGCTCTCTATGGGCTGAAGCAAGCACCTAGAGCCTGGTATGAGACACTCTCAACCTTTCTTCTAGAGAATAAGTTCACTAGAGGCACCATTGATAAAACCTTATTCATCAAGACTGTGGGACAACATAAGCTCCTTGTTCAGATTTATGTTGATGACATCATCTTTGCATCCTCTGATCCAAAGTTGTGTGATGAATTTACAATGCTCATGAAGCAAAAGTTTGAAATGAGTGCTATGGGGGAATTACAGTTCTTTCTAGGTTTGCAAATCAAACAAAGGGATGATGGAATTTTCATCCATCAGTCCAAATACACCAAAGATTTGTTGAAAAAGTTTGATTTACAAACCTGTAAGCCCTGTTCTACTCCCATGAGCAGCATCACACAACTAGATGTAGATCAGAAAGGTAAAGCGGTTGATGAAACCCTTTACAGATGTATGATTGGGTCCTTGATGTACCTTACAGCTTCTAGACCAGACATCATGTTTGCAACATGTGTTTGTGCTAGATTTCAGGCTGCACCTAAAGAATCCCATTTGATTGCAGTCAAAAGGATCTTTAGATATCTGCAAGGTACCCAATCACTAGGTCTTTGGTATTCAACTGGCATTCTTGCAAATTAGTTGCTTTCTCTGATAGTGACTATGCAGGATGCAAAGTCACCAGAAAATCCACTTCTGGTGGTTGCCAATTCCTAGGCAATTGTTTAGTTTCTTGGCAGAGTAAGAAACAAACATCAATTGCTACATCCAGTGCTGAAGCTGAGTACATTGCTGCTGCAAGTTGTACATCTCAGATACTCTGGCTTCAGAACCAACTCTTGGATTATGGCATTACAGAGACTAAGACTCCATTATTAATGGATAGTGCTTCAGCTCTTTGTATTGTTAAGAATCCAGTCCAGCACTCTAGAACCAAACATATTGAGATCAGACATCATTTTATCAGAGATTGCTATGAGAAAGGTCTGATTGATCCTAAGTTTGTACCTAGTGCTGATGAGCTTGCAGACATTTTTACTAAGCCTTTAGAAAGTGCCACATTCCAAAATTTGGTACTAAGGCTTGGTATGCTGCAGCTTGACTGATTTGACCTTTGTTGATGATTTTACTTCACAAATACTGATGAGCATTAGGTCAAATACAAGTACTGATAAGTAATTTAGTCTTCAGCTCTTTCACAACTACTGAAGACTAAAATGACTCAAAGTACTGATGTACCTTATTTATTGAAAACAACTGAAGTAGTGAGGTGGATTATAACTACTGATGTATGATTTTCAAATAAATAAGTACTGAAGAACAAATTTTGTTCACAAGTACTGATGTGTGATCTTACACAAGTACTGAAGACAAAATTTCTTCAGCTATGAAGAATATTTCATCAGCACTTGTGAACATCTGATCACAAGAGCTGAAGGCATAAATATTCACAAGAGCTGAAGGGTCAATGAAACATCTGAAAGTCAGCCAAAGAGCTGATGAGTAAGTGTGGAGGCTAGTATGAAACAACTGATTTGACGGAAACAGCTGATGAGTAATTTATCATCAGCTGATGACAACAGCTGTTGTTTCATACCCAAACAACTGAAGGACAAAACCATGTCTTCAGTAGTTTCACAACTACTGATGGCTAACACCAAGTCCTCAGTTGTTTACAACAACTGAAGCAATACCATGTCTTCAGTAGTTCACAACTACTGACATCAGTAGTTCATAACTACTGAAGGCTAACACCAAGTCTTCAGTTGTTACAACGTCTGAAGATGAAAACTAGGTCCTCAGTAGTTTATAACTACTGAAGACTGACAGTAACTCTTCAGACGTTTACAACATCTGAAGGACAAAACCAGTCTCAGTAGTTTCAACTACTGAAGACCAACACCAAGTCCTCAGATGTTACAACCACTAAAGGTTAAAACCACGTCATCAGTCGTTACAACAACTGATAACTAACACCAAAACCTTCAGTAGTTTTCTTTCAACCTTTGCCCTACCCTATAAATACCCCACCTTCAGAGCATTTACTCCTCACTTGACCTAATCCTTCCAAACCTCTGAAATTCCCATACACCATTAATGGCGACCATGCAACTGAAACCTCGACACAACTGTGTCGCCCATCTCACAAAATCGCCATTATGGCCTAAGTTTCACCAAGCCGTCGATCTTATGAACGACTCACCCTACAAAACGGCTTTTCTCCTGAACCCCACTATATACACTGACTCCTTGGCGGAGTTTTGGACGAATGTAACCGTCCAAACCGGAGAGCAGGATGGCGAGGTTTCTCTCCGGTCCTCCGTCAACGGGCACCCCGTGGTTATCACTCCAGCTACCCTACGCCAAACCCTAGAGCTGGAGGATGCCACCCACCCAACTTCCTACACTAAAGGTGCCTTGGATCTCTCATTCACATCCCACGACTACCAGGGTAACCTCTTCGCCTCCACCTTGTTGAAGAAACACTTCCCTGACCCTCAACGACTGATCTTCCACATGGTGAACGTGTGTCTGGCTCCCAAAACCTCTTCGTGGGACCAGATGTCCACAAGGTGGCAACAGGTATTGTTCTCTATCCTTGAAAAACAACCGTTAAACGAATGTAATTGATATACTGTTTTTGGAAATAAAGGATATGGCCACAAAACCAATTTCTAACCGATGGATCTTGTATCCTCGGTTCATTATGGCCATAATAGAGAACCAGCTTCAGGCTTAGGGACTAGTTGGCACTGGGGTCCCTGCCATGGCTGTTCTAGCCGAGGTATACTCCAGGCACAACACTGACCAAACACTCAAACAGGCTGGCCGGCTGCGAAAACCCACGCAGCAGGAACCCACAGCCTCCACCTCCAAATCCAAAGTCCCCACCAAACCAAAAGCCAAAAAGAAGCCCAAAAAGGCTACTCAGGGAGATGAGTCCCCTGAGGATGCCCCTGCAACACAAAGGCAGGATGTGCCTGCTGGTTCGATTCTCCCAGCAGGTACCACGACTCCACCCACCACAACCGCACAGGCTTCCTCTCAACAGGAGCCTGATGCAACCAATATTGGGGCGACCACATTACTGGGGTCTTTGTTACTTGAGAAGACTACCATTGAAAAGCACAGTCCTCCCCCTGTGCACACTGCTTCGAGCCCATCTCTTGATGAGACCGCCCCACAAAGCCCTACATTGGTTATCGCCAAAGTGCTGACCCATTTGAGCACTCCACCCTCTCCCCAGAAACCTATTACAACTGGGGAGACTCCAACCGAAGAGGGGGTGGATACAAGTGCCGGTGGGAGCCCACAGCACAGAGAATCAGTCCAATCTCCCAGTGTGGCTAGGGAGTTAGGACAATCTGGTAAGGCTGCCACTTCCCCTACATCAACATCTGAGCAGGGTGAAGCTGGTAACATCTCTAAGACCTCACCAGAGGCAACTGCCGATGATGGATCCAATCCGGAGGCTAGAAGTCCCCAGTACCATGAACAAGGGGCACATGCTATTACTGAGCCACACTCAGGGCATGTACATCCTGACATTGTCAGGAGGTCAGGTGATTCAGCTCATGCTGATGATGACCTGAGCTTCTTCTACGATGTAGTAGCTCAAAACACTATCCTAGAGGATGAGATAAGCAGACTCAAATAGTTGCTTGCTCAAATGACTCAGGATAGAAGTCCATCTGCCACCACTACCCCACAGATGGCACCTTCACCCGAAGGTCTCATAAACACTGAGCCACTCCCACAAACTCGGCCACCAGCCCCTGCTTCTGGCACTAGCTCTCAGGGTCAGAACCCCCCTGAGCAGCTGGATGCTATCCTCCAAAAATCCCTACCTCTCATCACACCCATGCTTAAAGACTTAGTCATTCAAACCCTTGATGAGAGGCTTCCCACATACATCCAACCCATGGTGGAGGTTGCCATTTCTAAGGCACTTGCTGATAGTCAAACCCCAACCAATGCACCCAAAAAGGGGGAGACATCAGTGCAAGTCAAGAGGAAGAGGGGTGAGGAGGAGGTAAAGGCAGAGAAAGAGGTGGTGGTTGAGAGGGAGTTGATTGAGGAGACTAGGAAGGTGAGGGAGAAAGGGAAGAGGAAAGAGAGGGAGGTTGAGCAAATAGAAGTGGCTGACATCCAAAAGGATTTTAGTTTCACTCATAAGAAAAAGGGAGAGGAGGGAAAGATGGTGGCTGACTCTGATCTAGCAGCCCTTGTCAAGGAGGCTGATGCTGAACACAGTAAATCAATGGATTCTGCCATTGCTCAGCTGTTCAGGCAAGGCTTTGACAACGACATTGCCTTACTAGATCAGGAAATCAGGAGAATGGAAACTAGGGAGATAGAATACCGATGGTCTACTTATAGCCAAGAGGATCAAAAGAAACTCGAGGCTATGAGTAGATTCATTTCGAAGTATCTGGGCAGGCCAGTCCTTGATGTAAAAGCATGGACTAGGGACAGACTCTTGGCAATAACCACCAAGATCTGTTCGGCTGGTGATTTCACTAAGGGACTGGTCGCAGAGGCCCTCTCTGAAGCAGGTGCTGGGAACAGGACACTGCTAGTAAAACAGACCAAACCAGCCCTTATCTCTAGGTTACTAGCAGTGCCTGCCAACATTCCCACACCAACAACCCAACCACAACCCATTAAACCAACCCCTTCACCACCAAAACCCGCAGCCAATGATCCACCCTTGAAGAAGAAGAGAAGGGTGTTGAGGCTGCAAGAAGAAGAAGAAGAAGAGGGGGATGAGGAGGAAAGACTGCCTCTTTCAGCAGTCATTCCTCTACCAAAGGCCAAAACCCAAACCATCACCCCCACCTCACAGATGGAAACTGTGAGGGTGAAGATAGAGGAAGAGGCACAGCAGCTTCATGATGCTGAGATGCTTAAGTCTATTGACCAAGCATATGCTGCCTCTACCTCTATCATGAATATGAAGAAAGAAGCTCTGAGACTCTTCACTCTCAAACAAACCTTCCAATATAACAAGGAGAGAGTGAGGACTTGGCCTGATCCTAGGGTGGCTTACAGGATCACAAAGAAAGATATTCCTGTGAGATACAAGAGCCAGATGAAGAGGATTATAGATGAAGTAATCACAGTGGCTCTTGTAGTAACACCCTGGGAAATTGTGGATGAGTTCGAGAAAGCTTATAAAGCTAAGCTACCTCCTGAAATGATGTTGGAGAACAGGATGGTGAGGAAAGGCTTAGTTTATAAGAAGCTTGAGAACTTCCGCAGAGATGAGCTCAACTTGTTGCTAGAAGGCAGACATCGAGATGAATTTGCATATAAGCAAATCACAACAGTTGAGCTCAAAAATGGGAAACAGGTCAAGTATGTCTCGAAGATGTACGGCCGTGAAGGATTGTTCGATGGTGGGGATGAGGGCATGACCAAAGAAGAACAAATGATCTTTGTCCGAGCCTACACCAGAGAATCCTACAGGCTTGTACATGGGAGGTAGATCTCATGGATGGGACAACAGCTCTGTGTCCGATTCCCCAAGATAGAGCTTCCATCCATACTTAGCCAAACAAACACTAGAGACTACCTCTCAGGCCAGTGCTTATCTAGGTCAACTTCTAATCTGATCTAGAAGGAAATAGACCAATCATTATGCCACGAATAAGTGGGACAACCAATAATTAGAGGTTTTGGCTGCATTGGTTCAGGGGGAGTTTGTTGGACCAAAAGAACCAATGAGCCAAGATCAGAAAACCTCTATGTCCCACATGCCACTGCAACAACTGCTGAAGACTCCCATCAGCTATTGTGTTCTCTTGCTTGAATGTCAGACTCGAGAGCATCTTAGCTCTAACCATCAGCTGTTCTGACAAAGTCTGAAGAACAAAGTATGAAGATCAAAGAACTGAAGAACAACAGCTGAAGAAGACTCCAAAGTACTGAAGACCAAGTACTGAAGTCTGAAGTACTAATCTTACAAGTACTGAAGACTTCAAGTACTGAAGACATGTACTGAAGAATCAAAAGCTGAAGAACTGAAGAACTGAAGACCTTCTACTGAAGCACAAAGTCTGAAGACAAAGACTGAAGACAACAACTGATGATCAGTTGTTACATCATCTGAAGCCAAGTCTGAAGACCAAGTACTGAAGACTCAGAGTTTGTCACAACAGCTGAAGAAGTCTTCTTCAGTTGTTGTGATGGTTTTTCCTTTTCAGTAGTTTATTTTGTTTCAGTAGTTGTACACCAACTGAAGAGCATGTTCTTCAGTTGTTATAGTATCAGTAGTTATAAACAACTGAAAAGTTTGTTCTTCAGTCGTTGTAGGATTTCAGTAGTTTTACTTTTGTCAGTACTTAGGAAACTTTTGTAAGAAGATGTCAGCTGTTGACATCTTCAGTAGTTTTATGTTTTGTCAGTTGTATTTTTAATATTCAGTTGATGTCAGAAAAAGGACATCAACCCATCCTTTTGCCGCCTATAAAAGAATGGAGAACCATACTGTTTTAATTGCCGAAACGTGCGAAGCAATAGAATATTTATTATTTCGCAGAACTCTTTTCTCTCTCTATGCTTGTGCTTTTACATGCAATATCTTTTATGTTCTTGCATTAATTGCTAATTAATGTGCTAAATCCGCTGCAAACATAATCTGATTGATCAAACGAGAGGCTGAGATCCTGTCAGGCTTTTCTAGTGAGGTGGTGGTGAAGACGAAGTAAGGTGGTGTAGAGGTGAGTCACCGGCAGTGGAAGGTGAGTCGTCGGTGATGAAGAGGGCGATGATTGAACATGATGACGGGTGAAAGAGAAACTGAGCGTAGGGGTATTTTAGTCATTAAATAAAATTTAACAGTCAAATTTAACGTTCATCCGTTTCAAGGACCATCGGTGTTACGTTTGTGCAAAGTTTTGAACCAACCTTGTAATTTCATAAAGTTAGGGACCAAAAGTGAAATTAGACCTAACCATAGAGACCACCCATGTAATTAAGTGGCAAGATAATAAGGAGAGCGTAGGGCATTAATGAGACTAGTATGAATGTTCTTTTTCACATCCTCTTCTATATTGTATTCTCTCCACAACCTTTCTCTAAATTGTTTTGATGTTTTCATAGTAATTATTTATTTATTTCGTGAACCAATGGAACCTTGCCGATGACTTCCTATTTAATTAGTATTCCATATGTGTTAATATCTAATCAGTCGAATGTTTGAGTTTAGATAAGACATGAGTCTCAAATCTTTGTTATGGAAGATTTTTAGATTTTAATTATAGTCAACTACGTGGATCGTCCTCATGTTTAGGGCAAAGTAGAAGAATTGGATACTAATTTTGAGAAGTTGCATGTTTAGGGTGTGATTAAAGATAAATTCATGTCATTCTTCTTGAATATTTTACTGCATATAGTTGCATCAAAACCTATAATTCTGGACAAGATATCTATCACAATAATCAAACTAATTTAAATGCATACCCTAATTACAAAACAAATGGCCTATTCTAATAGTTTTTTAATGATTTTAAATAGTTTCTAAATTTTTTACTAAGTTTTCTGTTAAGAGTAGATATAATGGACAAATTGCTCTTTTATAATTACCGAGACCATTTATGTGATTAATTTTCTTTTAATTGCATGTAATTATGTAAAACACAAAAGTATAATATTGTTTGGATTCTTCTCCGACTCTAGAAAACCTCCCACACCTTTATTGTCGACCACCTTCAACATATTCCACATACTAATGCCTAGGGTGTTAAAAAATATGATATCCTAAAATATTCGAAATCCGATTCGTATCCAAATCCGAATAAACCGATCAGAATTCTTATTCGGATATTCGAATCGAATGTCATCCGAATCTGAATTCCTTATTCGGATTTCAGATCGATTTCAGATATCCTAATTTTTTATTCTGGTTATTCGGATATCCAATTAATCCGAAAAAGAATTCATGCAGGATCGATATGGTTCTCTCAACACTTAGTGTTTCTCACAAACTTGTTAAATCTCACTCGTTTGATGAATGCAGAATGAAGAAGTTAGTTGATAATAATATAATAAGTAAAGAACACAAGAATTTTCAAGATACTTATATATATTATCTCTCAACTAAGTATTACAAGACTCAGGCAGAAGCATGGATACTAAGTTACAATGAGCGACTATATATACTACTATCTACAGCGTGTTATACGTAGATAACATGTTGGGACTTACTTCTAGACAAATACTACATTGCTAGAGGTAGGGTATCTTAGATAAAGTATTATCTAAGATAAGATAGTCATGACAGGTCCATGACTTACCTTTTGGTCACCAACTAAAGGTGGCAGCTGTACTAACTAAGGAATGGTGAACAGTGTACAAAAGTAAGGTCAAACACATGAAAATGGAAGGTATCTTGCAGAGGATCAGAGTAGGTAGCAAGTGTCAGTCAGACCATACTTTGTCCACTGGTTCATACTGTGTTTCTTCCAAAGGTAAAATGGCTTTGGAAGAATAAGTTCTTCCGAACCATTTTATACTTCAGAAGACACAGCTTCTTCCGAGGCTTTGTCTTTGGAAGACTTTGTCTTCATTCTTCTAGGTGCTTTACTTCGGAAGGAGATCTTCTAAGTCTCGGAAGACTTAGTTCATCCTTCAGAAGCTCTTCGGAAGATCACCATATAAGCTTCGGAAGTTGCAGCATTCCCTTCGGAAGACTTCCCTTAGTTTGTACAGATTTCTTCTAAGTGTTGTTTTTGGTTGCATCAGCCTCAATAATTCCAACAAATTCCCCTAGGATGATGCTACCAAAACTACACTTCCTTCTTCAATTTTTTAACTCCTCTTCAATTCTTGCCTTTTGTTTAATTTGGCAAGATGAAGGCTGTCAATAAATCTTCTGATGTGGGCAGCTATCATGGAGTTAGAGGGATTGGTGAATGGTCTCTCTGCTAACTCAGCAATACAAAATCTGCTTAAGTGTAGCAGGGAGGAGGCATTGAACCTGTTTACCTCTCCATTCTCCCTTTCCACAATGAAGTTGTGAGAAGGTTCATCAAAGCTCCACTGGACTATTGTGTTCCTAGGAATGAGGGGCAAGTTTGGCAGTCTGTCCCCATTCCTAGTGTCTAGGCTCACCAATTTCCTTCTTAGACTTTTCTCTTCTTTATTTAATGAATCAGAGCTTAAGGAAAGAAGATTGGGTGATTGGTGTAAGGTTTCTCGGGGTAGATCTAGGAAGGCATTTCTTGTGAGAGTGTTTGAGGATCCATCAATGTATTTGTAATGTGATGAATCCTCCCTCATAAGAAATGTTGCTCACTTTTGAGCAGTTGTTGAGCCTTCTTTTGATCTCCCTAATTTCTTCTAAGGTTGGAGTTTTGGATGGTTCAGAGGATGATGTTTGTATTGTTTGGGTTTTGGGTTGTGTTTTGGGTTGTAGGATATGTAGTGAGTGTGGTTTTTTAGAGGTAAGGAAAGGTTGTGTTAGTAGTAAGGATAGTGTGGGTTAAGGGTGTATGATTCATTGATGGGTTCGGTTTTGATGGGAAAGGAGAAGGGTATAGGCTCAGTGGTGGTTTCAGTAATTATGGGTAGTGGTTCGGGTCTTCGTTTTGCTTTCATCCTTTGTATCTCCTGAGATACCTCCTTCCTTCTTCCTAAGAGAATGTCAGCTTTGATATCACTCACATGTCGTTGTTGGGTCTTCTCTGACATAGGCCCAACTTGCATGCCAGTGAAGCCATATGCCCTGAGATAAGCCTTCATCCAGGCTTTATCTCCTACCTTCTTGGTAGCTGTAAGCTTTGCCTTTTCCACTTTCTTCTTTCTCTCCTTCACTTTCTCCCTAGCAGCTCTCTTTTTCTCCGTACTGATTTGTTCCTGCTCTCTGTTAACAAGGAGCAGGATCAACTCATTCTCATGAGGACTCAGTTCCTCCTGAGAGTAACCTGTTGAGCACAGGAAGGCTATCCTCTCCTTCCTTTTCTTCAGCTCAGCTTCTTCCTTTATTTTTCTTGCTCTCTCCTCTTTGGCCCTCCTTGCTACTTCCTCCTTTTCTTTTTGCAGCAAGGTTGCCTCTTCCAGTTTGATAAGCTCATCAAGTGGGAGTAGTAGCATTTTTTCATTTGCTACTCCCAGGTTGATGAGTCTATCAATTGCCTCCACCCTCTTCTTTTCATTGATAGACTCCTGAGAAGTTGTTGCTGCTTTGCTACTTACAGCCAACAACTTTTCAGTAGGGAGTCTACCCTTTCTTCTCAACTTGTTTAGCCTATCATCCTCAAGAAGCTCCTCATCAGTCATCTTCCTCTTACCTTTGTAATCATGAGGAGATGCTTCCTTTGGTGATTCTGGTTTTGAAGGTTGAGGTTGAGAGGACTGAGGATGAGGTTGAGAAGTTTGTGGTTGATCTTGAGGCATTTATGGAAGGATAGGAGTTGTAAGAAAGTCCTCACTGTTCACCTCAGAGGCTAGATCAAGAATAGCCTCTGTGAGAATCAGTTCATCAGACAAGGATGATAGTTCAACAATTACTTCCGCACCTGAAATTTCTGATTCGGAAGAAATTGATGTTTTGAGGTAGTTGCTGGGCCATCAGTCCCTATTTCCCCTTCGAAATGAATCTCAGGTTCCATAGTGACCTTAGGTTGACCAACTTCCACCTGAGTGGTAGGTGGTGCACTGAGCCTTTGAAACTCTTCTGCTCCAAAGTAGGTTATGGCAACATCAGGGGATGGTTGTTCAAGTAAGGAGCTCATTAGGAATTGTGTGAAAAGTTTATGAAGGCTAATGAGCATCCTTGTATCCAATTGAAAGCTCAAAGGAGGTGGTTGTGGAAAGACAGTGGATAAGTGCTTTTATGTAGGGTAAGGGGAGGAAAAAGTTGTAAGAGTCATCAGAGATTGAGGTTCCTCAAAAGTTTAAGGTTCCTCATGGGCTTGTTTCTGTACATTCTCCCCCTTTTTGATAGCATCATCTTGAGAAGTAGATGAGCTACATGAAGAACTTAAAGAAACTTGAGTTGGTACATGCCTGACAGACTTCTCAATCTGTGTCTCAGCTAGTTTTGCCTTGAGATCTTTAATCTCAAGTTGCTGAGTAGCAGACCTAGTTTCTAGGATCCTAACCTTGAATTCAAGGTCTGAGACCTTAGAGAGCAGGTACTCAATGGTGAGTTTCAGCCTTCCCTCATCTTCATGTGAAGAATCATGGGAAGATGAGACAACATACTTAGTACGTACATCCTCATCACCAGTAGTGGTTTCTTGGCGCCCTGGATACCTTTGCTCAATGATATCTCTTTCATAGATGTCAATGGGAAAAGTTGCCATAGACTCAGTCTCAATGATGTTACCACTATCCTAAGAGCTCAATGAGAGACTCTAAGTAGTGGTAGCTGAGCCTACATGAGTCCCCTGCACACCGGTGGGACTCACCTTAGTTAAAGGTTGCTGATGTGGGTCAGAAATCAGAGGTTTCCTTTGGCTCTGTTGATCTAGAGATAGGTGTGGTAGATCAACTTCATAGCCTTGAGGAAACATAAAATCCTTAACAGTTTGGGTTAAAATGTCAGTGAAGGATATGGTATGTATTCCTAATGACCCGGGACCTTGGTCAACATCTAATGACTCATAGTCAGTGATGTGGTTGTCCCTTTTTGGTTGATCAGGAGAGTATTATGACTCATCCTCAGGGTTTGAGGTTTGGGTGATGGGCTCATCAGGTTAAGACTGAGGAGACTCTACACTGATATTGAAGTCAATTGGAAGGGAAGGTTGGACCTCAGGCTGAGTGGGAGCCCAGTGTGCCACTCTAGCCTTTTTGGGCTAAACAGAAGGTACTTGTTCAATCAGAGTAGATTGAGCAAGGGTTCACTTGGGGCGTCTTTGGTAAAAGTGTTTGATGGGTAGGGAGGCTTTTTGGTGTGGAGTGGTTATTGCTGGTATGGGTTCATCACCTGTTGGTTTAATAGGGATGTCACCAGGAGCCATGGGCTCATGCATACCTGGAAGCAGAGGAGTGAACCTTCCAGTGAAGTTGGTAGATATCTTCTTCAGCATTCGAAAGATACCTAGCCGCATTTGAGGTATTACTAGAATATCCTTATATTCTAGTTTATCCAGGTCTAGTTCACAGTTGATGAAGTGCTGAATGAAGATAGGGTACATGTAGAATGTATTTTTTATGAGATTTCCCCTAAGGTTATTTAGAACAAACCTAGAATAGTTGAACCTCAGGCCTTTGACCAACCCATGCACTAAACAACCTAGTTCATAGGGTACTTGATCCCAACCAGCTGATTTGTTGGACAGACTATGAAGGATGATGTGTAGTAAGTACTTCCCGTTGTAGGAGAAGTTGAATTTGTAGACTGTAGACTTACTAACATCACCTCCATATCCTATTTGAGTATAGGTGTCTTCCAAATCAGGCTTTTGAAATTCAGTTGGAGCCCCTACATCATGAAGCTGCAAATGTTCCCAGATGGTGGTTTCACTTACCACTATCACTTGTCCACAGACTCTCGATCGAATGACCCTCTCATTGTTCATGACTTCATTTTGGCCATTTGTCCAAAAATTAGACATATGGTTAGAGTAGATGGTAGGGTTTATTGTGAGAGCGGGAAGGTATATGGATTGTGTGAGGAACTTGATGGTTTGAGCAAAGTCACTATCCATAGATGAATCAAGGATGGCAACTTAGTTATATTGTGGGTTTAGAGCCATTGTTTTGGAATTGTGAGAAGGAAAAGTTTCAAGCTTGAAGATTACAGTGAAAACAGTATGCTAGGGTTTTCACAGTGGTAAAGAAAGTATAGAAGAGAGTTGGAGTCCGTTAAATATGGAGTAAAAACTCAAACCGATAAGGTGAAATGACACTATGCGGCTTGATTTGACAGAGGCGGTAAGGATGTTTTATTCAAAATACTCTAAGAATCTTCTATAAAATCTTACTTTTTGTAGAGTGGGACCCAAATATTTCTGTTACAATTTTAAAGCATTCTTCCGACAATAGCTGCTTCCGAGAGAACTTTAAGGTTTCACTCTCCTGACAATCTTCCGAAGCCAAATTTTGCTTCCGAAGCAAAATCTGTCATAAAGACTATTTTGCTTCCGAAGTTAAATATGGTTTTATAGAAGCATAAAATTTCCCGGAAGAAGATTAATTCATGATCAAGTTTTCTTCCGAAGCAAAATTCTTTGTCTTGGTTAGAGGAATCTACCTTCGTATGAAGAGTAAAACTATCTTCCGAGGGTAAATTTCTCTTCAGAAGAGTTTATATTAAAATTTTTGAAGAGACACCTTTTGTAACAGGGCTTAAGTTGTAAATAGACACATTTGACTTAACATTCAGTGTGAAATAATTAGTCAAGGTTTATCATCTCAATAGCTGTAATTAAATACATAAATCTTTGTTCATCAAAAGCTTTGGTGAACAAATCAACATATTGTTCATTTGAGTCAACTTTGACCAATTTGATCAGATTTTTCTCATTAATATCTCTAATGAAATGATACCTGATGTCAATATGTTTTGTCTTAGAGTGCTTGACTGGATTTTCAGTTATTGAGATAGCACTCTTGTTGTCTATGTGAATGGGAGTCTCCATGAAGTTGAAGCCATAGTCTAACATCTGAATTTGAATCCATACCAGTTAAGCACAGCAGCTGGCTGCAGCAATGTATTCAGCCTCAGCAGTTGATGTAGAGAAACATGATTGCTTCTTACATTGCAGGAGATGATCCTCCCACCAAGAAATTGACATCCTCCTGATGTGGATTTCTTGTTGATGTTACAACCACCATAATCACTGTCAGTATAACCATATAGGTTGAAGTCTTTGTTCTTAGGATACCAAAGGCCTAGTTACGAGCCCATTTGAGGTGTCTAAGTATCCTTTTGGCAGCGATGAGGTGAGACACCTTGGGAGCAGCTTGATATCTTGCACATATGCATGTAGCAAACTTGATATCAGGTCTGCTTGCAGTGAGATACATTAGAGATCCAATGATTGCCCTATATTGATACTGATCAGTATCCTCCCCCTCGGAGTCAGGACAAAGATTGTGATTTCTTTGTATAGGTGTCTTAGCCGGCTTGCAGTCTTTCATCTTAAATCTTTCTAAAATGTCCTTGACATATTTAGATTGATTTATGAATAAGCCATCTTCCATCTGCTTCACTTGAATTCCCAGAAAGAAATTTATCTTTCCTATGGAACTCATTTCAAACTTCTTCCTCATGATACTTTTAAAGTCTTTACACATTTGGTCATTTGAGGAACCAAATATGATGTCATCAACATAGACTTGAATAAGCAACATGTCCTTCCCTGAGTTTCTTATGAACAATGTCTTGTCTATGGTGCCTCTGGTGTATCCGTTCTTCAGAAGAAATTGAGACAATGTCTCATACTACAGCCTTGGTGCTGATGCAGCCCATAGAGAGCTTTATCTAGTTTGCACACATAGTGGGGGTGCTGTGGGTCTTCAAATCCAGGTGGTTGACACACATAGACTTCCCAGTTGATGTTTCCATACAAAAATGCACATTTGACATCAAGCTGATACACTGTGAAGTTCTTGGATGCAGCAAAAGCAAGAAATATTCTTACAGCCTCAAGTCTTACAACAGGTGCAAAAACTTCAGTGTAATCTATTCCTTCCTCTTGTGTGTATCCTTGAACTACAAGTCTAGTTTTGTTTTTGACAATCAAACCTCTATCATCCCTTTTGTTCCTGAATACCCACTTTATGCCAATGGGTACTTGTGACATCCGTCACTACAAGGTCTGTCATCTAACATAAAATCCCGTTAACTACCTTTAGAGCATACATTTTTCATCTTCATGGATTATTCGTGAGGACATCATGTTTGATTAGCTTTCCGTTTCAGTGGTGTTATCAATATTTGCAATCATAGCATCCAAAACGCTCACAAATATCACAACCGACACCACTAACTATATTATGTTACATAATATAAACAACATTTAACACATCCTTGTAATTGGTATAACGCGCGTGTTTACGTCATTTACAACCGGAACAAGTTTGGTGATTCGGGGACAAAGTGCAAGGGCTAAACTTGACAAATAGCCAAACTAGGCTGGGTATAAATACCCATTTCCCAGTCATTCTTCACATCATCTTCATCTTCATCGTTTCTTCTTCATCTTCTTCACTCTCTCTCGAACTAGTACTGAAATCGGGTCCGTTTGTCGCGTTTTCACCATCAAATCTTGGTTATCATCATGGATACTCACTCCTAGCAGGTAGATAACCTCATTTGACCCGTTTCTTGCTCGATTTCACTTCTGCGTTTTCTAGGGTTTCGGGTGTTCGGGTTCATCCGAGCACATGAGGTCGTGTGGGTGTGTGTTGCGTTCCGGTGTGTGTTTCTTATCTAGACATGTTAGAAGTATGTTTCTAGAAGTTTTGTGGTGTAAAACTCGTGCTCGGAGTAGCTGGACGCTGCTCTGCACTTCAGCAGTCGCGACCTGCTGTACAGGGCGACTGGGTCTGTCATGCGACTGAGACGTGCGACTGGGTGAGTCGTACGACTGAGTCCATGCGTCTGAGTCAATTGTACGACTGAGCTGTACGACTGGGTGAGTCGTACGACTGAGTCATGCGACTGAGTGTTGTATGCGATTGAGTGTATGCGATTGAGTCTATGCGATGGAATGCATGCGATTGAGCGTGTATCGTACGATTAAGGGTTTAGTCGCACGAATGGAGGTTCAGTCGTACAAATGAATCTGATTCGTATGAATGGATGTTGAATCATGCGTATGGATGTTGGATCGTACGAGTGAGTGTTGTGTGGTACGACTGAGTGCTTAGTCGCATGAATGAGGGTTCAATCGTGCGAATGAAGATGATTCGCACGACTGAGAATTACTTCGTGCGAATGGAGTGTCCAGTCGTGCGTCTGGTCTTGTCGTGTGAATGGAATCATTGTGTGATTGATGATGTGTGTGTGTGCGTGTGAATTCCCCTTTCTGGAGGTCTTATGATGATAAGGTAACATCAATAAGAGCGTCATAGCTTGACCACAAAGATTAAAGTCAACGCTATCAACAGGCACAAACTATTTCCATACAAAATAACCTAACCTTTTTCAACTACCGACAATCCATTTGGGACTATTCTTAGTACTTGGACCT
The DNA here is from genome assembly GCA_024085815.1 of Flaveria linearis. Classification (NCBI taxonomy): domain Eukaryota; kingdom Viridiplantae; phylum Streptophyta; class Magnoliopsida; order Asterales; family Asteraceae; genus Flaveria; species Flaveria linearis. The sequence continues at coordinate 39,150,445 of CM044009.1, read as the reverse complement.
ATATAAGGTCCGATATGTGTATGCCAGCTTGTGTGTGTGCTACCCACGATCGAACCGAACTGCCCGAACCTATTAAACATCATCTTATGCTTTATGATCATTATTAATGCTTGTCAGTAACTGTCAATAGGTGTTTGACGGTTCATAGCATCTTACCCTTGGAATCTACCACCATTGGAACCTATCTTCTATACTGTGAGTTTCGTGGCCCCTTTTTTTACTCTTACCAAACCTTTTTAAATAATTTCAACTTGGGGGAAAAGAATGCTCACCTACTTTACTTGTTTTCGAGCGCCTTCCTTGGTGGAGGTGGCTGCTACTTCTATAAGTATCTTACCTCGTTTGTCATGTTGATTGATGCTAAGGATAGACGGATGTCATGTAACTGGTTTAGGCATCGTTCACGGTGTATCGCGGATGTGGTGGGAACGCTGCGGGGAACCCTATATATAAGCATCCTTGGTATACCAAAACTGTGCTTAAACTAGGCTATGTGATGATCTCGATTGACTGAGGCCTGGATTTGTTAGAACTTGACACTATGCTATGTTACCCCTTACATGTTACTTGGTGGCCATACATTACTATGTGCTATTACTTGATGCTATGTGTTGTGCGATTTTACCTGTAAATTGGTTGTGTGGGACTTCTGTGTGGGACTTCTGTGTGGGACTTCTGTGTGGATCTTTCAGTACAACCATTAATTCCAGAAATGGGACCTAAGGACTGGTTTGGTTGTAACATATACGTATGCGCTACGTGGATCTTGCTACGTCATGTGAAACTCATGGAATGCTTACTACTTGTTGGATGCCTTTGACCTTGGATGCTCTCGGCTGTGTGGTTCTTCTGTGTGGTTCCTCTGTGTGGTTCTTCTAAGCCGATAATCCATTACAACCATTAATCCCGGTAATTGGGACCTAAGGATTGGTTTGGATGTAACCTAAACGTATGCGCTGTGTGGACCCTGCTACGTCACCTTGAACTTATTATGCTATGGAAAACCTTTTTGTATAACCCTTAGTCCCGGCATTGGGACCTAAGGATTGGTTTGGTTATAAACTATACGTATGCGCTGTGTGGATCTTGCTACGTCTTTATAAACTATTTTCTTTTTCGAGAAAACCATTCTTACATCCATCAATTCTCGTATGGAACCGATGACTAGGTTTGGCTGTAGCTATTTATAAACGGTAAACCGCCTGCACATAAGTGTAGTCGTGGTAACTTTTAGTAAACTTACTCACTGATTACATCTTAACATCTTTTATTACTTAAAAACCTGCGAAGCTCACCAACAATTATGTTGACCGTTTTGAGCATCTCTTTTCAGGTGATCAAGGTAATTGAAGTTCTAGGAGTGCCGCCTTTTAGAGGAGACCCTAGGATACATTTCTGGAGGACTAAGCATTTTGTTAAACATTGAACTTAGAACTTTTTGGTTGCTTTAACTTAAACATTGTACACTTGCTCCCGGGTTGTGGGAAGTTACACTACAAGTTATCATCAATGTTTAAGTGATCTTTTAAGTTTATGCTTATGGCTATGCTGTCGTGATCATTGATTATACACGACACAAGTCTCCATTTGTGCCGGGTGTCGTCATGACACGCCATGTCATCAATTTCATATATATTGCACCTCTATTATTAACCATGTGTTATGACGATCCCGTCTAGCTCGTATCCCCGTGTTTCTGCTATCAGCGGGGGTGTGACGGACTGGTATCAGAGCCATTGGTTATAGAGAATTAGGCAATACACTTGACCTAGACTATAACCTAGGAACCTTCATGTAGAATGCATGCTAGGACTGGCTTGCACTCAATATTACATGTGTGTTCCTCTATACTTGTTACTTGACTCTATACATGATTCTATGCATATGTGCTTGATGAATGTGGATAATACTATGATGTTAACTTGGAGTAAGTGAAGCTAAGGGTGACCATGCAAGGCAAATTACCATTACGGGTGCACACGTAATTGCAATTCGCCGTGCATGAGAAGTCTGGCTAATCTTACCATGAGGTAACGATCATGAGTATTACTAGTTTGCTATTCTATACCCTAGGGTGTGCTAGGATCATAATCCTAGTGAGGCTTTATTAAGGGTAACATAACATTACTAACACCTACCATTACTTAAGTCCTGTCCTATTTAGAGTCTTCATGGTACTTCCAATCATGACATTGATCCTATCTTCAGCGAAACATTCCTCCACTTAGCATTTCAGTAACTAAGGAGCTGATTGAATGCTTAGAATAAAAGTGGACTTCAAGAAATGTAGAGGAGTGATGATACTCTCTACACATTACATTATGTTATTCATTGGGATTATGCTAAGGGAAATTAGGATGTCATGTAAACGGTTTAAGTTTCATTCAAGGTATATCGTGGATGCGGTAGGAACGCTGCGGGGGACCCTATATATAAGCATCACCGATATACTAAGAATGTACTTAAACTGGGCAACGTGACGATCTTGATGGACCGAAGCATGGGTTATTGGAACTTGATGAGTGGAATCATACGTGTATCTTAGAAATGACTAAAGTTTACATGTTTGCACCATTCTATGATTAGAAGATGCCGCCTTGAAGAGTCACACGTAGTACCAACCAAGATGGTGAGACCCCACAAGGTAGAGGTAGAGGTAGATCACCAAGAACAGGTGGCGCCCCAGCTGGCGACAACCAGGGAACTGAAAACCCTGATATAGCTACTATGATCGCTCAGCAGCTAGCCGCACTGATTCCAACTATAGTGACTCAAGTGAGCGACACTCTTCGGAATCATCAACTCCACAGGAGTAATGATACTAATGATCAGTATAACCAAGGAACAGAGAAGAGAAAGGAGGCTGGGGGAAGGAGCTGGTCTAACACCGGAAGGTTTGATAAGAAGGCCAAGACGACCCAAAATTTTGGGGCTGTGACTCAGGGGAGGAAAGAATATGCTGGCCCACACCCCAAATGTGACAGGTGCAACCTTCATCACCCCCCAGCAATGTCGTGTTGGGCGTGTGCGAACTGTAGGCGCCCGGGGCACCTAGCGAGAGATTGTAGAGTTGCATCAAACCTGGTGACACTCGTCAACGCGGCTAACCCCGCCGGGAATGCCAGGGCTTGTTATGAGTGTGGAGGTCTTGGTCACTACCGGAACATATGCCCCAGACTGAATAGGGCACCGGGTGAACAAGGGAATAACCAGCAGCAAGTGATGGCCATAGCTGGCAACCCAGGCCAAGGGAATCAAAGAAGTGCTGCCAGAGGACGTACATTCGTTATCGGAACAGATGACGCCCATCAGGACCCGAATGTTGATACAGGTACGTAATTGCTCAACCACCCCTTCGCCTTCAAATTGTTTGGTACTGGAACAGACAATATTTTCATATCTTCTGATTTTGTACACACGCTTGCCTTGAACCCTAGTAGACTAGAGACTAACTTCTCTGTAGAAATTGCAAACGGTAGTGTTGTATAAGGAGATGTGATTTTTAGAGAGTGCTCTAAGATATTGGAGAACCATGCCTTCGACATAGACTTAATACCTTTCGAGTTGGGGAGCTTCGACGTGATTGTGGGAATGGATTGGTTGTCGAAACACGGAGCCGGGATCGTTTGTCGGGAGAAAGTAGTGCGAATCTCCAAGCCAAACGAGGAGGTACTCAAGATTCAAAGAGAACGACCGGGAAGAACTCTGAAGCTTATTACTTGCATGAAGACGCGATGATGCTTACGAAAGCAGTGTTACGCATTTTGGCCCATGTAGTGGAAAAGAGAGAAGAAGGCAACAAGTTGGTAGATATTCCTGTAGTACGAGATTTTCCGGGAGTATTCCCTGATGACTTGTCGGGTTTACCTCCTCCACGACAGGTGGAATTTCGTATAGAGTTGGTTCCTAGAGCTACGCCGGTAGCAAAAGCACTATACCGGTTAGCGCCATCCGAAATGCAAGAGTTATCTAGCCAATTACAGGAACTACTGGAGGAGGGTTTTATTCGACCGAGTCATTCACCATGGGGAGCACCGGTCTTATTTGTCAAAAAGAAAGACGGGTCGTTCCGCATGTGTATCGATTATCGCGAGTTGAACAAATTGACTGTGAAGAATCGATATCCTCTTCCCAGAATTGATGACTTATTTGATCAGCTGCAAGGAGCTTCGTATTTCTCCAAGATTGATCTTCGTTCTGGATATCATCAATTGAGGGTTTTCGAGAATGACATACCGAAAACGGCGTTTAAGACTCGTTATGGTCATTATGGGCTCTTAGTCATGCCATTTGGACTGACTAACGCACCGGCTGTATTCATGGATCTGATGAATCGGGTGTGTAAACCATACTTGGATAAGTTCGTGATCGTATTCATTGATGATATATTTGTCTACTCTCGATCGAAAGAAGACCACGAGGTACATCTTCGGGTCATACTGAGTTTGTTACAAGAAGAGAAACTTTTCGCTAAACTCTCGAAGAGCGAGTTTTGGCTTCGAGAAGTGAAATTTTTGGGGCATGCGGTTAACGAGAACAGGATTCATGTAGATCTCAGCAAAAATTGAGGCAGTGAAGAAATGAGATGCACCCCAGACACCTTCAAAGACACGACAATTCTTAGGATTGGCAAGATACTATCGTCGCTTCATTGTGAATTTCTTAAAGATTGCCCAACCGTTAACCTTGATGACTCAGAAAGACAAGAAGTTTGATTGGGGGAAAGCAAATGTGGTGGCTGGCACCCTAAGTCGTAAAGAATGCATGAAGCCACTATGTGCTCGAGCTTTGGGATTGACTACTCAAACAAACTTGGAAGCTCGAATCCAAGTTTCACAAAGGGAAGCATTGAAAGAAGAAAACCTTGCGGAAGAAGAGTTCCGAGGGTTAGACAAACAGATGAGTTGCAAGGATGATGGCATACAGTACTTCATGGATCGCATATAGGTACCCAAATGGAGAGATGATCGTACCCCGATCATGGAAGAAGTGCACAAGACATGATATTTTGTTCATCCTGGTGCAGACAAGATGTATCACGATCTTAAGGATCTATACTGGTGGCCAGGCATGAAGAGAGACATTGCTATGTATGTAAACCGATGCTTGACGTGCTCGAAAGTTAAGGCTGAACATCAGAAACCATCGGGATTATTACAGCAACCTGAGATTCCCGAGTGGAAATGGGAGAACATAACTATGGATTTCATTACCAAACTCCCTAGAACAAGTAGCGGGCATGACTCGATGTGGGTCATAGTGGATCGGATGACGAAGTCCACTCATTTCCTACCGATCCGGGAGGATTACAAGATGAAAAGATTGGCGAGGTTGTACATTAAAGAGGTCGTGACACGGCACGGTGTGCCGGTGTCAATCGTATCTAACCGTGACAGTCGATTCACTTCACGATTTTGGCAAACACTACAAAAAGCGATGGGCACTTGATTAAATATGAGTACAGCCTATCACCCACAAACAGATGGCCAAAGTGAACGAACTATACAAACATTGGAGGACATGCTCAGAGCTTGTGTAATCGATTTTGGTGGTAGCTGGGACACTCATTTACCATTGATTGAGTTCTCCTACTGTAGGATTCTGTGTGCCCAAGACACTTAGAATATTGATGTGGTTAGTACGTTATGATCCAAGTCGGGTTATACCCAATAACAAGCTTAGCAAACACCAATTAATATTTAATTGATGATAAGATCATGCAATTAAATATTTACACCAATTTAGAAATTGGGTTTTCTAAATAAATTGCATATGAAAGGGAACAACTCATTAGGATATTTTGTTCAAATAATATTATTTGAAATGTCATTTAAATTAGTTAGATGACAACAAATAAAAGTGAGAAAAAATATAACTTATAAATTAAATGGTTAATTGTATAAGTTATATAACTTGTACATGCAATTAAATGGTAAGTTGCATGTCTAGTTAAAAGACCATACAACATATTAATGTGTGATATAGCAAAAGGGGGGGAAACCCTTTTGGTCTTCAAAATTCGGCCGCCCCTCATCTTTATTTTCATTGGACCAACTTCCTTGATTGCTACACATATCATAAAGATTGTTGGGGTCTTGTGCTTCTCCTCACTCTTCCATTTTCACATGCAATTCAAAGACCAAAATTACTCCTCTTTCTCTCCTCTTGTTCACGGAAATAAGCAGCAGAAAATTGGGGTTTTGGAGCTTGATCTTGGTGTATCTCTACCTAGCAAGAGTGGTGTTTGTACATGGCTTGGGGTATAAACACTTGAGGGTTCCTTTCTTGGAATCTTGGGCCGATTCCATCTTCTAACATCATCAAAGTTGCTGCTCAAACTCACGGTTCTGGAAACTTTATTTTGGCAGCTCATCTCTTGGTGTTTTTGGTGTCAAATCCAAGCAAGTGTGTGGTTACCTTGGAGCTTTGTGGGAGCCAACGTTCAAAGACTTCCAACCTTGAAGTTTTGGCTATCTTGGAGTATCTAACACCTCCACTTTTGGTCATTTCTTGCTGCTCAAAGAGGTAGAAATCACAGCTCATTGTAGCTGTGATTTTATGTGTTTTTACATGTCATATAGCTTGTCCATTCACATATTAAAGATCCTATTGTTTTGGGTTTTGTTTTCCATCTTAAAACAACATTTAGAACACGAAGTTTTCAGATTATAAACATGTTATAATCCATCACCTCCGCTGCGTTTTTCAGAATGTTTAAAAGGTTAAACATGGATTTTGTGTTCTAGCAAACCCAACAATGGCATCAAGAGCCGGTTATGTGGATGACTTGCTTGTTTTATCTTTTGAAATTGGTTTTAAAAGATGTTATTAGACATGTTATAGGCTGTTTTGGGCTAGAATATTATGTCTTGTTGAAACCCCAACTTTCAAGGTTACATTACACATGCTTGTGATTAAACCTTGAAAGATATGTATGTTGATATGTTGATTGTTTGGACAATATTTAAAACCAAAATTTCAGTTTATGTTGGCTGAAATTTGAAGGTTTTAAGTGGGGTTTCATTATATATATTGATGATTTGATCATTGGATGTTTTAGTGCATAACCTAGCCATTGACCTTGTGATTGTTGGATATTTGTGATGGTTGTATTCATTCATTCAATTGGGTTGTATTATTTGTCATTTGTGCTTTGTTTCAAATGTAATTTATTTATTATTGGGTTGTAATAAATAGATTAGGTGTATTTTCATTTTACTAGATATCTTGTACTAGGACTTTATATCTTGTAATATGAAGACATACACATTGGAAGCACAAAAGAGAAGACACAAGAAACATGGAGCATTTGGATGCGGTTTCTAGTGGGAGGTTCTTAGAACTTTTATGATGAGTTTGACCCTTAGAAAGACCAAATGACAACACTTGTGATGGCAATCAAGTGTTGTCAACATAAGGGCTATGGTTATGCACATATAATTGTTAATGTTTGTGCTTGTTTGGTTGTTTGTTGTATGATTGTTATTTGATATTTGGATATGCATAACCAACTAATTAACAAACTTAACAAGCTGAATTTTATGGTTCTTAATCATTAAGTGATTAATAAGAGGTTATTAAAAGGATTAATGATTTAATAAAAAGGCTTTTATTAAAAATGAACCATAGGATACCTTGTATTTGAAAGCATGCAAATACAAGGTAAATAGATTTTTCAAACTAGAATCAATGAAAACTAAAAATCCCTTTCAAACAAGTTTAACACCACCCTTTTGCATAACACTTAAGTCATTTGGAAACTCTTAATGGGATAAAGGTCACCTAACCATTTTGAGGGAACTTATGACTTAAGGTGGGAATACCACATTGGTGGGATAAAGGTCACCTAACCACTTGTGTTGGTAAACTCACATGTATGTGCAAGTAGGGTAACTTGATTTGCAAACCATGTTGAATGGATCACCTAAAATATGGTTTCCAAATGGTGTTGATGGGATTAACATGCCGACTTTACATATGATGTTTAAAGTCGATCCCATACCGCTAGAAGTTGCAAAAGGTTGCAATTGACAAATGTTGACTACCTTGTTAATTTGAATAATGGGATAAAGGTCACCTAACCATTATTAGAATGTAACGTTGGATTCTAGATTTTAATTATTAATTGTCTATGAGACCATAAAGGGTATTAATAATTAAAATGAAATTTTTCAGAAATACTAAAAAGAACTTTGTAAAAATTTGTAGAATGGCCGCAAACAATAATGCTACCACCCCGACCGTCCATACCCTATCACTGAGAACTATTTTAGAGAGGGATCGTCTGTACCATAATAACCTTATGGACTGGTCTCGAAACTTGAGAATTGTTCTCAAGCAAGAGCAAAGGCAAATGTCCTTGACGATCCTATTCCTAACCAACCCGACCCCGACGATGTTTAGGCCGCCTTGAGAGGCTTAGCTGTCCTGTCTCAAAGGAGTTGGCCAAGGATTTGATCCTTAATGGCCTAACTAAAAGTTTTAGACATTCATAATGAATTACAATATGAATGGATAGGACAAGAGCATTGATGAGTTTCACGCAATGCTCACAACAGCTAAGGCAGGGATGGGTAAAAAGGTTCTACCTATACTCTAGATTAATAAGGGAGGCATTGAAAAGGCCATTCCCGATCCCAAGGCAAATGTTGCCAAAGGAGAGGGGCACATCAAAGGCAAAGGGGAAGGGAAGATCAAATCGGAACCTCCAAAACCTAAGCTTATGAAGCCTAAGGTAACCGAAAACGATCCATGCTTTGAGTATGGTGAGATAGGTCATTTGAAAGGGGATTGTCCAACCTATCTCAATGAGTTGAGAAATAAGAGGGATGCTGGGCAAACCTCAAGCACAACTTTCATAATCCATATTGACTTAAATGTTATTTCCTCAAAGCACATGGGTAATTGGATACCACATGTGGAACTCACTATTGCAATCTGTTGCAAGGGTTCAAAAGAAATAAGCACTTTAAGAAAGGAGACTATGTTTTGAAACTTTCAAAAGGTTTGGAAGTTGTTCTTCAAAACTTGTTATATGCTCCTAGTTTGACTAGGAACATGATTTAAGTTTCCCTTTTAAAACGATATGGTTATGATTTAAAGTTAGTAAATGATGGTATTTATATTTATATGGATGATGTACATTATTTCAAGGCTATGCCTTCTAACGATGTTGATGAATTGGTTCATGATGATTCGTCCTATAATAAAACATTATACCCATCATGCACTAAGAGACTTAAAATGTTTTAAGTGACTCTTATTTTGTCATTATCATCTTGGTTACATAAACAAGAATCGGATTCAAACACTTTAAAAGAATGGTCTTTTGAAAACAAATGAAAATTGTTCATTTGATAAGTGTGAATCTTGTTTACAAGGTAAGATGACCAACACGCCCTTTAGTGGTACTAATGAGAGGGTAAAAGACTTATTAGGAGTCATACATTTGGATGTATGTGGTCCTTTTAAGAGAATGACAAGGTATGGTGAAACTTACTTCATTACCTTAACCGACGATTATAGTTACTATGGTTATGTGTACTTGATGGCACATAAACATGAAGAATTTGAAATGTTCAAAACTTCAAGAATGAAGTAGGAAATCAACTCGATAGAACTACCAAAGTTCTCCGTTTAGATAGAGAAGGTGAATACCTAAGTGAGACTTTTAGGGATCATCTAGGAAGTTGTAAGATTGTCTCACAACTTACTCCTCACAGAACACCATAACATAATGGTGTGTCTGAAAGGAGATCGAACCCTATTGGATATAGTTCGACCTATGATGGCTATAAGCTCACTACCTCTATAATTTTGGAGTTTCGCACTACTCTCCGCGGCTCATATTTTGAATATGGTCCAAACCAAGAAAGTGGATTCGACGCCTTTTGAAATATGAAATGGAATAGTTCCATCGCGATCATATTTAAAATTATGGGTTATGAAGCTTATGTTAAGCTTAACACCCAAACCAACTGAAAGTCGATTCACTAAGTGTATATTTGTTGGATATCCAAAAGGACTGTATAGGATACTACTTCTTTGATCCAACAGAGCAAAAGGTATTCATTGCTCAAAAGGCAGAGTTCTTGGAAGCCAAGTTCCTTATGAAAGGAATGATGCATAGAACAGTGGAATTTGATGAGGATCAAGATCCACAAGCCGATACACGTTTGGTTGACACTAGCAATCAACAATAGGTTGTTGATCATGATCAAGAGGTTGATCAATACACATAAAACATTCGCAGATCTGGTAAAGTTAGCATTCCACATGAAAGATGTGGATTTTTCATAGATGGATGCTACGTTGTTGACTACGAAGAGCCAACTAAATACCATGATGCAATGTCCAATTTGGATTGTGACATGTGGCTAGGAGCCATGAATGTAGAGATGCAATCCATGTATGACAACCAAGTTTGGGAATTGGTTGACTCTTCACTTAACTCCAAACCGGTTGGATGCAAGTGGGTTTTCAAGAAGAAAACTGACATGCATGGAAACTTGGATACTTACAAAGCAAGACTTGTAGCAAAAGGTTTCACTCTAAGTCAAAGGGTTGATTATGATGAAACCTTCTCACCAATGGCAATGCTAAAGTCTATCAGGATATTGTTTGCCATAACTGCTCATTATGATAATGAGATTTGGAAAATGGATGTCAAAACCGCTTTTCTTAATGGACATATCGAAGAGACTGTCCATATGGTTCAGCCTGAAGGTTTTGTCGATCCAAATCATCCTGATAAAGTATGCAAGTTAAAGATATCAGTCTATGGATTGAGACAAGCATCGAGAAGTTGGAATCAACGTTTTGATGAAAAAAAATTGGGTTTCATCAAGAACGCTGACGAGGATTATGTGTATCAAGGGGGCTAGTGGGAGTGTAATTACGTTCTTAGTATTGTATGTTGATGACATACTACACTTGGAAATTGTTTTCCAAAAGGGATCTCCGTGAAGCCGTCTATATTTTGGAAATAAAGATATATAGGGATAGATCGAGGTGGTTGATAGGGTTAAACCAAAATGCATACATTGATAAAATCTTAAAAGGTTTAAGATGGTAAACTCTAAGAAATGTATAGTACCTATTCAAAGAGGGACAATATTGAGTGCATCTCAATGTCCAAGCTCAAAGGATGAGCAAGATCGCATGAAGGACATCCCATATGCGTCTGCTATAGGATCCATCATGTATGCGATGATATGCACTAGACTGGACATGTCATGCACATTAAGCATGACAAGTAGATATCAGCAGAATCCAAGTAACAGCCATTGGATGGCTGTTGAAAGTATATTGGAATACCTTAGGAGGACTAAGGATAAGTTTCTAATATACGGATTTGATGAAGAGGAACTAGTTGTAAAGGGTTACACGGATGCTAGTTTCCAAACTGATCGAGATGATCCTTGATCACAAACGGGGTATGTCTCCATTATGAATAGGGTAGCATTGTCCACTACAGAATTCGAATACATAGCCGCCTCATTAGCAGCTTGGGAAGCTGCATGGATAAAAAGGTTTATCACCAATCTAAGGATGGTCTCTACCATTCAAGACTCCTTAGAAATCTTTGTCATGACGAGGGTGCGATTGTTCAAATCAAGGAACCCCGTGCACATCAAAAGATAAGGTACAATGAGCGGAAATTCAACTACATAAGGGATGAAGTTGAAAAGGGAAAGATATGTATTCGCAAAGTTCACTTTGATCAAAACATTGCGGATCCACTCACGAAGCTCCTTGAAAGGGCAAAGCATGAAAGTCATACTTGTGCCTTAGGACTTCGATATTCTAGTGATTGGAATTAATCTGTTTAGTATTAATATTATTAATATGGAACAATTGTCATACTTAACTTATCTATGTATTTACGATATTTTAAGTGATGTTCCTTTTAGCATGTTTACATCCATGAATAATTTTATTATTCTAAATGTCCGTAGTCGGTCATATTTGTGGGAACAAATATGAATGTAAGACTATTATGAACTTGGATTGGTGGATATTCATAAGGCATGAATATAGAGCAATTGGTTGCTGCCAAGGTTCATAGATATTCGTAGGATACGAATATTGGACTGACCCGCATCTCAAATCTTACTACATGGAATCTTATTGATTGATCATAAGTAAATTTGAGTAAAGGCGAATATCATTTGGTATCCTCCGACCTGAGATACATATTGGGTTTTGATATTCACCAAGTTTTATACCTTGAGCTAGTTCTTCACTGATATGAAATAATTGTCAGTACATAAGGCTATGTTCAGGTATGACATAAGGTGATTGTGAGAAACGTATGTAGTCAAGATGGGATTTGTTCCTCTTATTCGTTAAGAGTATGATGTCTAAGGCTTGATTAAGTTAAATCAACAAGGAATGATCATTCTGTGTCCTTGGATTTAACATGACATCTGTAACAAAAGGATAAATGATTGATTCACCTAAATCATTTCAAGTAGGGTACTTGAACTTGATGATGTTATTGAATGGCTATAAGTCATGCGTATTAAGGGTAGTAAACCGTTGTTAGGCGGTATTTACTGCTTGCATCAATCTTCTATGAATCTTGGGCAAGTGGGAGATTGTAGGATTCTGTGTGCCCAAGACACTTAGAATATTGATGTGGTTAGTACGTTATGATCCAAGTCGGGTTATACCCAATAACAAGCTTAGCAAACACCAATTAATATTTAATTGATGATAAGATCATGCAATTAAATATTTACACCAATTTAGAAATTGGGTTTTCTAAATAAATTGCATATGAAAGGGAACAACTCATTAGGATATTTTGTTCAAATAATATTATTTGAAATGTCATTTAAATTAGTTAGATGACAACAAATAAAAGTGAAAAAAATTATAACTTATAAATTAAATGGTTAATTGTATAAGTTATATAACTTGTACATGCAATTAAATGGTAAGTTGCATGTCTAGTTAAAAGACCATACAACATATTAATGTGTGATATAGCAAAAGGGGGGGAAACCCTTTTGGTCTTCAAAATTCGGCCGCCCCTCATCTTTATTTTCATTGGACCAACTTCCTTGATTGCTACACACATCATAAAGATTGTTGGGGTCTTGTGCTTCTCCTCACTCTTCCATTTTCACATGCAATTCAAAGACCAAAATTACTCCTCTTTCTCTCCTCTTGTTCACGGAAATAAGCAGCAGAAAATTGGGGTTTTGGAGCTTGATCTTGGTGTATCTCTACCTAGCAAGAGTGGTGTTTGTACATGGCTTGGGGTATAAACACTTGAGGGTTCCTTTCTTGGAATCTTGGGCCGATTCTATCTTCTAACATCATCAAAGTTGCTGCTCAAACTCACGGTTCTGGAAACTTTATTTTGGCAGCTCATCTCTTGGTGTTTTTGGTGTCAAATCCAAGCAAGTGTGTGGTTACCTTGGAGCTTTGTGGGAGCCAACGTTCAAAGACTTCCAACCTTGAAGTTTTGGCTATCTTGGAGTATCTAACACCTCCACTTTTGGTCATTTCTTGCTGCTCAAAGAGGTAGAAATCACAGCTTATTGTGGCTGTGATTTTATGTGTTTTTACATGTCATATAGCTTGTCCATTCACATATTAAAGATCCTATTGTTTTGGGTTTTGTTTTCCATCTTAAAACAACATTTAGAACACGAATTTTTCAGATTATAAACATGTTATAATCCATCACCTCCGCTGCGTTTTTCAGAATGATTAAAAGGTTAAACATGGATTTTGTGTTCTAGCAAACCCAACACCTACAACAACAGCTATCATACAAGCATTCGATGCGCTCCATTTGAATCATTGTACGGGAGGAAATGTAGATCCCCAGTTTGTTGGGCCGAAGTTGGTGAGAGCTAGCTTACGGGCCCGGAGATCATACAAGAGACAACTGACAAGATCTTCCAAATCAAAGACAGACTTAAAGCTGCTAGAGATCACCAAAAAAAAAGCTTTGCCGACAATCGTCGGAAGCCTCTAGAATTCAACGTTGGAGATCACGTTGTACTCAAAGTCTCTCCCTGGAAAGGGATTGTACGATTTGGAAAGAAAGGGAAGTTAGCCCCTCGCAACGCAGGACCATTCGAGATTACAGAAAGAATCAGTCCGATGGCTTACCAGTTGAGGTTGCCACAAGAACTCAGCGGTGTACATGATACTTTTCACGTGTCGAACCTCAAGAAGTGTTTGGCCGAAAAGTCCTTACGCGTACCAATTGAGGAAATCAAGATCGACGAAAAGCTTCATTTTATTGAGGAACCTATAGAGGTCATGGACCGAAAGGTCAACTGCCTGAGACGCAGCAAAATACCGATCGTTCGCGTGAGATGGAACTCCAAGCGAGGACCCGAATTCACGTGAGAACGGGGAGATCAGATAAAGCTTAAGTATCCATATCTATTCGAAGATGACGCTCTTGGACCTAGCACCAGTTGAATTTCGGGACGAAATTCTCTCAACTGGGGGATACTGTGACATCCGTCACTACAAGGTCTGTCATCTAACGTAAAATCCCGTTAACTACCTTTAGAGCATACATTTTTCATCTTCATGGATTATTCGTGAGGACATCATGTTTGATTAGCTTTCCGTTTTAGTGGTGTAATCATTATTTGCAATCATAACATCCAAAACGCTCACGAATATCACAACCGACACCACTAACTATATTATGTTACATAATATAAACAACATTTAGCACATCCTTGTAATTGGTATAACGTGCGTGTTTATGTCATTTACAACCGGAACAAGTTTGGCGATTCGGGGACAAAGTGCAAGGGCTAAACTTGACAAATAGTCAAACTAGGCTGGGTATAAATACCCATTTTCTAGCCATTCTTCACATCATCTTCATCTTCATCGTTTCTTCTTCATCTTCTTCACTCTCTCTCGAACTAGCACCGAAATCGGGTCCGTTTGTCGCGTTTTCACCATCAAATCTTGGTTATCATCATGGATACTCACTCCTAGCAGGTAGATAACCTCGTTTGACCCGTTTCTTGCTCGATTTCACTTCTGCGTTTTCTAGGGTTTCGGGTGTTCGGGTTCATCCGAGCACATGAGGTCGTGTGGGTGTGTGTTGTGTTCCGGTGTGTGTTTCTTGTCTAGACATGTTAGAAGTATGTTTTTGGAAGTTTTTGTGGTGTAAAACTCGTGCTCGGAGCAGCTGGATGCTGCTCTGCACTTCAGCAGTCACGACTGCTGTACAGGGCGACCTGCTGTACAGGGCGACTGGGTCTGTCATGCGACTGAGACGTGCGACTGGGTGAGTCGTACGACTGAGTCCATGCGTCTGAGTCTATCGTACGACTGAGCTGTACGACTGGGTGAGTCGTATGACTGAGTCATGCGACTGAGTGTTGTATGCGATTGAGTCTATGCGATTGAGTCTATGCGATGGAATGCATGCGATTGAGCGTGTATCGTACGATTAAGGGTTTAGTCGCACGAATGGAGGTTCAGTCGTACGAATGAATCTGATTCGTACGAATGGATGTTGAATCGTGCGTATGGATGTTGGATTGTACGAGTGAGTGTTATGTGGTACGACTGAGTGCTTAGTCGCACGAATGAGGGTTCAATCGTGCGAATGAAGATGATTCGCACGACTGAGAATTAATTCGTGCGAATGGAGTGTCCAGTCGTGCGTCTGGTCTTGTCGTGTGAATGGAATCATTGTATTGATGATGTGTGTGTATGCGTGTGAATTCCCCTTTCTGGAGGTCTTATGATGATAAGGTAACATCAATAAGAGCGTCATAGCTTGACCACAAAGATTAAAGTCAACGCTATTAACAGGCACAAACTATTTCCATACAAAATAACCTAACCTTTTACAACTACCGACAATCCATTTGGGACTATTCTTAGTACTTGGACCTACATAAGGTCTGATATGTGTATGCCTGCTTGTGGGTGTGCTACCCACGATCGAACCGAACTGCCCGAACCTATTAAACATCATCTTATGCTTTATGATCATTATTAATGCTTGTCAGTAACTGTCAATAGGTGTTTGACGGTTCATAGCATCTTACCCATGGAATCTACCACCATTGGAACCTATCTTCTATACTGTGAGTTTCGTGGCCCCTTTTTTTACTCTTACCAAACCTTTTTAAATATTTTCAACTTGGGGGAAAAGAATGCTCACCTACTTTACTTGTTTTCGAGCGCCATCCTTGGTGGAGGTGGCTGCTACTTCTATAAGTATCTTACCTCGTTTGTCATGTTGATTGATGCTAAGGATAGACGGATGTCATGTAACTGGTTTAGGCATCGTTCAAGGTGTATCGCGGATGTGGTGGGAACGCTGCAGGGAACCCTATATATAAGCATCCTTGGTATACCAAAACTGTGCTTAAACTGGGCTATGTGATGATCTCGATTGACTGAGGCCTGGATTTGTTAGAACTTGACACTATGTTATGTTACCCCTTACATGTTACTTGGTGGCCATACATTACTATGTGCTATTACTTGATGCTATGTGTTGTGCGATTTTACCTGTAAATTGGTTGTATGGGACTTCTGTGTGGGACTTCTGTGTGGGACTTCTGTGTGGGACTTCTGTGTGGGACTTCTGTGTGGATCTTTCAGTACAACCATTAATTCCAGAAATGGGACCTAAGGACTGGTTTGGTTGTAACATATACGTATGCGCTATGTGGATCTTGCTACGTCATGTGAAACTCATGGAATGCTTACTACTTGTTGGATGCCTTTGACCTTGGATGCTCTTGGCTGTGTGGTTCTTCTGTGTGGTTCCTCTGTGTGGTTCTTCTAAGCCAATCATCCATTACAACCATTAATCCCGGTAATTGGGACCTAAGGATTGGTTTGGATGTAACCTAAACGTATGCGCTGTGTGGACCCTGCTACGTCACCTTGAACTTATTATGCTATTGAAAACCTTTTTGTATAACCCTTAATCCCGGCATTGGGACCTAAGGATTGGTTTGGTTATAAACTATACGTATGCGCTGTGTGGATCTTGCTACGTCTTTATAAACTATTTTCTTTTTCGAGATAACCATTCTTACAGCCATCAATTCCCGTGTGGAACCGATGACTAGGTTTGGCTGTAGCTATTTATAAACGGTAAACCGCCTGCACATAAGTGTAGTCGTGGTAACTTTTAGTAAACTTACTCACTGATTACATCTTAACATCTTTTATTACTTAAAACCTGCGAAGCTCACCAACAATTATGTTGACCGTTTTGAGCATCTCTTTTCAGGTGATCAAGGTAATTGAAGTTCTAGGAGTGCCGCCTTTTAGAGGAGACCCTAGGATACATTTCTGGAGGTCTAAGCATTTTGTTAAACATTGAACTTAGAACTTTTTGGTTGCTTTAACTTAAACATTGTACACTTGCTCCCGGGTTGTGGGAAGTTACACTACAAGTTATCATCAATGTTTAAGTGATCTTTTAAGTTTTTGCTTATGACTATGCTGTCGTGATCATTGATTATACACGAAACAAGTCTCCATTTATGCCGGGTGTCGTCATGACACGCCATGTCATCAATTTCATATATATTGCACCTCTATTATTAACCATGTGTTATGACGATCCCGTCTAGCTCGCATCCCCGTGTTTCCGCTATCAGCGGGGGTGTGACAGTACTTGACCAGGTGGTAGTGGGCACAGATTCCACACCTTTTGCCTTTTGAATTGAAGCAATTCCTCTTGCATTGTTTCAACCTAGATGTTGTCTTTGAGAGCCTCTTCTACCTTTTTGGGTTCCACTTGAGAGAGAAAGCATGAGTACAAGCAGACATTCTCATTGTGAGTTTGTCTTCTGGTCCTCACACCTTCTGAGACATCCCCAATGATGTTTTCAGATGGATGAGTGTTATGAATCCTGATTCTGGGAATAACATCTAGTTGCACAGATAGATCCAGATTTGAATAATTCATATCAGGATTGTTAACATTGGTTCCAACTGAATTTTGTCTTTCATTCAATGAAGATTGATTAAATGAATGAGTAACATCATCAAAAGTGTTCTGTTGTAAGATAGTATCAACAGTTGCATGTTCCTCTAGATAGCTATCTTTAGCAGATTGGTGTTGAGAAATTGAGTTGTCATCTGAATTAACTTGATGATCATTAAGTTGACAATTGGTTGAAGCTCCATTGTTTCCTGGGAGATTCAAACTTTCAGGACTTGCAGTGGTGGGAGCTTGTTCTTCATTCCTTCTAGGAGAATTTTGAATAGGTCTGGGCAACTCAAATATTTGATCGTCATCAGAGTCACTTTGAGTTCCTGTTCCAGCTGAAACATTCTCACAAGATTTTTTAGAATAGTTGGGAAACAATTCTAAGTTAAACATATAGTCAGGACCATTTCCCTTAACACAAGGAGTGTGCTCGTTTACAACTATATTGGATGACTCCTTAAATTGTTGATCCTTGATGTTGTATACTCTATAAGCTTTGGAGCTTAAAGAATATCCAACAAAGATAGCATCATCTGACTTTTCAGCAAATTTTGCCAAATTCTCTCTTGTGTTAAGTTTGGTGCATCTGCTGCCAAAGGACCTTAGAAAGCCAATGAACGGTGGCCTCTTGTTCCATAATTCATAAGGGTTCTTTCCATGGGGCTTAACAATGAGAACCCTGTTCTGCACATAGCATGCAGTGCAGACTGCCTCTGCCCAGAAAGTTAGAGGCGGCTTTGGATCAGCCAACATGGTTCTTGCAGCCTCAATAAGTGTCCTGTTCCTCCTCTCAGCAACACCATTCTGTTGAGGAGTTCTAGGGGCACTATATTGTCTGGCAATCCCTTTTGAGTTACAGAATGACTCAAGAACTTGATTCTTAAACTCAGTCCCTTGGTCACTTCTGATTATCTTTACTTTGTGATCAATTTGATTTTCTATCTTAAGAATAAAATATTTTAAGGTTTCAGCAGTTTCATCCTTAGTTCTTAAGAAGAATACCCATGTAAATCTAGTAAAATCATCAACTATCACAAAGCAATATGATTTCCTTCCAATGCTCATTATACTTGTGGGACCAAATAGATCCATGTGCAATAGGGGTAGTGATAGAGTTAACTTCTTTGGGTTTATGAGATGCCCTATGTTGCTTCCCTTTCAGACAAGCAACACAGTTGTCTTTGCAGATAAATCCTTTTTTAGGCATACCATGTACCAAGTTATTCTTAGCCAATTTATTCATTGTCTTAAAATTAACATGACACATTCTTTTATGCCACAGAGTTGACTCATCACTATTTGCTTTTGAAAGAAAGCATGATACATCGCCCAGTGGGGAAGCATTATTCATATCCAGCTTGTACATATCCCCTTTCCTAGGAGATCTAAGAAGAACCAATTCCTTAGGAATTGTTATCCCGGGTTTAAGAATAATGCACTCAAGTTCTGTGAAAAGCATTTGATGCTTTTGGTCATAGAATTAAGAAACACTTAAAAGATTGTATTCAAGTTGTTTAACAAAGTGTACTTTGTCAACTGTTAACTTACCATTGGACACATTACCTCTACCAGAGATGTATCCTCCGGCTTCACCTCCAAACTGAACAGGTCCTCCATCAAAATTATGAAATTGTTGAAGAAGAGATCTGTTCCCTGTCATGTGTTGGGAGCATCCACTATCCACAATCCAAATGTTTCCATTTTTATCATATGGATGTCCCTGCATAAAGGTGAAACAGTTAGTTCTTATTGGAAACCCAATCCTTGTTGGTCTTGGGTTCTTTCAATGATCATAACATAATTGAACCAAAGTGTTAGCATGGGAAGAGGAGGTTTGGGCTACAACATCTTCTTTGATTTTCCATTCCATCCTTTGGTTGATCATTGAAGATGAGCTTAATGAAGCTTGGGTAGCAGAGCATTCTTCCAAAGTTTCTTTCTCTTCGGAAGAAGCTTTCAGACCATTCTCTTCCGAAGCAGTCTTCTTCTCAGAAGGTTTGAGAGGTGCTTTCTTGTTCTTCGAAATTCTTTTTGATTTCTCTTTCGAAGCTACTTTCCTTTCGGAAGAAGATGTTCCTTCTAAAGGTAACTTGGCCTTAGAAAACTGCTTTCCTCTCTTCAACCTTTGGATCTGGTTACGTAATCCAAGTGTGAAACCTTCCTTGGCTGCTCCTTTTCTTACCCTGTTTGCATAATGTGTGCTTGCAGGATTATAGAAACAATCCTTGGCCATATGGTTGTGCAGACCACGCATTATGCATTCAGTGTTTGCTTTGGTGGGACATGTAGATTGTTGCTTCTTGATCTTCTTGTCCTCTTCCACAGCTTTTCCTTTCTGCTTAAGATCCTTCAGTTGGATAGGAGTACTGGTAATATACTCCTGTCCTGAATCTGAGCTTCCAACCACTTGGAATCCAGCTAAGATGAAAACACCCTTTTGCCTTGGGTCAATTTTCAGGTCAATTTTCAGTTTGGACTCAGCCACCTTCTTGGCACTTCTTTTGGCTGCTTGAATCTTGTTCTTTCTTTGTTTGGTGGTGAGAGATTTGTTCTCAGCTGTGAGGATGAGGTTTTCTACCTTGTCCTTCTCTATGGTGATGGTGGTAACCATTTTTGCCACTCATGCTCTTAAGAGATGGTGGGTCAGCAGTTGGAACCTCTTGCTCATCAGTACCACATCTTGGCTATCTAATAGACACATAAGAATATGGTGCAGCAGTTTCATTGGTTCCCAACCCACTCTTGTTTTGATAACATTCTTTTGAGTGAGAAGTTGATGCAAGAATGTTGTTGAAGTTATGCTCTTGGATAGCATACTTCTTTGCTTCAGCCTCGGCTATTATTAGCTGGGCTTGAGCCTCAGTCAACTTTGAAACTAAATCTTTTATTTGAGCCCTGTAGTTTGAGTGTTCATGTTTTAAGGTAGATACAGTGTTTTCTAACTCTTTAATTTTTAGTTTATAGTCTTATTCAGCTCTTTTAAAATCAGCTTTTAATATGTTCAAAGACTCAACATCAGATTTAAGCCTCAAGTTGTAGTCCTGGTATAACTTAACCTTAGTTACACAGTCAGGAGTACAAAGATGTTCATATACCTTGGTAACATCTTTGTCTGCCATGAGAGCTTGAGTAGGAGTAACATCTTGCACCATAAAGCTCCAATCAACTTCTTGAGCAATGGCTGCAGTGTGCTCTGTTAGCTTGGTTGCAGCCTGTGTGGTGGTATGATGTTGAGAAGCTTGGCTTGCTCCAGGATTAGATTTTGGAGCCTTGCATTCCCTTGCAAAATGACTAAGTTGATTACAGTTGTAACACTTAGCCTTTGATTTGTCAAACCCGAATTTACTACTTGTTGGGTTCTGAGGGAATTGCCTTCCATTTCTCTTGTAGAACTTCTTTGCTCTGTAGGTAAGAAGAACCATTTGTTGAATAATGTCCATATATTCAACATCATCTGGACTGAAACACTCCAGATCATCAAAACAGAACTGGAAATCACTAGAGTGTTCCTTTCCTGAGACAAAAGTACAACTTTCCTGAAAAGGACCTTGTTAAGCTTGTTGACACTTGGGTTTCTCTGGGAAAGTGATGTATGGTCCAGATGAACATAATGGCTGTTGGTTATAAGTTAGGCATATCTGGGACTGGGGAGTTCTTGCACCTTCAGCAACATGTAGAGCATTGCTAACAGGAGTGGTTGAGCTGCCATTCATCTGCCACTTGTTCAGATTTTCCATCTCCATACGGTATCCATCTAGGATTCCATATAGTTCAGTCATAGTGAGTGTTCCAAGATTCTCAGATCTCTTGATAGAAACACAACAGAAAATCCATTCACGAGGAAGAGCACTCATGAACTTCCTTACTATGTCTCTCTTTTCAAGTGTCACTCCCATAGACTGTAGAGATGCTATCAGATGCATGTATCTAAAGTATTGTTGGCTCAAGTTTTCACCATCAATGAAGGTGAAATTCTTGAACTGTTACTTCAAAGCATCAAAGAGTTCTTTGGCTGTAGTGCAATGCTCAAAACCTGCCATAATCGAGTTTAGTATGGCAGTGAGCAATACAGTCATAGCTTTGCTATCAATGTCCATCTTTTTGAAGTCTTCATCAGAGTAATCTTCGACTTTCTTTTCAATCATGGCACCATCTCCAGTTGGTGATGCCACTTTTGGTATGTATGGTCCATGAGTGAAGGACTTCCACATACGGGAGTCTTGATACTTGATGAATCGTTCAATGCGTTGACACCAGCGTTTGAAGTTATCAGGTGTGATAATGGGAGCTTTGGTCATGGTTCCCATTTCTGGTTCAATAAATTTATGGTTAAGGGCCATTTTGGTTGAGTGAGTAAGTTTTGAGATACAAGGTTGATTTGGGATGGTTAGATCTCACAATCAAGAGCCTGGATGCTCTGATACCAATTACAGGATCGATATGGTTCTCTCAACACTTAGTGTTTCTCACAAACTTGTTAGATCTCACTCGTTTGATGAATGCAGAATCAAGAACTTAGTCGATAATAATATAATAAGTAAAGAACACAAGAATTTTCAAGATACTTGTATATATTATCTCTCAACTAAGTATTACAAGACTCATGCAGAAGCATGGATACTAAGTTACAATGAGCGACTATATATACTACTATCTACAGCTTGTTATACGTAGATAACATGCTAGGACTTACTTCTAGACAAATACTACATTGCTAGAGGCAGGGCATCTTAGATAAAGTTTTATCTAAGATAAGGTAGTCATGACAGGTCCATGACTTACCTTTTGGTCACCAACTAAAGGTGGCAGCTATACTAACTAAAGAATGGTGAACATTGTACAAAAGTAAGGTCAACCACATGAACGTGGAAGGTATCTTGCAGAGGATCGGAGTAGGTAGCAAGTGTCAGTCGGACCATACTTTGTCCACTGGTTCATACTGTGTTTCTTCCGAAGGTAAAATGGCTTCGGAAGAATAAGTTCTTCCGAACCATTTTATACTTCGGAAGACACAGCTTCTTCCGAGGCTTTGTCTTCGGAAGACTTTATCTTCATTCTTCTAAGTGCTTTACTTCGGAAGGAGATCTTCTAAGTCTCGGAAGACTGAGTTCATCCTTCGGAAGCTCTTCGGAAGATCACCATATAAGCTTCGGAAGTTGCAACATTTCCTTCGGAAGTTGCAGCATTTCCTTCGGAAGTTGCAGCATTCCCTTCGGAAGACTTCTCTTAGTTTGTACAGATTTCTTCTAAGTGTTGTTTTTTGTTGCATCAGCCTCAATAGTTCCAACAATTCAACTATGTTTCTAGCCCAACACTCATTACTCAACTATCTGTTATGTTTTCAATTCAATACTTAAGATTCTTAACACATTCGAGGACTTTAATCCTAAACAATTATGCAATAATCTATTGTCGTTCTAAATTAGAGATTATAATCTTCGGGTTTTATGCAATTACTTATTATGTTTTACTTTTGAATTTGTGTTTAAGTCAAATTTGTATTTTCTGGTTTTAAATATTTTATTATGATTTTAAACTTATAAATTAAGAATAAAAATTAAAAAAATAAATAGAAACAAAAAAAAAAAAAAAATTCCTAGTTGGTTTATTCGGATTATTCAGATAAATTCGGATTATTCGAATATATCCGAATCAGATCCGAATTGAATTTCAATCCGAATTGAATTCGGAAAGATTCGGATCAGATAGAAATATCCTTATTCAGCTCGGATTTCAGATAGAGTGCTGAAATTTTCAGATCCGAATAATCCGATCCGAATAATCCGATCCGAATAATCCGTTATCCGATCCGATGAACACCCCTACCAATGCAACACCACACCTACTGCCATCCACCACAGAATACCACACCCATTGCATCTCCAACCACCACCGCACACCGCTACTACGCTTACTAACACACTCCCACCATCAAATCTCCGGTTCTTCTTAATTCCCAAATTTTGCAAGAAATGAATAAATTTAAAAAAAAATAAAGAAGTGTCTAAATTGATGCTACTAAGCCATAAGCCTTTTGTATATGATTAATTGGCTAATCACCTGAGAAACTATATAGCAAAATCTGAGTTATAACAAATGCTATCATAACATTAGTTAATATAGTGTAATTGGACAGTGGTTGGAACACTTCGCGTGTTTGATCAATTCATGAACCTGATGATTGAAAACACATTGAAAGTTAAAGGTTACAAGAGAAATGATATTGGCATGGTGAAACATGACTCTAGGTCTGATTCCTGCATATCGTGTAATTACATATACTGGAATATTAAAACCTAATAGCTTATTTGCGCCTTTCTATTGACTGCATTTTGACTTCAATCTTATCAACTCATTAATCTTATATATTAGACAAAGAACTGGTTACTGGTTAAGGGCCAATTTGACCTGATCCATAATACTTGTATGCAAACCGTTTAAAACAAAGATGGTTATATGGTAGGGAATTCGAATGCAATTCAAACGTTTATCTTCGTTTCATTTCTCTTGTATGTTGAAAAATGTACATGAAAATCATTCGCTATGTGAAAGAGCTTCATTAACAACAATCAATTTAATTACCAGTAATCCTTACATGAACAAACACCGTCTTTGAAATGGTGAAAACGGGTCGGATCTCTGATGATAAACCTACGGTCTACAACTTTACTAACCAACTTTATAAATTCATGACAATCTCCACATACTCTCAGATTCTTTATCACAAGTATATCTTGACCAATTTCTGTTATCAAAAGTGCAAACGCGATAGCCAATCTTTCACTATGAACCATATTACCGCTAGTGACATTTATTAAATCATCAAGTCGATTAAGCATCGCATATATCTCATCTGTTTGTGAATGATTATGGTCACCGGCAACAAAAAGATGAGTTTTTCCTATATGTTCCACATAACTATAACCCGGATCCTTCTTTAGCCTTTTTTCTCTCATCATAACCCGTATGCGTAAAATACCTTCCGTATTGTTGACTTCCGTGTATAAATTTGATAATAGAACATAATAACCGATATTCGTGGGTTCAAGCTTAATCACACGGTCAAATGCAAATTCGGCTAAGTCGACGTTTTTATGAATCTTGCAAGCACCTAAAAGAGCTCCCCAAACCGCACCATCAGGTTCCATTGGCATAGTTTTAATGACCTTTTGAGCATCATCAAGCCGCCCTGCACGACCCAAAGATCCACAACACACGAGTAGTGTTCCGGGCCGGGCTTCAACCCATATTTCATCTTCATTGAATCAAAATAATCCAACCCAATATCGGTTAATCCAGCATGACTACATGCAGACAAGACAGTTACAAAAACCGTCCCATCAGGCCTAACATTGGATCGCATCATTTCATTAAAAAGATGGACTGCGGTTTCGCCTTCCCCATGCATACCATATCCGCCTATAATTGCTGTCCATGATACTAGATTCTTTTCCAGCATGCTGTCGAAAATTTCTTGAGCTTTTCTTAGATTACCACATCTAGCATACATGTTTATTAAAGCATTATTCAAGAAAATGTTGCGTTTAAAACTACTGTTTTGTATCTTCTTTTCTAAGTCTATACCCATCTTTTGGGCACCAAGGTGAGCACAAGACGACAGCACGCCAACAAGGGTCATCGGGTTAGGATCCAAACCAGATGATTCAAATTCCTGATAAAGTTGTAATGCTTCGGTTGCATACCCGTTTTGCGCATACCCTGAGATCATAGCATTCCAAGTGGCTAAGTCTTTAATTGGCATGCAATCAAAGAACTTTCTCGCGAGTTGTTTCGATCCACAACGAACATACATCGTAAGCAAACAGTTTGCGAGGCAGAAGTCATTGTCCAGCCCACATTTAGCTACAAACCCATGTAAAGATTCCGCAAACTGTAATCGCCCAGGATCAGTGCAAGATGGAATCAACCCCAACATGGTAACAGCATCAACACGAACACCCATAAACCTCATGCGCGAAAACAGGCCATAAGCAGTTGAAAACTGAGCATTCCGAGTATACCCAGAAAGCAGAGCATTGTAACAAACCGTAAGCTTTTGCGAGTGAGGACTTTCGTCGAACAGTTTGCGTGCATCTTGGATGAGACAAGATTTGGCGTAAAGGGAAATCAAAGCTGTTTGCACGAAAGGCTCAGAGTGGCAGCCAGTTTTGACGACGTGAGAGTGAAGCTGTGAACCTGCGAAAGGGAGAGAGAGGAGGGCGCAGGACTTGAGGAGAACGGGGAAAGTGAAGGCGTTGGGAGTGGCACCTGATCGGAGCATTTGGCGATAGAGGCTCAGGCACTCGTGATAGTCTCCGTGTTTGCTTAGCTCCCGGAGGTGGGTGTTCCATGGTGTGCAGAAGCTGTAGCTTCTCTTGCCAAGGTGGAGGAGGGAAAGGGCAAGGAGTTTGTTTAGAGTCAAGGACTGTTTGGTCATACTCATAGCATGAATCGGCCGGGGTGGTTTCTGCATAATTCCTTAATTATAGATTTTCTTTTTTAACTTTTAATTTACTACCACCATAACATAGTTTAATTAGCGGAAAGATTGTATATTACAAAATAATAAAGAAATGTTTACACCTTTAATTACCTAAAATAAAAGATGTCTCCTTTAATAAAATATAAAGTGGTAACATGCCTAAAATAAATATTTACCTTCACTTCTTTTACAAATATTCTTGTCTTATAAACACAGTAAACTAAAGCTCTCTCTAAATTTTTATAATTTTTAGAGGTTTCTAGCATTTCTTTTTTCATTTTTTTCTTATTAAACATGTTTGATTTCTTTAACATTTTGACAAAGTGCTTTGAGTAAATTTTCTTGTCAAAACCTTCATTTGGTTTGCTATAAAATTTCACATTTTTCTTGTTTGGTATATAGTTTTAGAATAAACGGATCATTAAGAAAACGGTAAGCAAGGTTTTTTATGGACAAACTTCATAAATCTTATAATATGTGTTTTTGGTGTTTCTAATATATTGGCCAATTTAGATAACCTGCCAAATTTAATCCAATGGTATATATAAAGTAATGGGTAGAGTTGGGTTAAAAAATAGTTCTTAAGGGGTTAAGGTGGCAACATAAAATAAAGGGAAAATATTTTAATGGATCAAAATGGGTGTTAGAAAATTTGAAACCTGTCAAGTTGGGCTCCTAGGTATTCTCACGTATCCACTGGCTTTATCTCCTCTATTCATAATAGTCAATCCTATAAATCGTAAAGCCGCCGATTTCAATGGACGGTGGACTTCTTCCTTAGCCTTGAGGTAAATCGATCAATGTCTTCTTCAATTGATACCACTAATCTTCTCCTCCACCATTGTGTCGCAACCAAAGAACCATTCAGAGGTAAAACGTTCATCTTGATGAGTTTTTATTTAGATTTTGATGAAAATAATTGTATGATTGTTGAGTTTTTTTTTTTTTTTTTTTTTTTTTTTTTTTTTTTTTTTTTTTTTACATACTCTCCAACATTTTCGTGTAGCAATCAAATGCATGGAACATTACTGGGTTAACGTTGCCAATATTCTAACTTATCTCCAATATGCAGCTCCTGTCCAATATTCTAACTTATGCTGCCAATTTGTAACTTATACGGAAAGAAAACAGATCCATTTTATAACTTGGATTGGCAATATTAGTATGGACCATTCTGATCCACACCCATCCTTATTTGTATCCATCTCGACCCGTACCCATCTTGAACCATACGCATCCTAACATGTTTTCTAAAATAACCTGTCCAGACCTGAATTTATCCTGACCCGAACCCGTTCCGATCTAACACCCCTGCCAGGCCTAACTCGCCTATCTTGCCAAGTGTAATCACATGTGCCTATTAATGTGTAAAGTATCATTTTTAACGTTTCTAACGACGGTTTTTTAAAGATTTTTACTATTTGATTAAGTTTTGAACCAATGGCTATTGTGATCATTTTCATAAACATTTTATACTAAAAATTTTCATTTCTAACATGGTGGTTATGTTGGGTGTCGTGTGGGCCGACCAGGGTGTGTAATAATAATAGTTTTAACGTTTAAAAGGAGGATTTCAGGTAGAATTTTATAAGGCCACGTTTTCGGAAAAACTCATAGTTGAACATTTATAGCATAAAACATTTATAAACATAACATTTGCAGCGGAAAACATATCTTTCATTTAAAACTTATACTCGTGTCAAAACATCATATCATATTCCTTACATCACAAAATTTCATTTATATAATCATCTATCCCAAAAATATCGATGCAAGACTTGAACTATCCCAGTATCCATGCCTGCAACTCCTTAGCATCATCAATTACCGGTCAACTATTATTAATACAAAGTCAGTGACGCTGAGTGAGTTTCTAGTTTTATAAATAAAATACTTTACGTTTGTTAAGAACTTTTTCCTTTTTATGCATGAGCATACATTAATACATACATCTCAATACGTTCATTCATTATCTTTCATCATCCTTTCATTCATATCGTTTTTTCATCAATATCTTTCACTGAAATGGACCAATACCATGTGCTAGACCCTATTGTGCACGAAGCTAGTAATGTGCCAATGTTTATAAATAAACCCCCATACATTATGCACAAAGCTAACTACAGTACCGGAGTAAAACGACAAGGATCCCGTATTTTTTGGTCAATCTCAAGGATTAGACCCATAAAGCGCATCCTCATGGGCTAGCTAAGCCGCACTCCAGTTGAGCTAATAACAACATGGTTGTGCACCTCCATTCATTTTGCTTGCAAGATTTTCATTCATTCATTATGTTTCACTTTTCGTTATCATTATCTTTCACTTTTATTACATAATACTTTACTTACAATAGTATGTGACAACAGGTCCCAAGGTCACTATTCTAAACCCTAATTCAATTGCATCATATCCCATCTTATGAGTACTAATAATGGAAACAATTCAATTATATCAAGAATGTTAGAATGACCAATTGTTATTTGATCTATTTTTATGATTCTATGTGAATTTAGTCATTTTAAGTCTTGCTTTTAGAAAATTCGTGCCCGGAAATATTGATTAGCCACCCTAAGTAGAATATGCAATAGTAATTGAAACAATTTAAAAATATGTGTGCACACACACACTTGAAGTTTTCGGACCTAGCATGCATTATCATGCATAAGACAAATCTACTAACTAAAACTCTTACCCTTTTAAATACTACACTACAAAATAACACCACCTAATAATAATTTGATTAAAAAATTAATCTAAAAAGAGCTCCACAACAAGACAAAACCGCCCCCCTTGAACCCCCAATCACCACACTTGTCCACCACTACACACAACCCACTCCTATCCTCCATTCCCCTTACATGCAATTGCAAGACAACTTCACTCTCATTCTCTCTACTCTCTCTCTCTCGGTTTTCTCCTGAAACACACACACAACTCTCTCATTTTAGCCCTATTCCAGCAGCAAAATCACGACCAACAAGCTTGCATGCATCGGCCAACTCCAAAACCGCAAGAAGGTGTCTCTTTGTGAAGCTTTTGGTGCTTGAATCTTACAAACCGTGGACTCCAGCTCTTGTTCGAGATTCTCCAGCCTTATCCAAGGAGATTTCATCCATTCACGACCATCCACACCTTCTAAACCATGAGATACATCAAGTGTAAGCTCACTATGTCTGGTTTTGGTCATTTCTCAAGTTTAACTTCATTGTTCACTTAAAAACCCTATTTTTCTTGTTGTAGCAGAAAACTCTCACTACTACCTTGTTCTTGGAGAGCTTTCCACGTTCTTGAAGGTATTCCACAAGTATAACATGTCGATCTATAGGTGTAACAAGAGTTACACCTAGAAAACCCTATTTTTGGGTGATTCTCACCACCCAACTTGTGCATCTTGTAACCTTTAAGAACCAACCTTGTAACCTGCTTTCTAATGACTCATTAAACTCCTAATAATCTGATTTGAATGTTAAAAATGGTTGTACACCATGAATGGAAAGTGTTAACACAAGAACACCATGAAAAACCACTCTTTCTACAAGTTACAACACACCTTAAACGCTTTCTTGAAAACCCTCTTAGACAAGGGTTATAACCTGCTCAAAAATGAGTTTTAGACACCCCAACAACCTGACTTTTAAGTTGGATAAAGTTTTGGTAATGAATAAACTTAAGTTACAATGATTTACACAAGTGTAATGGTCGGTTATGACATTTTCTATGTCTTTGAAAGCTATGGATGTGTAGAATGACTAGGCCACGATTTGGGACTGTTATTTCAGTAGGTTTTGATGAATATTAAGAGTGTTAATATTGTTTAATCTCTGGAACAAAGGACATGTTGTGTTTAGACCCATTTTGGTCACTTTCGGGACCCGAAAACAAGCTAAAACTACTTAAAAACAAGAAATCTTGAACTATAAACTTTTTAAAGAGAATTACAGGTTCATTAAGGATTAATAAAGTGTTCTAGAGCTAATGGGAATTTTTAGTGGTCAAAAGATAATTTAAATGGATTTTTAAGTGAAAACGGGTGCTAACCGAGAGATGTTTTTAGGAAAATCTAAGAAAAATGGATATAAGGTGAGAAATTATAAAAATCATGGCATTCCTGTAGGATAAATAATAAAATAACTTATAAAGTGGAAAAGTTGGTCAAACAAGCTTTTAAAATGGTAAAACCCGGTTAAAAACGCGTTTTAGTGGTTTAAACGTAAAAACGAGTCTTTCCACTATTAGGGGTAAATCTTGTGATGTAAAAGGTTAGAAACTCATGAAAATGACTTTTAGAAGTTAGCTACTGGACCTAGACTCAAAAACATGAAAACCCATAGTCAACCATCTTAAACCCTTCGGTTTTACCGTAACCGGCAACGTAAACGCATAAATTATAAACCGAGCCCATAAACTCAAAATTTGAGTATACATTCTTAAAATAAAGTTATATTAAGTTCTTGAAACTGATTTTTGATTATAAAGGTCATCTAAAACAAGAAACCAAACTTAAGGGTAGAAACTGTCAATTTAGAAACTTCAGGGGCTAAACTGTAAAATTTTGTTAAACTTCATAACCGACTCCAATAAGCAACTTAGTCACTTTATTAGCATATTTATTATACATTCCGGACATAGTAATATAAAAACCCTTAATTGTATGAGAAACCTTGACTTTCCATAAAAGGAAAGTTTTATACAAACCCTAATCGAATCAAAGTCGAACCCGACCAACTAAGGCTTAGACACTCTTGATGCACCTTAAATAGGTTTAGAGCAGTAGCTAATCACTTGATATATTCATGTTAGGGTGCTAGACTTGAAATATTCCCGGCACACGAAGGATTTCTTTGCTTAACGTCTAAGGTGAGTTCTAGTGACCCCTTTTTACTTACTGTTTTTAGGATGGAACATGCTCTTTGTTTATGAACTATGATTGTGTTTTATTTGATGCTCGTATGTGGGAGTTTTGAATACCTGCTGATACTTATATCATGATCATTAATTCTTTTGTGAACCGCTTGTTTTATGTTGATAGATCTATTTGGGGAATCCCCCACGCACAGTGGCTCCCGCTACAGGGAGGTACCCCACTGAGATCCTGAGGGGTTGTTTGTGGCATGTAACAGGTTTTGAATAAGATACTATGGTGAACCATCCTAGCAGGAATGATCCACTGTTCTTAGGCTTGGTTCCTTCCTTCGGGAATATCCGGTTAAACACAAGTTTAGAAGAGGCCAACCAAGGACCAAGTGAAGGGTTGATCATGATACCTCACGATGACTGATACTAAAAATGATTCTTTTAAAATCAAACGAGATTTTCATAAACTTTCACACTTGATTCTAAAACCTTTACTGTGGACTTTAAGAGTTCCTTTTTATTGCTTTGAACTTTAAGCACTTGAATTCACCAACTTTTTAGTTGACACTCTTTTCTTTTGAGCATGTTTCAGGCAACCCGTGAAGACTCTTAGCTTATGGACGACTTAGACTCAATCCCGAGACCATGGCATTGTTTTTGTGTGGCCAATTTGTGACTTGAACAATTTGATACAATGACTATTTAAATTATGTCGAACATGTAAATATTTGGGGCTGGATCTGTTTCCAGCTCGGTGTCTTTTGAAAACTTGAAATGCCATGTGATGTTCTCTTCCTTTGAGCTCTTATATTGGTTTGTTTCCGCTGCCATGTAAGTTGTTGCTAATCTATGACGTCCCACCCTACCTGGGCCCGGGGGTGTGACATAGTACAACATACCAAGTAAAGATATATTCATAAAACATTTCATTTTGAAAACGGTTAACACATAACACAGCTAGTCGGACGAGAACTTCATCCACGTGACACCAAAATCTCGCGCGAGAATTTTCATCTCGTGCGAGCACTAACTCTTCACGTGAGAACTTTGCCCAGATTTGAAATCCTTTGCAGCCCACGCTACCTACTTGCAGAAAACCTACGTGTTTCCCGCCTAAACCCAATCTATTGTGTCTATGGCTGAAGTATCACAACCAACTCCATAAATAACATCAACATAAGCTTAGCAAGAAGTTTAGTATGCATAATAGACTTGAAACGTAAAAACTTGCATAAAAAGGGCTAGAAACTCACCTTTGATGATTCTAACACAAAACCAACCTTCCCGAGAGCTTTTCAAACAGATACTATACTTTCATGCATAATATTAATTAATAATCCTTCCTTGATGCATAACACGAACTACATGAGTTACATACCTTAAACAGTTCAAATCTTCACTTTCTCTCTACTCTGCACCTTTCTCTCTTTAGGAACAGTAGTTTTCACGTGAAAATAGGGACAACCAGGTGTTCTAATCTATTTATATGTTCCCATAAACTACGCCCGAGTTCTTGCCTGAGATGTTCCTGTCATGCGAGAACTTCGTCTTCATTCGTTCCTTAAAATTTTCCAGGCGTTACAAATTTAGTGAACCTTGTGTTAGGGATGTGGTTCACGAATTTTAGAAGCTTCAAATTTTTCAAAAATGACCATTAATTCTGAGCGTTTTTTAAGGTTGGTGATTTAGTACAATAGCTTGTACAAAACATGAAGTTTATTTAAGAATTTAAAGGTTTAATGTTGGGTTTCCGATTGCCTTGTTAGGAATGTACTTCAGGGCTGATATGCGGTTGTTGTGGATCGATAATATGGTCACCAAGGGCTGCAAATCTACTATAAAAGTGTGTTTTAAGGATTAGAGCTTAGATGAGAGAAATAAAATGTCAAACTAACATACTTAAGAGATTGAATATGAAAACCAGTTTCAAGGAAATCTTGGAAACTACTTCTTGAACTCAAATAAAAAACAAAGCTAGATGATCTAGGTTCTTGGGTTTGAAATTAGGGCTAGAACCCATATGGTTTAGAGGAATCATCGAATCAATAGTTAGGATGATGATTTTGTATGGAATATATGAAGGATTTTATGATTATCTAATCAAAACTTTAAAAACACTTGCATTTGATGTTTGGGTTCTTAAATATCTGAACCTAAGCAAGATTAGGAGGGATTTTCTATAGAGTTTGGGAGAGAATTACTTTTGAGGATTTCGCAAGAGGTGATGGAACAAGATTAGGAGGGATTTTCTATAGAGTTTGGGAAAGAATTACTTTTGAGGATTTTGCAAGAGGTGATGGAGAGTGATCAGAGAATGGATATAAATAGAGATTTTTGGAATACTCTACATGAAACTTAATTGGGATTAAAATATCGAGATCCGCATATTGATTTCTAAATTCAGGTCTTAGAAATAGGTTGATTTTAACTTATACATTTAGATTTATTTAGATACGTGAATGAGATTTTTAATTTAAAGATCTCTATTACTAGAGAGTTTAATATGTAAAAAGATAATAATTATTTACTTGCGGAAAGTGGTCAACGATCAAGAGAAGAAAATGTAGGATATGGTTGGGATTTTATAGGTGTAAGTGTTTAATTCTTGTATGTGTTGTAATTAAAATAAATAATTCAAATATACAATTTTTATGATTATCTATATAAAAAGAAAACAAATGTGTACATAGATTGTATGTGTTCATGGGATTTGGGTGGAAGTTTGGGTTATAAGTTTTAATTCACAAACGTCTATGCCACAGTTGTCATTCATTATTTGATGTTTTTGAAAGTAAACAAGTTTATTTCGTTGGTTGGATAAAATTGAGATTTAGGACATAAGTGTTCTTCTTTCATGGAGTTTTCAACAAAACCCACTCTTTAGGAATGTGAAATCCTAGTTTTAAAATATGATAGTGAGTGTCTATGAAATGGATAGAATATTTCTTATCACAAATGTAACATCCGGAAATTTTCTTTGAAGCCGACGGAAAAAGAAAAGAAATAAAGTCCAAAGTCGAGGGACCAAACTCGCCAACGAGAGAAACTTGGATAAGTGGGAGTATAAAAGGGGAGGACAACGCACACCCTCCCCATTCTTGCCAAACTCAGCCAAGGGAGAAGAGAAGAGAGAAAAAGAGGAGAAAAGCTTGGTTCGGGTGGATTCGAGCGTGGAAATAGAAGTGTAGCGGGTCAAATCGATGCTCTACTCGACGGGATCGTTCATGTAAATTCTAGGACCCCTCTTTTACGCGTTTTTGAATGATTTTAGGTCTGGAACACATCTGAAAAACTATTTTCGGGTATTTGGGTGAAAACCCGTTTATGTAAGTATGTGTATGTGTATGATTCGTTTAGGGCTTGATTTCGGGCTTGGTTGTGCTTGAATGATGTCATGGTATGCTTCCCTAAGGTTTAGAAGGGTTAATTTGAGCTCAAACGAGGTTTGGAAGGGTTTGGAGGTCGAAAGGGACGACTGCAGTTCAGGATGAACTGCATTCTGCATCAGCTAGGGCTATGCGACCGAATGGAGGTCCATGCGACCGAATGGCATGCGACTGGGTCCATACGCACTAATGGAGTGCGACTGAGGTTCATTCGCACGAAAGTAATGCGACTGAATGAGATGCGGATGAATGTCATGCGACTGAATAAAATGCGGATGAAGGTCATGCGACTGAAGGTCATGCGACTGAAGGTCATGCGACTGGAGTCCATATGCCCGTGAGTTGTGCGATTGAGGTTCATACGCATGACAGGTGTGCGACTGAAGGCCATTCGCATGAAGGTCATGCCACTAAGGTCCATACGCCCGGATGTCATGCGACTGAGGTTCATTCGCATGGGAAGTATGCGATTGGAGGCTATGCGACTGGAGGTCCATTGGCCCAGGTGTCCTCATACGCATGGAGGACCATACGACCAAATAGGGTCCGTAGGCCCTAATGACCATAGTATTGTCTGACTTTCGGGAAAGTGCAGACCTAGGCTCGGACCTTTGTGGTTGTTGATGATGCGACGGGTACGAACGATATAGGATGACACATGATGATGGGTGATGTCGTATGGTTGTTGATGTGATGCGCGTGAGTTGGATGATGTTGATGTCATGTGCTCGTGCACGTTGTATGCTATGTATGATGTATGTTGTGGGTGAGCGATGTTGCCCTGTGTGATTGATGTGGTACGTTGCTTGTATGTTCCTTATTATTATGTATGTTTATCTTTCTGTGGCTTTACGCTGAATGTTAATGAATAAAATGAAAGTATTATATAACGTAAAGTGGAAGATAATGGAAAGAGGAACGTAATGAATGAATGCATGCATTAATGAATGAATGAACGAACGAAAGGCTTGCAAGCAGATGTATGAGGTGAGTGGCTCTGTGTCGCAACAGACTCGAAAGGGATCCTTGTCGCGTACTCCGGTACTGTGTCAGTGTTCGGACATGAGTCAGGGGTTTGTGTACAGGCCCCGACA
This sequence comes from Flaveria linearis, assembly GCA_024085815.1. Classification (NCBI taxonomy): domain Eukaryota; kingdom Viridiplantae; phylum Streptophyta; class Magnoliopsida; order Asterales; family Asteraceae; genus Flaveria; species Flaveria linearis. Next base: position 39,114,667 of record CM044009.1, on the reverse strand, counting down.
CAGTATCAGTCTTCGGACATGAGTCGTGGGTATTGCATGAGACAGGATCTAGTCGAATGGATAGAGGATCGCATGCTCCGGTACTGTGTCAGTCTTCAGACATGAGTCGGGGGTTTGTTTACAGGCCCCAACACAGTATCAGTCTTCGGACATGAGTCGGGAGTAGTGCGTGAGAATGAGATGAGATGAATGAGAAACGAATCGCGTACTCCACTACTGTGTCAGTCTTCGGACATGAGTCGGGGGTTTGTGTACAGGCCCCGGCACGGTATCAGTCTTCGGACATGAGTCGGGAGTATTGCGTGAGTTGATGAATGAGAAAAGTGCGATATGTATGTAATGAAAGATTGTATGAATTAAAGGTTAACGAAATATCATAGTAAAGAACGAAGCGGGATCCTTGTCATTCGACCTCAGTAATCGTGGCTGTGTGCCACGAGGAGGGTAAAGCTTGACGGGATCTAGATGAGAAATGAATGATAATGATGTCAGTGAATGAATGAAGGTTAACGAACGTAATGAAAGATGATAACGATATTATCTATGTTTACGTATGATGTGTGATCATGTACGAAGGTATAGTATAATTTGAAAGAAAGTAATAACGGTTTTAACGAAAGAAAAGTATGTTTTATTTAAAACTAGAACTCACTCAGCAACGCTGACTTTTGATGTGTTTCCAGTTGGTAGATATGTTGCTGAGGGTGGCACGGGGCGGCTACTCAGCTCTTTTGGATGGCATCCACTTATATAATCATTTTGTGATGTAATGCAACAATATATATTTTGTATTTGATTAAAGATGTATTATTTTGCTTGCAAGGCATTCTTTCTGTCATTTCGTTTCACATTTCATATTTTTTATCTTTCACTTTGTTACGTTATACTTTACGTGCTTTCATGCATTTGTCGTACTATTTAAAGTAATAACATAATATTTAATGTATTTTATAGTATAATATAAATACGTTTGAATACCATTAAAAGATAGCACATTATACATATATACATACCATACATCAATCATAACGTCATCACACATCATCATACATAACATATCACACATCATCATACATGACATATCACACATCATCCAACACCAAAAGTCAACTTGCATTACCCCGGGAACATCCCAAGTCAAAGCCTACACTTTACATTTTCCCAAAATTCAGAAAATAATTCCAAGTCTTAGGCGCATGGCCTTCTCGGCGTATGGGAACACTTAGGCGCATGGGAAAAGTTTTGGGCGCTTGGGCGCTATTGGGGCGCTTGGGCGCTATTGGGGCGCTTGGGCGCTATTGGGGCGCTTGGGCGCTATTGGGGCGCTTGGGCGCTATTGGGGCGCATGGCCCCAACACTTAGTCATTCTAGGCAAATCTAGGCGCATGGGCACTATGCAGGCGCATGAGTGCCTGGGCGCATGGGCAATCTAGGCGCATGGAACACTTGGTCAAATTCAGCGAATTCTAGGGGCATGGATACTATTCAGGCGCATGAGGTTTTGGGCGCATGGGGAACACTTAGGAAATTCAGACCGTTGGGCGCATGGGCAACCAAAAGAGACTACCAATCATCATAGTCAGTCCCAGTCATCAATTCAACATGTTCTAGGCTTATTTCTTACATTCTAAACATCATAACAAGAACATGGCATCATCATAGAATCATAAATCACCCAAATTATACCCCACCCGCATATACACATACACATTCATACGAGTATAAAACCCACTTCAATAAAAACGGTTACACATGCATTTCCAGCCCCAAAATCATGTAAAACATGTAGGGGGGGTTCTAGAACTTACCTTATGCAACTTTGAGTGTGTCTTCCTTCAAACCCGTATGCAGTGAGTTCAAACACCTAGAAACCCACTAAACACACACACCCGAACACACACTCAAACACATAAGCATATAACGGAGGCTAAAACCCAACAAGAACACTTGAAACCATGAATTCTTACCTTGAATTCAAATTCTTCTTCTTCTTCTCTCTAGAAACCCGAACTCTCTACTCTTTCTCTCTCTAAAACCAAAAGAAAGCTTAGTGTGCAGGTAGAGTGGGCGGCCATGCCCACTTTTTACCAACTTTTGATACTTTTTGTCTTTTGACACTTTTAACCTCTCAACTTGGGTTAATTTATGTTTCCTTCTTTCATTCACATTTATTTTTTCTTTCTCGTCTATTAAAAATATCCGGTTGTTACAAGTCCACCCCCTTATATAGGTTTCGTCCCCGAAACCTGTTATTTCTCGAACAGATGTGGGCAATGCCGTCTCATCTCTTCCTCAGTCTCCCACGTAGACTCGGATCCCTTTCTATGTTTCCACTGTACTCGCACCAAGGGAACCACCTTATTCCTTAACCTTTTCTTTTTACGATCAATGATCGCTACTGGTTGCTCCACATAATTGAGTCGTTCATCAACTTCAATATCCTCCAGTGGTACAACCATTTACTCGTCTGCTAAACACTTCCGCAAATGAGATACATGGAATGTCGAGTGAATTCCACTTAACTCATCGGGTAGTTCTAACCTATAGGCAACCTCTCCTAATCGTGCGATGATTCGGAAAGGACCTATATACCGCGGGCTTAGCTTATCTCGCTTCCTGAATTGAATGATTCCCTTCCAAGGTGAGACCTTCAACATAACTCGGTCGCCCACCTTGAATTCGATCGGTCTATGCCTCTTGTGGATGTATGACTTTTGTCTATCCTTCGTCGCCTTCATAAAGGCTTTGTTCCTCTCTAGCTTCTCAGTTGAAGCCTCGATCACCTCAAGGCTTCCCAACTCTTTCTGTCCAATATCACCCAACATAAGGGTGTTCTACACCTTCTACCATATAGCATCTCGTAAGGTGGCATGCCAATGCTGGCATGATAGCTGTTATTATACGAGAATTCTCCTAATGGTAAGTGTTCGTCCCAACTTCCTCCAAAATTGATCACGCATGCTCGAAGCATATCTTCGAGTGTCTGGATCGTTCTCTTAGTCTGACCATCCATCTGAGGATGATAAGCTGTGCTAATATGTAGCCTCGTTCCTATCACATCATGGAATCTCTTCCAAAACTTAGATGTAAACTGTCACGATTAGATACAATAGACACCGGTACGCCATGACGAGCTACAATCTCCTTGATTAATAAATCCACTAATCTCTCGGAGGAATACGTCTCTCGGATCTGTAGAAAATGAGCACTCTTCGTCAAATGATCAACTATCACCCATATGGCATCATACCCCCTCGGCGTACGTGGTAACTTCGTAATAAAGTCCATGGAGATATGCTCACACTTCCACTAGGGTATATTCAAAGGTTGGATTTTCCCGTATGGCTTCTGATGCTCCGCCTTCACTTGCAAACAAGTAAGGCACTTACTCACGTATTCCGCTACGTCACGCTGTATACCCGACCACCAATAAACCTTCTTCACATCATAGTACATCTTGGTGGCACCAGGATGAATGGAATATTGAGTCTTATGAGTTGTATCCATAATTCGTCCCCTTAAATATCCGTATCAAGGGATCCATATCCGTCCATTTCGGATTTTAACACCGAGAGTGTTCTCACCCAACTCTATGACTAGACCTCTCATCCTTTCGGAGTTAAGGTGATCTTCTTTCAACGCCTCTTCTTGAAAGACTTTCACTTGGGTAATCATATCAGCGGCTATAACCAATTGATAAGCCTTCACCCGAATCGACTCGGGTCTCTCTTTTCGGCTAAGGGCATCGGCCATAATGTTGGCCTTACCTGGATGATAATGGATCTTACAATCATAATTCTTGATAAGCTCTAACCATCTCCTCTGTCTCATGTTGAGATCCTTCTGCTCGAAGAAGTACTTCAAGCTCTTGTGGCCCATGAAGATGGTGCACTTCATCCCGTATAAGTAGTTCCTCCAAATCTTCAACGCCAAAACCACAGCCGCTAACTCCAAATCATGTGTAGGGTAGTTGACTTCATGGGTTTTTAGCAGTCGGGATGCGTAGGCTATTACCCTTCCTCGTTGCATCACCACAGAACGCTGTCTTAGGACTGTCCTGCTCATTCACCTTCAACTGATGGTAACCAGATCGAAGATTTATCCTCGAGAACCAACTGGCACCTTAGAGCTGATTGAACAAATCATCGATCCTCGGTAATGGATATTCTTCACCGTTAACTTGTTCAGCTCTCGGTAGCTGATGCACATCCTCATACTATCATCTTTCTTATTTACAAACAAGACCGGAGAACCCCACGGAGAGATACTCGGTCGAATGAATCCCTTATCCATTAACTCGTGTAGTTGATCCATGAGTTCCTTCATCTCAGTCGGAGCTAATCGATACGGTGCTTTGGTAACGGGTTGAGCACCGGGTATTAGATCAATCTGGACTCAATTTCACGATCCGGTGGCACTCCTGGCAGATCCTCCGAGAATACGTCTGGAAAGTCGTACCACTGGTATGTCGGGTAGTTATGGCACTGACGCGTCTACATCCTTTATGTAGGCCAGATAAGCAATACATCCGCGTCTCATGCACTTTGCCGCTATCACCATCGAAATCACCTTTGGAATCGGAGTGACGCAATCACCGTAGACCGTCACCGAACTTCCATCGGGCGCAACTAATCGAATCATCTTCTTTTGACACACGATGTTCGCTTCATAGGTTGCTAACCAATCCATCCCTAGTACTACATCAAATCCACCTAGGGGCATCACATGTAACATAGCAGCAAACCTATGACCTTCTAATTCTATGGCACAGTCCTCTATCACATCAGTAATTCTAGTGGACTTACCAGTAGCAGTTTTTACATCAAATGGATCACTAATACTTCTACTACTAATAGATAACTTATCACGGAAAGAAGTAGAAATAAAACTCCTACTGGCACCAGAATCAAATAACACAGAGGCACAAGTTTGGTTTACTAGAAACATGCCTGACACGACATCGGGATCCTCTCTGGCCTCCTCCCGCGTCATCATGAATGCTCTTGCGGTTGTCCTCTGCCCTCCTTCTTCCATCCCCTTCTTTGCTCCGGAACTCTCGGCCCTTGGTTTCTTACACTCCCGACTCAGGTGGCCTACTTTACCACAGTTGTAGCACCTCGCTACCTTGCAATCCCTAGAGATGTGTCCGGGCTTCCCGCACTTGAAACAAACATTTAGTCCCAGCCTGCACTCACCAGCGTGCGCCTTCCCACATTTACCACACTTCTTCGTTCCCGAGCCCGTTGCAACCACCCGTCGATAATCAACCCTCGCTTTCTTGTTGTTTGGAGTGAAACCACCACGTCCAAACCTCTTACTACTGTAGTTCCTGTCACCACCACCCGTCCTCTTCACCTTAGCCACTGTCGCCTCCCTCTCGTCATACAATCTACCTGCCAGGTCTACCACCGATCGAAAGGTACCCGGCCGAACGACAATCATATGCCTGCGGATGTCAGCTAGCAACCCCTGAATGTACTTCTTGATCTTCCTTGTTACTGGCATCACCTGATCCGGCATCAGCCTCGCCATTTCATTAAACTTGGTGGTGTATTGCTGGTGTGTCATGGTACCAGCCTCCAGCTGCTGGAACTCCCTCTCTATCTTGTCGAGTTTTTGATAAGGACAGAATTCCTCGATCACTAATTTCTCCAACTCCTTCCATCGCATCTTCTCAATGGCTCTAGCACCTTCAGCCTGGACAATATTGTCCCACCAAGTGTTGAGTCAGCAAAAGAGTGAGTGGCGAATTTCACCTTCCAGTCTTCGTGACACTCACTGATATCCAACACTGCTTCCATCTCCCTCACTCAACGGTGAGCGTCAGCAGCATTACCGTTGCCATCAAAGGTCGGGGGCTTACACCACTGGAATGCCCCATAACTGACCCCTTGGTTATCACCCCCACTGAATCATCCTCCTTATCATCGGACAACATGGTCTCAGGCTCTGGTTGTTCCTCCTCCACCTTGCTTTCCTTACCCGTTGACCCCTTCCTATCCTCTTTCTCCTTCATCTCCTCATTCCTCACAGCCGACGGTAAGGCTGTCTGCATGACCTGGTGCACCTTGTCAGTAATCGCCTCCCTAGCTGAGGCATTCAAACTAGAATTCCCATTCTCCTCACTCCGACCATGAACCTCAGGGTTCTAGTGAGCAGTCTCAGGAGCCTTAGCACTACTCCTGGTCACACGTGGCTCAGCACCACGTCCACCACGACCTCTACCCCTAGAAGCCTTTGAAGATTTCCGTCCAGCCATCCTCTAACGCTATAAGATTTAAACACTAACACAGTCATTCAAGGTAATAGCTTAATTTATGTCAAGTATAGTATATCCCTAATTACAGTGGCCAGTTGTGATTAGCCACTTACTTTACTCTTCATCCCCAAGCATTTCCTATCCTAACTTAATCAGTATCCAAATCTACTAAGAGCACATAAATCAAAGAGCATGCGCACATAATACCAGTTAATATTAAGAAAAGACATATCTGATGGCACATAGCTACTCGGGCTGCATCCATCCATTCGACCCATTTTCCGTTTAAGTTTAGGTTTTTAAAAATATTTACCTATTTCTCTTAAACTTTAGCTTTGATACCAACTTTTAAGGCCCCGATCTTGGAGACCTCACAGTTGGTCATTCATAGTACTAAAGATACATAATAATATACATTTCATAAAATATAAAATAAGTAGCGGAATTACATTTAACAAAAGCCATTTATTATCATTATAACTACTATTGTTAAGCAATACAACGTTTTTCATGAGTTACAAAAGGATTGTTTAATTGCATTACGAAACAACAATATCATCAAAATACAAATGGATTTCAGTCTTGTCTCGCAGAGTAGCTTCCCCCTCATGCCATCCTCAGCAATTTACCTGCCAACTGAAAATGCATAAAAGTTAGCGTTGCTGAGTGAGTTCTAGTTTTATACGTATCAAAATACCTTGTGTGTTTTATGTATATGAACACACACCATACATACATACAAACAATATTCATTATTTATTTCATTCTTTCATACTTTCATTATTACCTTTCATCATCGTATTCATACTTTCATTTCATTCTTTCATTAGCATTCGCTTTCATATACTTACTTTCATTTCATGCTTTTCATTAACATTCTCTTTCATATACATTCTTTCGTTTCGTTCTTTTCACTATCTCTTACTTTCATTCTCATACTTTCGTATCGTACTTTACATCATTCTTTTATTTTCTTACTTTCTTTTCGTACTTTACGTCATTCTTTTACTTTCATACGGATCGATGAACAATACCCCGGACATTATGCCCGAAGCTGATGTTGGGCCTGTGGTAATTAAATCACGAACATTTTACAATAAGTTGACCCAGTCACCTAGGGCATGTCATCTTCCCCTTTCATCCGGACCAGTTGGCAATACCCCGAACATTGTGCACGAAGCTGGTGTTGGGCCTGTGGTAATTAAATCACGAACATTGTGCACAAAGATGACCCAGTCACCTAGGCATGCCACAAGGGTCCTGTCAATCTCAATGATTGACCTTGTATACATCCTTTAGGTTATTTAAACCGCACAAAATTGAGCTAACGACAGCATGGTCGTGCACCTGCTTTCTATTTGCTTGCAAGCCATTCTTTCTTTCATTTCGTTTCACTTTTCATCTTTGTTATCTTTCACTTTGTTACGTTATACTTTACGTGCTTTCATGCATTTGTTGTACTATCTAAAGTAATAACATAATATTTAACGTATTTTATAGTACAATATAAATGCGTTTGAATACCATTAAAAGATAACACATTATACATATATACATACCATACATCAATCATAACATCATCACACATCATCATACATGACATATAACACATCATCCAATACCAAAAGTCAACTTGCATCACCCCCGGGAACATCCCAATTCAAAGCCTACACTTTACATTTTCCCAAAATTCAGAAAATAATTCTAAGTCTTAGGCGCATGAGCACTATGCAGGCGCATGGCCTTCTGGGCGTATGGGAACACTTAGGCGCATGGGAAAAGTTCTGGGCACTTGGGCACTATTGGGCGCAAGGCCCCAACACTTAGTCATTCTGGGAAAATCTAGGCGCATGGGCACTATGCAGGCGCATGAGTGCCTGGGTGCATGGGCAATCTAGGAGCATGGAACACCTGGTCAAATTCAGCCTAATTCTAGGCGCATTGATACTATTCAGGCGCATGAGGATTTAGTCGCATGGGGAACACTTAGGAAGGCAACCAACACATACTACCAATCATCATAATAAGTCCCAATCATCAATTCAACATGTTCTAGGCTTATTTCTTACATTCTAAACATCATAACAAGATCATGGTATCATCATAACATCATAAATCACCCAAGTCATACCCACCCGCATATACACATGCACATTCATACGGGTATAAAACCCTTCAATAAAAATGGTTACACATGTATTTCCAGCCCCAAGTCATACCCACCCGCATATACACATGCACTTTAAACCCTGGAGTGGTCACCTTCTCAAAATACTGATCATAGAACTCTATCAAAAGTGTTCATCTTCTGATTGTTTTCCTTGAAACTTTCTGTTCTTTTTCAAAGTGTAGAAGTATTCCTTGTCTTCTTGTGAACATCTAGTTTCCAAAAATGAACTAGCTCATGTGATCCCTCGATTAAGTAGTTCTACAAACATTTCCCCTCTTTTTGATCCAGTCAGGTTGATCAAAGGCAGTTTATTCAACTCCTTTAGGTCTTGAACTGGGAGCTTGATTATGCTTGAGTAGAAGTGATAAACATCACAAACAACATTCAAACGCTTAATCAAAAATGCGTCAAAAACTTCATCGTATTTCCATGCTATGATCTTTACTTGGTTTATAGAATCAGGAGAAATCATAGCATTTAACAGCTCAAAAATTGATTGTCCTTTCTGTAATACATTCCTAACCAAGTCACCAGTCGATCGAGCTTTGTTAAGCAATTGCATCCGATCAAGAAAAACTTTATAACTTGCTTCTCTGATTCAGGAAACATCTTCATCAGTTCTTTCCTCCTTTCATACACATTTGTCTTTTTAGCCATAGACTTCATCTCTTGTGATTTCAACATTCTTGTCCTCTTAGTAATCTCCAAGTATTAAGGATTATCTGTATCAAGTATAATCATTTTGTTGTTTTGTCTTTCTGTCTCCTGAAAACTCCTTACCAAATTCCTTAGAGATTCTGATTGTAATCTCTTATGCGCTTTCCATGGATAGTTTCTAGCTTGCAACCATGATCTTAGAGCTGGAATACTCGTATCTTTCGGATCAGGATGATGAAGCTCAGAACTAGGCATATCCTCTACATTAATATTTTCTTGTAGTGGGTTCCACTCACCATGCTCAACTATAATCTCATCCGGATCTACTGGAGCCACAGACTCAGCAGAAATACACTTTTCAAATTCTTCATTAATTTGTGATACAATAGGCCCATCCAGAAAGACTCTATTATACTTCATCCTTACCAAATAATTGTATCTATCTTCAAAGTCAACTGTAATATCATCTTGAGTTGTTTCAACTTGTGAGAAGTTCTGTTGAAAATTAGCTTTATCTATGTCTTCATCTTCAAGAACTTCATCATACCAGTCATCTCCAAACTCATCTTCTATATCTTCAAGAGCGCCAATCTTTTCTTGAACATATTGCTCTTGTTCTTCTTGACTTTGAACTATCTTTTGAACTTTTGAGGAAGATTCAGGTAACACTGAATCATCCACCTCATCAATCTTTCTTTTTCCTTTGTCAGCTATAGGATCTTTCAAATGTCATTGTTTTTTATCATCACTTCAAATGTCTTTATATTCTCATCTTTCTCTCTCACCAGAGTAACAATCTCATCATCTTTCTTTTGGATTATTTCTTTTAATTTCACATTTTCTTCTGTCAAATCAGCAATTGTCTTTTCTTGAGCCATAGTAGTTTTTTTCTACTTTTCAAGCTCATCCACATCAATAATGTCCTCAGTTTGTACAGACACATTGTGTGCTGTAGCAAATGGAGTTTCCTCAGCTTCTATTAGAGTGGAACTTTGAAATACAGCCTAAAAAATTATGGCTTCTATAAAATCAAAATCAAAGGTTTAATTTTGAACATCTTCTCTATGAACAATAACATCTGTCTCATCATTACTTGAGTTTCAGTCATATCTTCACCATGAATCATTCCACCAGATGTTCCTTCATCAGCATCATGTGTCTCAGCACCATGATCAGAAACAGTCTTCTCAAAACTATAAGATTGATGTGCCTCAGCTGCATCATTAGCACCATCATCATCACTATCACTGCTTGAGGAACTTTCATTATCATCATCATGATCTTCATTATTATCATCATTATCATCATCACCTTCATTATTGTCTTCATCATCATCATCATCAGATATGACTTGAGGAACTGCATCAACTAGATCAGCAGGATCCACTCGTTCACCTTCAATCAAGTGGTAGTGATCTATATTGATGTCTATTTCATCATTAGCAACATTCACTATATATTGAAACATAGGTATATTTGGAGCACCCGTGATCATTGCCAATGTCTTATATGATATCTCAGTCATATGCTCAAGTTCTAAGATATCACCACTGACACCATAAGTATGGAAATCTGGATATTCTTCGTTTATAATCATTTGCAGGAACCTTGGATACATCAGTTACTTGTTCCTGATACCTTTTTCCAAGTTGAAGATAAATCCATTCAGAATCCACTTGGCCATATTAAATCTTCTATTAGTAGCAATGGCTACTATTGGGGATGCAATGTCTACTGAGAATGAATTCCATCCAGCACTCCTTTTCGACATGCAATGTTGAAAGATGTAGCATAAAAGCTTCCAATGATTATAAACTCTTGCTCTGAAGAATTGCTTCTTAGGAAAGTGATCAGGATGACCCATTTCCATGAATGTGTATCTGCATTCATTAAAAGACAGCTCAGACATGTCTTCCGGATTATTATTTCTCAATCTTAGAGCAACTCTGATAGAGTCTTCTGAGGCTTCTATCATTCTGTTATTAGTAACAAAACCTCTCATAACTTTTCTTCCATCATCATCTATTTCCACTGAGGCTGTGTTCCAGAATTTATTGATCAATCTTGAGTAAATCACAGGCTGGTAACACATAGCATATACATACTTGGTCCTCAGTAGAAATCTAATAATCTCCTCATATGAAACTGCATCTTGAACATCCTCATTTAGCAAAGCAGTAACATTATACTTTGGCTCAAATTTTAAATCATCCATCTGCACAAATGAAAACAAAAACTTTAGATACTTTGATTTTTAAACAGTTAGAATTTTACAAATTTTGATTAAAATTTTTATGAATTATTATGTTTTAAAAATTAACGTTTTGTTTTACATCACTTGTACTTAGACTTTTCTAAGAATTAAAGAATTCTGTCCAAGTCATAGCAAATACAAGTTGTTGTATATATGTTTTAAAACACACTAATTTAATTAAATTTTATCAAAATTATTAAACAAATGAATTTTGTATGAATTTTTTATTTTTAATTAAAAAAATTTAAAATTCATGACTATTCATCTTCATCAATCGACCGATGAAAAACATCGTCCGATCAATGTTCATGAAATTTAATGTTCTATATGTCAAACTGCTCGAAATTAAGTGTACATTGACAATCAATGATCAATTTTAGTTCTTAGTTCCATTTTAATGCACAAATTTAAATTTTTCAGATTTTTAAGGTTAAAAACCCCTGAATAGCTTAGAAACGTTCGATTGATTGCGAATCGAATACTTGAAATATAATAATTTTGATTATGAACTTACGTTTACAATCAAATACATAATCTGTCAATCATAATATATCAGGACAACAATCAAAATGAGTATAATGAAGTGAAATCGAGAGTCGACTGAGTTCAGGGGATTTTGGGAGTGTGAATGAATGAAAATGCGAAGTGTTGTTTATATACTAAGTGAAAATTTTAGGCGCATGAGCATTGTTTGTGCGCATGAAGTTGTATTTTTCACTAAGTTTTCAGGCGCATGAGCACTGTTTGTGCGCATGAGATTAGGCGCATGAGCACTGTTCAGCCGCATAAGCACTGTTTAGGCGCTTTTGCACTATTCAGGCGCATGAGACTATATGAAACGCCCAACACTTGGTGAATTTTCACTTGATACATCTAACCCTAAAAGTATGGTACTGTGTGGGCGCATGAGCATGTTGAAACGACCAACACTTAACCAATTTTTCAGACATATGACAACTGTTCAGGCGCATGAGCATATGAAAAACGCCCAAACACTTTTAAAATTTCTGAAAACTCATCATGCTCCTATTTGGACTTATGGCCACTGTTTAGGCGCATGAGATGACTTTCATGAGTCTTAACACTTGTAAATTTTAATTCTTTCACATGTACACTGTTTAGGCATATTAGTACTGTTCACATACTAATATTCAAACAATTTTGTCAAACTTTGACTTTTTCCCAAAATTTACATTTTTGACCCTCAATTTTGAACTTTTGACATTTAAACCCTTTTATTTTTTTATTTTGTTTAACTTTTCAAAAGACAATTTCCCTTCATTTTAGTCTCAAATTTAAACAAAATAATCTTATTTAAAAATTTTGCAAATTTGCAAGAAGCTTTTCACTTGAAATTTTTTATAAACTTATTTTTACATTATCAAACACACATGCTTTGAACATTTAGCTTCATCCTTTCATTCAAACATTTTAATTTTGATTTTCTTAGAAACTCTTACTTTTTATTACTCCCCTAAACTTTTAAGTTTTACAACACTTAGAAGTTTCCTATGTTGTTACAAGAAGATCACACTGACCATTGTTAAATTGCCTGCACACAGAAAACATGCATAAAATCAAAAATAATGCAGAATAAAAATCTAATATGTACAATAGATTCAATGTCTGCAGTGAGATCATATCAGTTAAGATCAGCACATTAAAAGAAAATAAATTGTGAATAGTCGTAGAACATGAATAAATCCTGATCAAGTGTGTTCCAGGTCAGTGATTTCACAGCAAAGGAGACACAAGATCCAAGGACAGACAATGAGTGTTTTTGACAAAACAATCAGCTCACTTACTTTTTCAATTCTTGGATTGATTAGGTAGAATCAGATATGACATGATGTGAATCACACATAGACTTAGAGAGATCAACTATCATCAAGACATGCAAGAAAGCACAAAGTCTTAACTTATTACCTGACATATATTCATAACCAGAGTTCATGTTGATAATTTAGCCGAGAATTATCATTGATAAACCAGTTGATAACTTCTAACCATCCATTTGAATAGGTTGTGCACATTTGCATCTTTTGCATCAAAGGAGAATATCCAGGTCTGTAATCACTTACAACAGAGGATATCTCATCACTTTAGGTCTATGATGACTCATAACAAAGAAGTGAGATGATGCTTGTAACAGATCTCATGGTTAGTTATATCACCACCATGTGTGAGTGTTGTAACTTTACAAGCAATCAATCTAATAAGCAAATACTACTCATTAGTACGAAGATGAACACACATACATGCATAGATGATTTAGTTTAATCACAATAATTTACTTTTTCAGTATAGTAGCATGATATTGTCTACACATCATATCTGATCATGTCAGACTTTATTGTCGAGTGAAATATGCAACTGATCTTACTAATGTACTATCATTTCTCACATGTTGTAAAAACAGATTCATTCCTAAAACATGAATTAACAAAAAGACTCTATTTTTGTAGTTTTTGTTTTATATTTTTATCTTTGCTTTTGGATTTTCTATTATTGTATTTGATTTTTCTTTAATAAGAAAATAAGCACACACAAACTACAATCAGGCAATTAACTTTGACAGTTTCTCTTGGTATGACCTTTTAGATAAGGAAGGGTTCTGATCATGTTAAGACTCAAAGAACTAAAAATCTTAAAAACCAGTTTTACACATGGTTAATAAGACCAATTGACTCCACTAAATACTCAAACTGTCCTGGTAAGAAGGCTTTAGTAAATAGGTCTGCCAACTGTTTCTCAGTTGTAATTTGAATCAAAATGATTAAACCTTTTTCAGAGTTATCTCTGTGAAAATGATATCGAATCTCGATATGTTTTGTTTTTGAATGTTGGATCGGATTAGCTGTAATGAACATAGCAGCAGTGTTATCAATGTAAATTGGTGTTTTAAGAAAATTGAACCCATAATCCAGCAGTTGGTTTTGTAACCAAAGGATTTGAGAACATCCTGCTGAAGCAGCTATGTACTCAACTTTTGCGGTTGAAACAGAGACATTTGTTTATTTTTTGCATTACCACGAGACTAATCGGGGACCTAAAAGCTAACATCCACCCGTAGTAGATTTTCTATCTTGACAACATCCTCCATAATCATTATCAGTATATCCATGTAACTCAAAGTTTCCCTCATAAGGATACCATAGCCCTAAAGCCGGTTTACCTTTGAGATACTTGAATATCCTTTTGACAGCAATTAATTAGGATTCCTTCGGGTCTGATTGATTCCTGGCACAGACACAAACAATATACATTATGTCTGGTCTAGATGCAATAAGATACATCAAAGGACCAATCATAGATCTGTATAAGGTTTGGTCAACTAATTTTTCTTTTGGATCAGGCTCAATCTTGGAGTTTATGTCAGCTGGAGTTCTAATGGACTGACAATCTTGCAGCTTGAATTTCTTCTAGAGTTTGTCAACAAACTTCTCTTGATTGATGAATATACCATCTGCAGATTGTTGAACTTGAAGTCCAAGAAAGAAATTGATTTCTCCATAGAACTCATTTGAAATCGAGACTTCATGATTTCTTTGAATTCATTGCACAATTTTGGACTGGTGGAACCGAATATGATATCATCAACATACAATTGTACACATAAGAGATCATCAGCATCCTTCTTTATGAATAAAGTGTTGGGTCTTATGTGCCCAAGACACATACAAGATTGATGTGGTTAGTACGTTATGATCCAAGTCGGGTCATACCCAATAACAAGCTAAGCAAACACCAATAAATATTTATTTATTGATATGATCAAGCACATAAATATTGACATCAATTTAGAAAATGGGTTTTCTAAATTATTGTATTTGAAATTGAATAAATTATATGGATAATTTGTTCATGAGAAATTATTTGTATTATTATTTAAGTAGGTTAAATAATAACAAATAAGAGTGTGGTTGAGTTATAAAATTAAAAGAGGTTAATTTTATAAACTTATACTAAATAATGTGTGATAAAAATTTCAAATGGGTGGGAACCCATTTGAATAATTTCGGCCGCCCCTTGGTGGTTCTCCTTGGGATTTTGTCTTGATTTATTACAAGACATTAACCCATATTCACACAACACTCAACCTACTTTCTCTCTCACACACCAAGTGCAACTCTCTCTTCCTCCTTTCTCCTTATAATTTTCAGATTAAGAAGAAGGTCAAGAAGAAGATTTGGTGTTTAACTTCCTAACAAGTTAGGTGTGTTTGAAAGGCTTGTGGGTATACTAGCTTGAGGTCTTCTTCTTTGGAGGCTTCCATTCAAGAACATCATATTTTTCATCCATTATCCATCTCATATCTTCTTGTTCTTAGAATGGTAGTATTCTAAGAACACCCTATGGTTGTTTTCATTTGATAACATTTATTTTCACATATATGATCCTTGTTCTTGGGTTTGTCTTCTTGAATTTAAAATGGTTTATTTTCAGCATCTAAAACATGTTTTATATCTCTAAATATCCGCTGGGTTTTGTTTAAATGGTTAAACAATCTTTGATAAACATGTAACAAACCCAACAATGGCATCTAGAGCCAGGTTATGTGGAAAACTTACTTCAAACGTCCAAGAAAATTAGTTTTGTTGGACTTTCTCAACCTATTAGAGGATGATTTGTTTTGGATATATGAATCTCTTGTCTCTCAAGTTTTATTTTACATGCTTTAGAATAAATCTTGAATGATTAAAGTCAAGTGGTTGATTATGTTGTTTGGACAAAAACCCTAAAAACTTGGTTTATGTTGGCCGAGATTTTAATGGTTAAAAAGGGAGTTCATTTTGTTCTTAAATCTTGTATTGGATACATGTTTTGGTGCATAACATAGCCTTGACCAAGTGTGTTTTGGATTTGGTTGAATGTTTTGTCATGTTTGGTTTTATTCATTAAAGGGTTGTAATAATATTTTTGTGTTTGTATCTTTGGGTTGTAATTTATTTATTCTTTCGTTATGTAATAAACAGATTAGGTGCGTTTCTTTTATTAGAAAAATTGTATTAGGTTGTAATTTTTGTAAAAGAAGATGCACAAGTTAGAGACTCAAAGGAAGATAGAAAGGAAGGAAACAAAGACATGGACACTTGAAGCATTTGGATGCGGATTCAAGTGGGAGTTCATGAACACATTTTAATGTGTTATTATTAAACCTTAGGAAAGACCAAATGATAACACTTGTGATGGCAAACAAGTGTAGTCAACTTAGTGGCTATGGTTATGCACTTGTGATTATATGGTTGTGCTTGTTTGGTCGTTTATTTTATGATGGTTGTTTGATATATGGATATGCATAACAAACTAATTAATAAACATAACAAGCTAAAATAATATGGTTCTTTATCATTAAGTGGTTAATAACAGGTTATTAAAAGGATTATTGATTTTAAATAAAAGGGTTTTATTACAAAAGGAACCATAGGGTACAATATGTTTGAAAGCATGCAAATACAAGGTACATAGAGTTTTCTAAACTAGAATTATGAAAACTAAAATCCCTTTTGAAAACAAGTTTAACACCGTCCTTTTGCACAACACTTGAGTCACTTAGAAACTCTTAATGGGATAAAGGTCAGCTAACCATTTTGAGGGAACTTGTGATTTGAGGTGGGAATACCATATTTGCAGGATAAAGGTCACCTAATCACTTATGTTGGTAAACTCACATGTGTGTGTAAGTAGGGTGACTTGATTTGCAAACCATGTTAAATTGATCACCTATAATATGGTTTACAAAAGGTGTTGATGGGATAATCATGCGGACTATACATATGATGTTTAAGTCGATCCCATACCTCTAGAAGTTGCAAAGGGTTGCAATTGTCAAACGTTGACTACCTTGTTAATTTAAATAATGGGATAAAGGTCACCTAACCACTATTTAAATGTAACGTTGGATTCTAGAATTTTAATTTGTGTATGACACATAAAAGGGAATTAATAATTAAAATATGATAATATCGCAAATACTAAAATTGGACTTTGTTAAATTTTGTAGATGGCCACCAACAACAATGAAAACAATGATATCCCATCCGCTCATACCCTATCACTAAGAACCATTCTCCAAAAGGAGCGTCTAAACCATACAACTTTATCGATTGGTTTCAAAACTTGAGAATTGTTCTCAAGCAAGAGAAACGGTCATATATTTTAGACGATCCGATTTCCGATCAACCCAATGAGGAAGATGAGGAGGCCTACTATAATTGGGTGAAATACACTGAGGACTCGGTCCAAGTGTCTTGCCTCATGTTGGCAAGTATGACTCCGGATCTCCAAAAGGAGTACGAACATCACGGAGCATACGACATGATTACCCAGTTGAAGGAAATGTTCCAATAACAAGCAAGGGCAGAGCGCTTCAAAATGGTTCGAGCACTCCATGCATGTTGTATGGATAACACCCAATCGGTCTCATCTTATGTACTTAAGATGAAGAGCCACATAGGCCGCCTCGAAAGGCTGAATTGTCCACTCTCGAAAGAGTTGGCTACGGATTTGATCCTCAACTCTTTTTCAAAAAGGTTTGACAACTTTGTTATGAATTATAACATGAACGGTAGGACAAGAACATAAGTGAGCTTCACTCTATGCTTAAACAGCCTAGGCGGACATGGGTAAAAGGGTTTTACCCGTTCTCACCATCCATGAAGGTGGGAACAAGAAGAAGCCTCACCCCGCACCCAAGGCAAGTTTTGCAAAGGGTAAAGGGTATGTTGGGGGAAGGGAAAGGGAGTAGTGAAAGTGCCACCACCAAAACCAGCGGAGAAGAAGTAAAAGGTTGCTTCGAACGACCCATGCTTTAAGTGTAGGGAGATAGGACATTGGGCAAGAAATTGTCTTGTCCATCTCAAAGAGTTGCAAGCTAAGAGGGATGTCAGGAAAGCCTCAGGTATAATCTTCATGATTCATATTGATCTCAATTTAATATCCTATAACACATGGGTATTGGATACCGGATGTGGAACTCATATTTGCAATTTGTTGCAGGGGTTCAAAAGAAGTAAGGACTTCAAGAAAGGGGATGTAAGCCTCTAAATAGGGAATGGGGCAAAAGTTCAAGTAGAAGACCGAGGGGACTACATCTTGAAGCTTCCAAATGGTTTGGAAGCAATTTTGAACAATGTTTTGTATGCTCCTAGTTTGACTAGGAACATTATTTCAGTTGCCCAATTAAGACAATATGGTTATGTTTTGACATTTATTGAAAATGAAATTCATGTTTCTTTAAATGACATCTTTTATTTTAAAGCTATTCATGTTATTGGTATTTATGAATTGGTTCGTGAAAACACATTATATAATAGCTCATTATACCAAACCACCACCAAGAAGCTCAAATTGGATTTGAGTGACACCTATCTTTGGCATTGCCGTCTTGGTCATATAAACAAGAAGCGCATACAAACACTTCAAAAGAATGGTCTTTTAAAAGCAAGTGAATATGATTCATTTGATGTATATGAATCTTGTTTACAAGGCAAAATGACTAAGGCACCTTTTAGTGGCAAAACCGAAAGGGCAAAAGATTTATTAGGGATCATACATTCGGATGTATGTGGTCCTTTTAAGCCAATGACTAGGTACATTGAAAGACACTTCATTACCTTTATCGACGACTATAGTCGATATGGGTATGTGTACGTGTTAAGACACAAAGATGAAGCTTTTGAAATGTTCAAAACCTTCAAGAATGAAGTAGAAAATCAACTCAACAAGTCAATAAAAATTCTCCACTCCGATAGAGGAGGTGAATACCTAAGTGATGCTTTTAGAGACCATCTTAGAAGTTATGGGATTGTCTCACAACTATCTCCACCTGGAACACCAAACACAATGGTGAGTCCGAGAGGAAAAATTGAACTCTATTGGATATGGTTCGATGTATGATGGCTAGAAGCTCATTGCCTCTATCATTTTGGGGTTTCGCTTTGCTCTCTGCGACCTGTATTTTGAATATGGCCCCAACCAAGAAAGTGGAAAAGACACCTTTTAAAATATGGCATGTAAGGGTTCCATCTCTATCATAGTTAAAGGTGTGGGGATGTGAGGCTTATGTTAAGACTCCTACGTCAAACAAGTTAGAAAGCCGTTCTACTAAGTGTATCTTTATTGGATATCGTAGAGATTCTATGGTATATTATTTCTATGATCCATTGGAACAAAAGGAGTTTGTTATCAAGAAGGCTGAGTTCTTAGAAGCTAAGATCCTTATGGAAGGAGTTAGCAATATAACAGTGGATCTTGAGGAGGATCAAGAACCACAACCTTATACACGTTTGGTTGACACTAGCACTCAACATGAGGATGTTGAGGATGATCAAATGGTTGATCAATACACACAAAACGTTCGCAGATGTGGTAGAACTAGTAATCCACCTGAAAGATATGAATTTTTCGTAGATGGATGCTATGTGGTAGATTCCAATGAACCAACCACATATCATGATACAATGTACAATTTGGATTGTGACAAATGTCTTGAAGCCATGAAAGTTGAGATGCAATCCATGTATGACAACCAAGTGTGGGACTTGGTTGAACCACCTCTTAACTCCAAGGTAGTTGGAAGTAAGTGGGTTTTCAAGAAGAAATCCGATATGCATGGAAACTTGGATACTTATAAAGCTAGACTTGTAGCAAAAGGTTTCACTCAAACTCAAGGGGTTGATTATGATGCGACCTTCTCACCGGTTGTAATGCTAAAGTCTATTAGGATATTATTTGCCATAGCTGCTCATCATGATTATGAGATTTGGCAAATGGATGTCAAAACCACTTTTCTAAATGGATATCTTGAGGAAGACGTCTGTATGGTTCAGCCTGAAGGTTTTGTCGATCCAAAACATCCTAACAAAGTATGCAAGTTAAAGAAATCAATCTATGGACTGAAGCAAGCATCAGGAAGTTGGAATCACCATTTTGATGAAGAGGTAATCAAATTTGGGTTCATCAAAAATGCTGATGAAGCATGTGTGTATAAGAAAGCTAGTGGGAGCATCATCACTTTCCTAGTATTGTATGTCGATGACATCCTGCTATTTGGAAATGACGTTCCAACCTTGGAAGGTGTTAAAACCTGGCTTGGAAGTTGTTTTCCATTAAGATCTTGGTGAAGCCGCCTATATTTTGGGAATAAAGATCTATAGGGATAGATCAAGGCGGTTGATAGCTTTAAATCAAAGTGCATACATTAATAAGATCTTGAAAAGGTTCAAGATGAAAAACTCTAAGAAAGGTACGGTACCAATTCAAAGAGGAATGATATTGAGTACGACCCAATGTCAAAGCTCAAAGGTTGAGCAAGATAAAATGAAGGGAGTCCCATATGCATCTGCTATAGGATCCATCATGTATGTAATAATATACACTAGGACGGACGTGTCATGCGCTTTGAGCATGACAAGCCGATACCAACAAAATCCTGGAAATAGTCATTGGATGGCTGTTAAGAACATACATAAGTACCTAAGGACGACTAAGGATATGTTCCTAATCTATGGATCTGGTAAGGAGGAACTCGTGGTAAAAGGTTACACGGATGCGAGTTTCAAAACTGATATGGATGATTCACGATCATAATCGGGATACATTTTCGTCTTGAATGGAGGAGCAGTCTCTTGGAAGAGCTCTAAGTAAGATGTGGTGGCATTATTAACTACAGAGTCAGAATACATCGCCGCTTCATTAGAAACTCAAGAAGCTGTATGGCTGAAGAAATTCATTGCCGATCTAGGGGTGGTCCCTTCCATTCAGGACCCCCTAGAAATTCTTTGTGATAACGAAGGTGCGATTGCTCAAATCAAGGAACCCCGTGCACATCAAAAGACTAGGCACATTGAGCGGAGATTCAACTACATAAGGGATGAAGTTGAAAAAGGAAAGATATGTATTAGCAAAGTTCACACGAATCAAAACATTGCGGATCCACTCACGAAGCTCCTTGAAAAGGCAAAGCATGAAGATCATACTTATGCCATAGGACTTCGATATTCTAGTGACTGGATTTGATCTTTTAATTTTATATTTGGATATTGGAACCTTTTATTACTTGAATAGATTTTTGGGTTATAATGTTTCAACTAATGTTCCTATTTTGCATGTTTAATCCATGAGTAAATCATTTACTCAAAACGTCCGTAGTCGTTCATACTTGTGGGAACAAGTATGAGGGTAAGACTATTATGAACTTGGATTGGTGGATATTCATATAGATGAATATAGAGCAAAGGGTTGCTGCCAAGGTTCATAGTTATTTGTGGGATACAAATATTGGACTGACTCGCATCTCAAATATTACTACATGGAATCTTCTTGATTGATCATAAGTAATTTTGCGTGAAGGCGAATATCATTTGGTATCCTCTGACCTGAGATACATATTGGGTCTTAATATTCACCAAGTATTATACCTTGACTTATTACTTCGCTATTCTAAAACATGGCAGTACATAAGGCTAAATTCAGGTATAGTACGAGGTGACTGTGAGAGACGTATGTAGTCAAGATTGGATTTGTCCCTCTTATTCGTTGAGAGTAAGATGTGTAAGGCCTGCTAAAGTTAAATCAATAGAGAATGATCACTCTGTGTCTCTGGGATTTAACATGACATCTGTGACAAAAGGATAGATGATTGATTCACCTAAAACATTTTCGAGTAAGGTACTTGAAGGGGGTGATGTTATTGAATGGCATTTAGTCATACGTATTAATGGTAGTAAACCGTTGTTAGGTGGTATTTACTGCTTGCACCAATCTTCTATGAATCTTGTGCAAGTGGGAGATTTGTTAGGACCGTGTACGGACGGAGTACTAACTGATTCAACGTGAAACCAGATCAAATAGTGCGGAATCCTATTTGATTGGCGATCCAATCAGGGAGAACGTTAATCCGATCAAAACTAACGATGAGAATGCGTTAAGAATTGATTAGAATCAATCAAAAACGTTCTATGAAGTTGGAAGGGACTCTCTGGACGAACAGGAACGGCTAGGGTTAATAATTCTCCAAGTGTTCCATTTTTCCACAAATGAAGTGGTATTTATAGGTTACAGCTCTCATTCGTACGACTGAGTCATTCGTATGGCTCAGTCGTGCGACTGAGTCGTACGATTGATTCACCCGTACGACTTAATAAGTCTTATGACTCAATCATGCGATTGACTCAATCACCTGGTTCAGTCGTACGACTGGCCCATTCGCATGGTTCAGTCGTGCGACTGGATCATAAGACTTACGTAAACATATTCCTTAACCTTTAATGATTCAGAACTATGTCTAACAACTATAAACCTATATAACATGTTCATATAAGCGTGTAACAATAAATCATATTAATAGATATAACATTCAACAACCAACAAACATTCAAAGAAGAGTTTTTTAGTTCATATATCAAACATTACATAAGTGTTACAAATGAAAGTCAATTACATTTGAGCTCACTAGAACTAGAACTAGGGACATGTGTACCAACAAACTCCCCCTTGGACCTAGTTCTATCTAATCTTTGACTTCCCTTTTAAACTCTTCAAACCTCTTAGCTCGTTCTTCTTTAGATACCCCAGCATGGATATTAAGTGCAAAGCATAAGCGAATGACATGTTAGAACTGAAGTGCTTGCACTATATCCTGCGTATCAAAAAATAATGGCCACTTGTACAATTTGTAGACATCAGAAGCGGACAAGTTTGTTAGCCATATTGGATCAAATATCCTTATTGTCTCTACTGTCCCCTCCCTATCCAAAACTATGACGGCCTCTCCAATGCGCCAGTCATAATACCACCCTTTGAAATGGGGTGCAAAATCTTGTGGCATCTCCCTCATGGAATACGTGACATTATACGCAGAGGGTGCCATTTCAAGAAAATCTTTGGTCTTCCAGTAATGGGGTTTACCTCTGATGTACCTCCCTATCCAAAACTATGACGGCCTCTCCAGTGCGCCAGTCATAATACCACCATTTGAAATGGGGTGCAAAATCTTGTGGCATCTCCCTTAATGGAATACAGCAGCTTCAGTCGTGCGAGCTGGTTGAGCTCAAAACCAGGGAGAGTCTTTAGATCATGTGGGAATCTAAAGTACTCGATTCCCCTCTCCCTCTTAACTGTGTAAATGTTAAGATCCTCAAAATAAGCCCATGATATAATCTTCCCTGACACCTTCAGATGCTTCGTCACTTTGAAGATCTTGGTGTAGGTACTTTGCTTAGCTGCAACGTGCTGGGCTCGGATCTCTGAGAAACAAGCCACCCATTCAGCCTTTCTGATATCTACATCGGCGTCCGAGGCTGGGGCTTGGCTTGTAGATGCTTCTGCTTCCTTTTCCTTCTGACTCAGCTTCTCCCAAGTATTGCTGCCGAGAGTACTACCCAGATCGGGAAACATATTTCCCTCTCGGTCAGTATACTCTGGATAATGCTGAGCAGTGACGTCCTCTATCTCTATCTCATCTATATCGTTCAGCTCCTCGTCACTATCCACATCAAAGGTAGGAGCATCCTTCACTATCTCATCTAGACTCAGCCGGAACATTTCAGCAAGTTGCTCATCAGTGAGGTCGTGAATTATTTCTCCTTCTTCAGGAGTATAACTCACTGACCTCCTGACGACCCCTTACAGATCAAGTATCATAGTCAGTTGAGACTTGATCTGCTGTAAGGGAGCAACATCATACTCATCTTGCTGAAATGCTGGATCTGCTTGATTTAAACATGTAACACAACAATAGTTAGTATGTAATCAAGATAATCAAACACTGAATAATAAATATATACATTGATTTCATAACATCAATTGATGATTTCAAGTACAAAAGCTAAACAAAATATAACATCTAAACTTTACTTTTGTCTTGAATCCTCTCTGTGTCTTCAGCTGATGGTGAGGTAGGCGGGGCAGATAATAATGCTCCTTCGTCTTGTTTCTTCTTTGTCCTTTGCTCTTGACCCGGAGCAGAGGCAGATGCAGCTGCATCTCCTTCATCACCATCATCGTCATCCTGCTTACCTCTTGCTTCACCATTACCCTCATCCTCATCATCACTATCATCCTCTTCATCATCATCCTCATCATCATCACCATCATCATCTCCTTCCCCGATCTTCAGAGGCTCATCTTGTGATCCTTTAAGCTTGAGCATGATCTTCTTGTTAGTAACTTCCAACTCCTCCAATCTCTTAACCGATTCCTCTTTGTGCTCTTGGAGTTGGGTGATCTGCTCAGCCTGCTGAGAAATCTGCTGAGCTTGAGAAGCATTGAGCTCCTCCAGCTGACGTAACTTAGCAGACTTCTCCTCATCCGCTGCTATCAGCTTCAGCACCATCCTGTTTAGTGCTGCCAGCTGTTCCTCCACTCCAATAGGAGGGAGGGATGATCTGGTAGGGAATGTGGATGGGCCAGCTTGGTGGCTGGCGGTGGTAGCAGTTGCTGAGGTGAATATGGGTGGTGGAGTATGAATAGGTGGAGTGATATGAGGGGTGGCTGTGGTAAGTGGTGTAGTGGTGATAGGTGGTGTAGTGGTGGTAGGTGGTGTAGTGGTGGTAGGTGGTGTGGTGGTGGAAATGGTGGCTATAGTGGTAGAGGTGGTGGTGGTAGTAATCAACGTGATCCTCCGTCTCTTTGGCTTCAGCCCATGGGGCTGAGCCATCCTCTTCCTCCGAGTGCCCCTAGACCCGGAGGCTTCCCCTCGGCTACTGGGCTGGTCTAGGGTATATGATGGATCTGAAGTAGTCTCCCCAGACCCGCCCGGACGTCCACCAACCTTCCTAATCCCCCTCTCGGTGGCAACCACCCGGCTGCCCACCATCCTGGTTAGTGGCACCTCATCGGACGCCTCCGCTTCATCAGGCTGGAAGTCCTGATGGAACCCAGTTGTCTCTAGATCACCGTGTTGAGATGCTGGAGATGTAACATCAGTAGTAGTGGTCTGAGTGTGAGAAGGACCTGTATCTCCACCATCACCACTATCATCGTCGTTTGAGTCATCATCAGAAACAACTATCAGCTCAGTATCTGAATCACTATCATCGTGGTGCCACTTCCTCTTCGTTGGCACCACATAGTCTTCACGGGCCAGATGCCCAAATAATCTCCTCACCGGGGGCTTCACCTGCTTCCCCCGGTACACCCTCATCCGTCCCAGAGTAGTGTCATCCATGACCTCCAGGACCACATCATCCTCTTTCTCCTTAGGCAGCGAGGGGAGCTTCTGATCTATGATCATCTGTATAAATTATGGATACATACAGAAGCTTTCCTTCCCCTTTGCCTTGATGTTCCCCACGAGATAGGTAAAGATCATCCTAGAAAAGCTGAATGGATGATTCGGAACCAACGCCGCGTAGGCGTTCTGCATCTGGTCGGAGAGCTCATCGAATCCACCCTTCCTGGATGCGATGCATCTCAGTAGTACATGGGCTAAGTATTTGAAATAGGGGCACAAGTTGCTCTTGTTGAGCATACTTGCATTGATGTCCCCAGAATACTTAGCCCTCATGAAGCAGCCTCGAACGGTGAGGGGATGTAATCGGGTGGGGCAGTCAGAATAATCCCCGAAATCTAATACAGTCTGGATATCCTCCTCAGTAATCTCGATGGCCTGCCCAAATATAGAACTCCGGATAGTATGGGGCGCAGTGGACCTATCAACAGTTGAAAGGATCTCAGCCTTTAGTTTGATTAATTAGGTTGTATTCGCGGCGGATTTAGCACGAGAATTAAACAAATAAGCAAGAACAAAAATGATTTTGCATGTAACAGTAAAATTATAGAGAGAGAGAGCAATTATGCAAAAAGGTGTTTTCTATTTGATCACACACTTCGGCACCGATTACAATTAGGTCACCTCCTTTTATAGGAGAAATGACCTATGCTGATGTCACTTGATAGTGACATCAAACGGTTATTAACAAACTACTGAAAGAACACTAAACTATTGAAGATGTCAAACAGCTGACATCTTCTTACAAAACGCTAAGTGTTCCTACTTATTACAAACTACTAATAGAACAAGAAACTACTGAAAGTATTACAATGACTGAAGAACAAGCTCTTCAGTCGTTTACAACTACTGAACTATAACAGCTGAAGAACAAACTCTTTAGCTGTTGTACAAGCTACTGAAAATAGAAAATATAAACTACTGATAAAGAAAACCATCACAACAACTGAAGACAACTTCTTCAGCTGTTGTGACAAACTCTGAAGCTTCAGCACTTGGTCTTCAGACTTTGATCTTCAGATGTTTCATCAGTTGATGACTTCAGTAGTTGTCATCAGCTGATGTCTTCAGTCTTTGTCTTCAGACTTTGTGCTTCAGTTGTTGATCTTCAGTTCTTTAGTTCTTCAGCTTTTGATCTTCAGCACTTGTCTTCAGTACTTGAAGTCTTCAATACTTGTATTCTTTAGTACTTCAGACTTCAGTACTTATCTTCAGCACTTTGGATCTTCAGTTGTTGTTCTTCAGATCTTTGACCTTCAGCTGTTGAGTCTTCAGTCTTTGTCTAACTACTGATGAAGCTTTCAGCAGTTGTTGTGATGTCATGATGGACTTAGAGGTTTTTCTTATCTGGCTCATTGGTTCTTTTGGTCCAACAATCTCCCCCTGAACCAATGCAGCCAAAACCTCTAAGTTATTTATTGTCCCACTTATTGATGGCAGGAAGATTGGTCTTTTTCCTTCTTGATCAGCTTAGAAGATGATCCAATTAAGCACTGGCCTGGGAAGAGGTCTTAAGAATTTGTTTGGCATAGTATGGATGAGAACTCTGTTTTGGGGAACTGGACACAGAGTTGTTGTCCCATCCATAAGACCTACTTCCCATGTATGAGCCGGTAGGATTCTCTGGTGTAGGTTTCAACAAATATGATCTGTTCCTCCTTTGTAAGCTCCTCAGCCTCACCATCAAAGAATCCTTCACGGCCATGCAGCTCTGAGACATACTTGGCCTGTTTTCCATTTTTGAGCTCAACTGTTGTTATCTGTCTATACGCAAATTCATCCGGGTGAACACCCTCAAGTAACAGATTGAGCTCATCTCTTCTGAAGTTCTCAAGCCTCTTATAGACTAACCCCTTTCTGACCACCCTATTCTCTAACAACATTTGGGGTGGCTGGTTAGCCTCATAGGCCTTCTTGAACTCTTGCAGAATCTCCCAGGGTGATATTACAAGGGCCACAGTGATCACTTCATCTACAATCCTTTTTACCTGGCCCTTGTATCTTGATGGAATATCTTTCTATATGATTCTGTGAGCCACCCTGGGATCAGGCCAAATTCTCACCTTGTCCTTATGATATTGAAATGTGTTGGCAAGGGTGTATAGTCTCAGAGCTTCTTTCCTCATGTTGATAATTGATGAGGAAGCAGCATAAGCTTTATCTATGCTTTTCAGCATCTCTTCATCATAAAACTTCTTCTACTGTCCTTCTTCTATTTTTACCCTCACAGTTTCCATCTGTGAGGTGGGAGTGATGGGCTTTGGTTTGGCTTTTGGTAAAGATATGACTGCAGAGAGAGGCAACCTATCTTCTGCCTCATCCTCCTCCTCTTCTTCTTCTTGTAACCTCAACACCCTTCTCTTCTTCTGCAAGGGTGTATCATCGGCACTGGGTTTTGATGGTGAGGGGGTTGGTTTTGTAGGTTGTGTTTGGGTTGGTGTTGGTGTAGGAGATTGGTCAGGCTTGGCTAGCAATCTAGAAATGAGGGAAGGTTTAGTTTGTTTGGCTAGCAAGGTCCTGTTCCCACCCCTCGCTTCAGTAAGGGCTTCTATGACCAACCCTTTTGTGAATTCCCCAGCCGAACAGATCTTGGTGGCTATAGCCAAGATGCTGTTCCTGGTCCATGATTTAATGTCTAGGACTGGTCTCCCCAAATACTTTGAAATAAACCTAACCATAGCCTCAAGTCTCTCTCTATCCTCTTGGCTATAGTTGGTCCATCGGTACTCAATCTCCTACATCTCCAATTTTCTAATTTCCTGATCTAGCATGGCAGTGTCCGTGTCAAAGCCTTGCCTGAATAGCTGATCAATGATAGTGTCCATTGATCGGCTATGCTCAGCATCAGCCTCCTTGACTAGGACTGCTAGATCATCATCCTTAACCACCTTCTCTCCCTCCACCTTCTCTCCTTTCTTCTTTTTGTAAGTGACACTGAAATCTTTTTGGATTTCAGCCACTTTAATCATTTCAACTCTCTCCTCCCTTTCCTTCTCCTTCTCCTTCACCTTCTCAATCTCCTCAACAACATCCCTCTCATTTTCCACCATCTTCTCCACTTCTTTCTCCTTCTCTACCTCCTCTACCCTCTTCCTTTTGGCTTTCACTGATGTCTCCCCCTTTTTGGGGCATTGGTTAGGGTTTGACTATCAGAAAGCGCTTTAGCCACAGCAACCTCCACCAAGGGTTGTATTTGTGAGGGAAGACTCTCATCCAGGGCTTTGATCACAATGTCGGTGATCATGGGTGTGATGAGAGGCAGGGATTTTTGAAGGATAGCAACTAGTTGCTCAGGAGGGTTCTGTTCCTGAGAACCAATGCCAGAAGCAGAAGCAGGTGGCTGAGTTTGTGGGAGTGGCTGAGCGTCTGTGAGACCTTCAGGTGAAGGTGCCATCTATGGGCTCATGGTGGCAGATGGACTTTCTCCTTGAGACATATTGGCGAGCAGCTCTTTGAGTCTGCTCACCTCATCCTCAAGGATTGTGTTTTGAGCAACTACATCAAAGAAGAAGCTCAGGTCATCATCAGTTTGCACTGAATCACCTGACCTCCTGACTATGTCAGGATGTACATGCATTGAGTGTGGCTCAGTAGTCGCATGTGCCCCTTTGTCTTGGTTCTGGGGACTTCCAGCCTCCGGATTGGATCCATCATCGGCAGTTGCCTCTGGTGAGGTCTTATTTATGTTACCAGCTTCTTCCTGCTCATTTGCTGATGCAGGGGAAGTGGCAGCCTCACCAGAATATCCTATCTCCTTTGACACACTTGGAGATGAGGCATTTGATTCTCTGTGTTGTGGGCTCCCATCAACACTTGTATCCACCCTCTCTTTGGTTGGAGATATCCCAGTTGTGATTGGTTTCTGGGGAGAGGGTGGAGTGTTCAGATGGGTCAACACTTTGGCAATTATAAGATTAGGGCTTTGAGGGGCGGTTTCAGTGGGAGATGGGCTTGAAGCAGTATGCACATGGGGAGGAGTGTGCTTTTCAATGGCAACCTCCTCAATTGAGAAAGGTTCCAGATTGGTGGTAGCCCCTGAAATGGTTGCATCAAGCTCTTGTAAAGAGGATGCTTGTGCAGTTGTGGTAGGTGGAGTCGTGGTGACTGCTGGGAGAATCTGGCCAGCAGTCACTTCCTGCGTTTGTTGTGCAGGGGCATCCTCAGGGGACTCATCTCCCTGAGTAGCCTTTTTGGCTTTCTTTTTGGGTTTGGGTTTGGTGAGGACTTTGGACCTGGAGGTGGAGGCTGTGGGTTCCAGTTGCGTGGGTTTTCGCAGCTTGGCAGCCTTTTTCAATGTTTGGTCTGTGTTGTGCCTGGAGTATACCTCAGGCAATACAGCCATGGCAGGGACTCCAGTGCCAACTAGTCCCTCAGCTTGAAGCTGGTTTTCTATTATTGCCATTATGAACCGTGGATATAAAATCCAATGATTTGCAAAAGTTTTTGTGGCCATGTCCTTGAGTTCCAAGAAAATTATTTCAGAAAAATTTAGTGGTTGTTTCTCAAGAATAGAATACAATACCTGCTACCACCTTGTGGACATCTTGTCCCATGAGGATGTCTTTGGGGCTAAAGAAACATTTACCATGTGAAAAATGAGGCGTTCAGGGTCATGGAAATGTTTCTTGAGCAGGGTAGAGGCTGATAGGTCACCCTGATAATCATGAGCAGCAAAGGAAAGATCAAGGGTGCCTTTGGGGTAGTCGGTTGGAAAGGTGACATCATCCAATTTTAGGGTTTGTCGGATTATTGCTGGTGTGATGACCACCTGTTTGGTGTTGACGAACGACCGGAGAGAGACCTCGGCGTCGTTCGCTCCAGTTTGGATGGTGACATTCGTCCAGAACTGTGATAGGGAATCGGCATAGATTGTGGGATTAAGGAGAAAGGCCGTTTGAAGTGGGGAATCGACCATGAGATCAATGGCGTGATCAAACTTGGTCCAAAATGGTGACTTTGTGAGGTATGCGACACAGTTGTGTTGAGGTTTGAGTTACATGGTCGCCATTAATGGTGTATGGGAAGGTTTAGAGGTTTTTGGGAGTTAGGTCAAGTGAGAATGAAAAACTCTGAAGGTTGGGTTGGTATTTATAGGCTAAAAGAAAACGACCGAAGGTTGTGGTGTTAGTCATCAGTTGTTGAAACTACTGATGACGTGGTTTTAACCTTCAGTAGTTGTAACATCTGAGGACTTGGTGTAAGTCTTTAGTAGTTGAAACTACTGAGACATTGGTTTTGTCCTTCAGATGTTGTAAACGGCTGAAGACTTGTTGTTAGGCTTCAGTAGTTATAAACTACTGAAGACATGGTTTTCATCTTCAGACGTTGTAACAACTGAAGACTTGGTATTAGTCTTCAGTAGTTGTTAAACTACTGACATCAGTAGTTATGAACTACTGAAGACATGGTTTTGCTTCAGTTGTTGTAAACAACTGAGGACTTGGTGTTAGTCATCAGTAGTTGTGAAACTACTGAAGACATGGTTTTGTCCTTCAGTTGTTCGGATATGAAACAGCAGATGTAGGTATCAGCTGAAGAGTAAAGGTACTCATCAGCTGTTTCCGTCAATTCAGTTGTTTCAATCTGACCTCCACATTTACTCATCAGCTCTTTGGCTGACTTTCAGATGTTTCATTGGCCTTCAGCTCTTATGAATATTTATTCCTCAGCTCTTGTGAACAGATGTTCATGACTTGAAATAAAATATTCTTCAGAGCTTGTGAATAAATTTTGTCTTCAGTACTTATGTAAGATTACACATCAGTACTTGTGAACAAAATTTGTTCATCAGTACTTATTTGTTTGAAAACTATACATCAGTAGTCGTAACTTCATCAGTTGTTTTCACCAAATAATGTACTTCAGTACTTTGAAGCATTTTAGTCTTCAGTAGTTATGAAAAATGCTGAAGACTAACTTACTCATCAGTACTTATTTTTGACTTTTACATACTAATGCTCATCAGTACTTGTGAGTTGAGAGCATCAATATTAGTCAAATTGTTCTAGCTGCAGCATACCAAGCCTTAGTACCAGATTTTGAAATGTGGCACTTTCTAAAGGCTTAGTATAGATGTCTGCAAGCTCATCAGCACTAGGCACAAACTTTGGATCAATCAGACCCTTTTCATAGCAATCCCTAATAAAATGATGTCTGATCTCAATATGTTTGGTCCTAGAGTGCTTGACTGGATTTTTAACAATGCAAAGAGCTGAAGCACTATCCATTAATAATGGAGTCTTAGTCTCTGTAATGCCATAATCCAAAAGTTGGTTCTGAAGCCATAGTACCTGAGATGTACAACTTGCAGAAGCAATGTACTCAGCTTCAGCAGTGGATGTAGCAATTGATGTTTGTTTCTTACTCTGCCAAGAAACTAAACAATTGCCTAGGAATTGGCAACCACCAGAAGTGGATTTTCTGGTGACTTTACATACTGCATAGTCACTATCAGAGAAAGTAACTAATTTGCAAGAATGCCCAGTTGAATACCAAAGACCCAGTGATTGGGTACCTTGCAGATAT
Source organism: Flaveria linearis (assembly GCA_024085815.1). Taxonomy (NCBI): domain Eukaryota; kingdom Viridiplantae; phylum Streptophyta; class Magnoliopsida; order Asterales; family Asteraceae; genus Flaveria; species Flaveria linearis. The sequence continues at coordinate 39,082,569 of CM044009.1, read as the reverse complement.
CTAAAGATCCTTTTGACTGCAATCAAATGGGATTCTTTAGGTACAGCCTGAAATCTAGCACAGGCACATGTTGCAAACATGATGTCTGGTCTAGAAGCTGTTAGGTACATCAAGGACCCAATCATACATCTGTAAATGGTTTCATCAACCGCTTTACCTTTCTGATCCATATCCAGTTGTGTGGTGCTGCTCATGGGAGTAGAACAGGGCTTACAGATTTGTAAATCAAACTTTTTCAACAAATCCTTTGTATACTTGGACTGATGAATGAAGGTTCCATCAGCCTTTTGTTTGATTTGCAACCCTAGAAAGAACTGTAATTCTCCCATAGCACTCATTTCAAACTTTTGCTTCATGAGCTTAGTGAATTCATCACACAACTGGGGATCAGAGGATGCAAAAATTATATCATCTACATAAATTTGAACAAGCAGTTTATGCTGTCCCACATTCTTAATAAATAAAGTTTTATCAATGGTGCCTCTAGTGAACTTATTCTCTAGAAGAAAAGTTGATAAGGTCTCATACCAGGCTCTAGGAGCTTGTTTCAGCCCATAAAGAGCCTTATCAAGCTTATACACCCAAACATGATGTTTATTGTCCTCAAAACCTGGTGGTTGACACACATAAACTTCCTCTTTTATTTTACCATATAGAAATGCACTCTTGACATCCATTTGATAAACTTTAAGACTGTGAAAGGCAGCATAAGCTAAGAACAATCTAATTGCCTCCAGTCTGGCTACAGGGGCAAAGGTTTCATCATAACCGATGCCATCCTCTTGTGCAAACCCCTGCACAACCAGCCTGGCCTTGTTCTTAACAATTTGGCCCTTTTCATTAGTTTTGTTCCTAAACACCCACTTAGTGCCTATTGCACACTTACCTTGGGGTAAAGGAACAAGCTCCCACACTTGCTGTTTTCTGAACTGAAGAAGCTCAAGCTGCATTGCTTCAACCCATCCATTGTCTCTTAAGGCAACATGATAATTCTTTGGCTCTTGCTGACTGATAAAGAGAGCATAGAAGCAGAAGTTGGACAATTGACTCCTGGTTGAAACTTCAGCATTTATATCACCCATGATCTGAGGCATTGGGTGATTCTTCAGCTCTTGATAGACTATAAGATTAGTGTAAGTGTTTGTAGGACCTTCAGCAGCAACAGGTGTTGATGGAGATTCTTGAAACCATGTAGGATATGGCAGCTCAAATGAAGTAGAGCATGCAGAAATCTAATTAGCATTTGTTGTGGATGGAGCTGCTGAAGCCACAGGAGCATCAGGTTTAGTTGACTCAGGCAGATTGTCACTAAACCTGAAAAGGTGAGTACTGGCATCTTCATCATCAGTACCACCAGGTGGAGAACTGTTGACAGGAACAACAGCTGGAGGTTGATAAGGAACATATTGCAGTATGTCCAGATCAAATAACTCCACAGGGTTTTGTGGAATCTTGTCCTTTGGAGATTCATTGAACTTCACATACAGAGTTTCTTCAACCATCTTTGTCCTACAGTTGAACACTCTGTATGCCTTGTAAGTTGATGAATAACCAACAAAATACCCTGCATCCACCTTTGATGCAAACTTCTGGAGTGGATCTCTTGTGTTGAGAATAAAGCATGGACACCCAAAGGCTCTGAAGAAGGAAATCAAAGGAGCCAAATGATGAAGTACATCATAGGGAGTTTTCATCAACCTTTGATTCACTAAGGTTCTATTCTGCACATAGCAAGCTGTGTTGACAGCTTCAGCCCAAAAAGGTCAGTGGCAGTCCTGAGTCAGCCAGCATTGACCTTGCAGCTTCAATGAGAGTCCTGTTCTTTCTCTCAACCACTCCATTCTGTTCAGGAGTTCTTGGAATACTAAACTGCCTTTTATTTCCCTTAGACAGGTAGAAGTCATCAAGTGTGTGGTTTCTAAACTCTGTTCCATTGTCACTCCTCACACACTTGACCTGTAGGGAATAATGCTTCTCCACAAATAGCACAATGTTCATAATAGCCTTGGCAGCTTCATCCTTGGAGTGCAAGAAGAAAGTCCATACAAACCTGGAGTAATCATCCACAATTACCAGGCAGTATTTCTTCTTTGCCATGCTCATAACTCTGACAGGACCAAAGAGATCCATGTGCAAGAGTTGCAAGCAGGCAGTGGACTTTGGTTCTTCTATTGAAGGGAATGAAACTCTATGTTGTTTTCCCTTTAAGCAAGCAGTGCAGTTGTCTTCACACTTGAACTCCTTCAAAGGCAATCCTCTTACTAAACCATGGCTAGTTAGCTGATTCATGTTCTTGAGATTAACATGCCCCAGCCTTCTATGCCATAGAGTAGACTCTTGAGGAGAGGCCTTGGAGAATAGGCAAGGATGGCCTTTTAGATCTATTTTCTTGGATAGATCTAAGGCATATACTCTTCCTGTCCTGTTGGCCTTCAGGAGAGTATATTCATCCAGCACCTTGTCAATCAAACTCAGAACTTTGGATGACAGAATCCAACAGTTCTGGCTTGTGAAAAGCAACATGGCCTTTATCACACATTTGACTGACACTCAAGAGATTGTACTTGAGATTCTCCACATGGTTAACATCATCAAACCTTATCTCCCCATTGGAAACAATGCCTTTTCCGATGATGTCACCCTTTGCATCATTGCCAAAGGAAACAAATCCCTTCTTTCCTTGAGAGTAGTCATTAAGAAGAGAGCTGCTTCCTGTCATGTGCATGGATCCTCCACTGTCTACATACCAGATGCTTCTTTGGCATGTTGAAGAACCCTGTAATCATCATAACAAGTTAGTTAGTTTTGGAGACCCAAACCTTTTTGGTTTTGGGTCTGTTCTCATCAACAGATGTAACACTAACTGGTTTGTTATGTGTGACAGTCTGAGGTGAAGGAGATGGTGTAGAAGAGGAACCCTTTGGCTTGGATTTCCTTTTCTGTGGTTTCAACACAGGAGCATCTAATTGGTTGACTCTTCCCATTAGATGCTGAACCATCATCATAAGTTGTGTCTGACTTTGTGATAAAGCTTTCAGCTCCTCAGACACAAAAGTGGTTGCTGGTAATGGATTCCTGTGTTGCACCATCTTCTTTTGAGGAACCTCAGCTGTTTCCTGATTAACCCCATCCTTCTTTTTGGATTTCTTCTTTGACTTAGGGGTTTCAGGCTTTGATGTTGCTGATACAAACTTGGACTCAAACTCATTTTTCATTTCATTCATTTTCTCTTTGATTTTCTATTTTTGTTTGAGTTTGGATCCCCTTTTGTACCAGCAATCATCAGTAAGATGATTGAACAGGCCACATATTTCACATGGCTTCTTCTTCATCTTATGTTGATCATCTACTAAAGAAGATGAAACTGCTGAGGACTTGATCCTCAGCTTTTTGCTGTCATTACTTGAAGTTTTCTTCCTTGCAGTACTTGCTTTCCTGACATCCTCTTTAGTAGTCTTAAACCCTTTCTACTGACAGTTTTCTTCTCTTCAGTACTGACAGTAGTTGGAGTTTGAACTTCAGGTGTTATCACTTGCTCTCTAGTACTTTCAGTACTTCTAGAGACAACACCTGAGTTGATCAACTTTTTGATCATGTGACAATCAGCATTTGAACCATCAGCTATTTTAGCATCAGCTGATTGGTTTTATGATGAATGAATGCTAACTTCTACTTCTGATGATGCTGTATCAGATAGTAGGTCACATGATGAAAAGGATTGGTTATTGCTTTCTCCATCAGATTCTACATCTGCTCTGGAAGTATAATCTGTTGGAGGAGCAGTGTGATTATAACCAATACCAAACTTCACATTGGAAGCTGATTGCTTATTCAAAAGCATTTCAAAACCCTTACAAGATTGTACCCATCGATCACACTCTACTTGGGTAACTGCAAGTGTTTCTTTGAGGTCTTTGTACCTTTCTAAAAGTACCTCTTCCCTAGCCTTATCATCAGTGATTTGGCATTTTAATTTGTAAATCTCATCATTTTTACCTTCAAGCACAGACTCAAACTCAGCTTTTCTTTTGGAAATGGTTTGTTCTAGCTCAATGTTCTTATTAATTAAAGCTACATTTGCTTCTCTAATAGAGGCAAATGCTGCTATGCATGTTTCAGAACATAATTAGGCCTTAGCCTCAGAGGATACCTGTGATACCTGTGATGAAGGGGCACTTGAGGATGATCCATCAGAAGACTCCAGAGCCATGAGAGCTAGATTTCCAAAAGGGTTGTCACCACCATGTTGACCAGCACCTGAGAACAGTTGTTCATGACCAGACATGTCATCCGGTAAACTACTCCAGTCAACAACTCCTGGGGTGAAGAAGCTGTGTTGTTGAGGTTGAGGAGGTTGATGAGATTGGGATGGTTGAGGCTCAGGAAGAGCATGTGGTTGAGGAACAATGGGTGCTTGAACTTGACTGGGTTGTGGCATGTAATAGCAGGGATATGAGTATGGCATTGGCCCCTGAGGAACAAAATATGCAGGGGATGGTGGTTGTGAATGGTGACCAGAATTGACAGGATGTTGCCCTCTGCTTTGTTGACTATTGTTAGGAAAAGTCACAAAGGGTGCAGAAGAGTTAGATCAAGGTGATCTACACTCTCTTGCAAAGTGTCCAAGCCTGTGGCACTTGTGACACCTCAACTTGCTCTTGTCTTTGCCAGAGAGTCCTGGGAATTTTCTTCTAGTTCTTTTGTAGAACTTCTGAGACCGGATTTATCAAGGCCATTTGGCTCAGAATATCCATCTCCTCTAAGTCATCATCAGCAATCCCTTTCAGATCATCCATGATGAAGCATAGATTGTCACTATTACAGCCAGCAGTCTGACTATCAACACTCACAAAAGCAGGATCAGAAGTGTTTGAAGAGAAATCAATATGATCATCATATTGGCACTCAGATGCAGCATATTCTGACTCATGACTGACCAAGGCAGTGTTCCCTGGTACAAAGTCTTCAGTGAGCTTACCAGATGAAGCCAGTTTCCTTTTCTGCTCAATCTCTCTTTCAAATGTCAGTAATTTCCCATGAAGTTGGGTAAGAGATAAGCTATCCAGATTTGCATTGGAGCGTAGGACAATTGTGTAAGTGTCCCATCTCTCAAGCAGTGATCTGAGGAATCTGTAGTTCATCTGACTGTTGGTGTATTCATGTTTAACCATTTTCAACTCAGAGATTAAACTTGAAAACCGCTTAAACTGTTGAGTCAGAGTCTCACCCTTTCTGTGAGCAAATGTCTCATACTGTTGGACGAGGATTTCCCTATTGTTTGCTAGGACCTCATCAGTGCCACCGAATTGTTCTTTCAGTGCATTCCATAGGTCATGAGTAGTTTCATGATGCATCAGCCCAGAATAGATTTCATTGGGCAGTGCCATGGCTAGAATTCCATGGGCTTTTGCATCAATCTCATACAATTTCTTATCCTCATCAGAGTATTGCTCCTTCTTCTTCGGAACCAATTTGTTTGTTTCCGGATGATTCACCATAGGCTGATGTGGACCATGTACCACAGATGTCCAACAACCTGAACTATTGATAGACAGGTGATGGAGCATCCTTCTTTGCCATATGTTATACTCATTCCTAACCAGCATCGAAGGCTTGGTTGAGGAACCAGTATTGTGAGGATCATTAGAAGGAGTAGTCATTTTTAGATTTCAAGTAAGTTCAAGGTAAACAAAACAAATCTAGCTCAAAACCACGAGAACCTCAAGTTTAATGGCCAAAAGCAGCAGAAACTCAATCTCTATAACTAATTCTTGCAAATTGCTAATTCGATCAAAAGTAGATAGCAATAGAGCAGATTCAATGATCAATAGTTAAATCGATCAATGATTAACCAGCTTTGATACCATTTGAAAGGATCTCAGCCTCTAGTTTGATCAATTAGGTTGTATTCGCAGTGGATTTAGCACGAGAATTAAACAAATAAGCAAGAACACAAATGATTTTGCATGTAACAGTAAAATTATAGAGAGAGAGCAATTCTACAAAAAGGTGTTTTCTGTTTGATCACACGCTTCGGCACCGATTACAATTAGGTCACCTCCTTTTATAGGAGAAATGACCTATGCTGATGTCACTTGATAGTGACATCAAACGGTTATTAACAAACTACTGAAAGAACACTAAACTACTGAAGATGTCAAACAGCTAACATCTTCTTACAAAATGCTAAGTGTTCCTACTTATTACAAACTACTGATAGAACAAGAAACTACTGAAAGTATTACAACGACTGAAGAACAAGCTTTTCAGTCGTTTACAACTACTGAACTATAACAGCTGAAGAACAAATTCTTCAGCTGTTGTACAAACTACTGAAAATAGAAAATATAAACTACTGATAAAGAAAACCATCACAACAACTGAAGACAACTTCTTCAGCTGTTATGACAAACTCTGAAGCTTCAGCACTTGGTCTTCAGACTTTGATCTTCAGATGTTTCATCAGCTGATGACTTCAGTAGTTGTCATCAGCTGATGTCTTCAGTCTTTGTCTTCAGACTTTGTGCATCAGTTGTTGATCTTCAGTTCTTTAGTTCTTCAACTTTTGATCTTCAGCACTTGTCTTCAGTACTTGAAGTCTTCAGTACTTGTATTCTTCAGTACTTCAGACTTCAGTACTTATCTTCAGCACTTTGGATCTTCAGCTGTTGTTCTTCAGATCTTTGACCTTCAGCTGTTGAGTCATCAGTCTTTGTCAAACTGCTGATGAAGCTTTCAGCAGTTGTTGTGATGTCATGTGGGACTTAGAGGTTTTTCTGATCTGGCTCATTGGTTCTTTTGGTCCAACAACAGTAGCGCCTTCCCAAAACGCCTGCTGTACGGATTTGTAAGGTGTGCATGGCGTACAGATCGCTCGGAAAATCCTCGAACGACGTAGAAAGGTGATAATGCCAGCAAAATCCGCAGCGTTGCGGGATGAGAGATCAAGATGAGCACATATGTTGCGCTTAGTGCTCATCGTCCACCGACTAGCCATCTATGACACAAAGTAAGTAAACATTAGTACGTGTCAAAGAATACCAGACTTGTTTCATGAACTTGAAATTTGTTCAGTCGTGCTACTGAGCTGAGCGACTGAGATCTTGTCGTGCGACTGAGTTGAGCGACTGAGATCTAGTCGTGCGATTGAGCTCATACGTATGACTGAGGCATGCAACTGGACTTAGTCGTATGTTCTCACATGTGTTTACCTCAGTCGTGCGATTGAGCTCAGACGCATGGTTCAGTCGTGCGATTGAACCATTCATCCATCTCAGTCGTGCGATTGAGCCATTCGTCTCGGCCAGTCGTGCGATTGAAGTTCATCAGTGTGTCCAATCGCATGTCTGACAGTTTGTTCATTCAAATTCAATTTTTGAGCAATACTTGATGTTAAACGTTGTGGATTGACTCATTTGGTTTGCATATGACCGACTAAAACTAATAACTTTAATTTGTTCAAAAAGCTTAGTTTTAGTGGTTTATTTGTCATATTTGGTTCGGTTTACATTAGGTCATTGTTTCGCTCTGTTTGACGTTGTAGTAACTGATTATTCGTTCAAATGTTGTCACGCAGTACCTATAGAATCGAAACAAACGTTAGAGTATGTCAAAAACCGGTCTATAAAGATCAAATCAAATTTTGGCAGTATGGGTGTGTATCGTGCGTCTGAGAGGCAATTTGGGAGAATGAAGTGACTGAGACCGACTCCCCCTCTATTTATACTAGGGCAACCTTCAGTCGTGCGACTAAACCTAGTCGCATGATTGATTCGTGCGACTGGGTTTCAGTCGTACGACTCGCCCATTCGGTCATCTCCAATCGTACGATTGAGGTTCATTCGTGCGACTGTCACAGTCGGTCACCTCCAATCGTGCTATTGGGCTCATTTGTATGGTCCATTCGTACGACGGGTCCATACTCATGGTCCAGTCGTGCGAATGGGTTCATTCGTATGGTCCAATAGTGCGACTGGTCCATATTCATGGTCCAGTCGTGCGAATGGGTCTGTGAAATTTTGCCTTTTTGACCCTTGGACACTTAGCCCATTATAACAATAGATAAAACATTTTGAGCAGTTGATCATCTCAGACATGACCAATTTAAGATTAAAAACCTTTGATCACCTCAGACGTGATCCATTTATCCACCCGATCACCTCAGACGTGATCCATTTATCCACCTGATCACCTCAGACGTGATCCAATTATCCACCTGATCACCTCATACGTGATCCATTTATCCACCTGATCATCTCAGACATGATCCTTTTACCTTTTCAGAAACAATTAATTTAAGATTAACGTTAAGTTCATTTTGTGACATTCACAGAGACGAATAACGTAGCACAGTCCGACACTGACACACTTTATAAATAACTTGAAAAACTAAACTAAGTAACCAAATAAACATGTTTTTGTGATTTTGTTAGGGTAGGGTAGAGTAGCCTATTAGCATTAATATCATTTCTAAGACAGATTCATATGGAATCAGACAGGTATAAACTCAATTACTTGGAACTTTTATATATATATATTGAAATGGAAACTAACATATTTACATATCACAGTTTCTCATTCATCTGAGACTTCTAAGCTCTAACTGGAAATCTATAAGGCCCCGTTCCCGGGACGCTTACAGTTGGTCATTCATCGCACTTCAACATATAATTTTTATATATCAAGTAAAATAACACGGCGGAATTGATAAGGAGTACATTCTCATTTCATCATAAAAGCTTTTACAATACATTACATCATTGACCTGAATACAAAATACTAGCTTTCTTTACATTGCCCAACTTTACTATGATTGCTGCGGAAGCATATGAAACCGAGGATTTCTTAAGTAATCCCTTTTATTTGAATCCTCAACAATCATAGGGTCATATACAGTGACCTCTAGTAAAAACTATTTAAAGAAGATTCCTCTAGTAAAACATAATGTGTGGCAGCATTATCAAAAGGAGAATGCCATCCCAAAAGACCTGAGTAGCCGCCTCGTGCCGTCCTCAGCAACCCTACATGTCAACTGGAAACACATAAAAAGTCAGCGTTGCTGAGTGAGTTCTAGTTTTATAATAAAACATACTTTCATTCGTTAAAAACCGTTCTTACATACACGCGATCACACAACATACGTACACGTAGATAATATTATTATTATCTTCATCATTCGTTCTTTAACTTTCATTCGTCATGCATGAAAATCTCTAAGGGTCACCTCTCTTCTCTGCCCTCATGGTTTCAACCCATGAGCCGACAAAGCAATCCGTAACATACTGGTGCCCCTATGGCTCTCAGTCCATAGACCGAATGGCTCTCAGTCCATAGACCGACACCTGGTTGCCCCTATGGCTCTCGGTCCATAGACCGACAACCTTGTTGCCCCTATGGCTCTCTGTCCATAGACCGACAACACCTCTTCCAGGGTCACGTTAACCCCACGAGTGATCGTCACCACTCCTGCTGTAACAACTATCCCGTGATAGGTCACAAAGATACTGCCCCGTTGTTCTTAAGGCAACTATGGCTCACTGTCCATAATCTACCATAAGGATCGTAATAGGCCTAGTTACTAGAACCAAGCACCATTTCCAAGACTTCTTAACCGTCAAATTCATCTCGTGCCCCTTAATGCGCATTTGGAGAATTTAGCATACAACTTCTCCCTTCTCAACGTCTGCAGAACCTCTCGAATGTGACCGGCATGCTCAGTCTCACTCTTCGAATAAATCAAGATATCATCGATGAATACAATCACTGATTTATCCAACATCAGCCAACACACCCTGTTCATCAGATCCATAAAAGCAGCTGGCGCATTGGTCAAACCAAAAGACATGACAAGGAACTCTTAGTGACCGTAGCGCGTGCGAAAAGCTGTTTTAGGGACATCCTGCTCTTTCACCTTCAGTTGATGGTAGCCTGATCGAATATCTATCCTTGAAAACCAACTGGCACCCTGAAGTTGATCAAACAAGTCATCGATCCTCGGCAAGGGGTATCTGTTCTTTACCGTCAGCTTGTTCAACTCACGGTAATCTATACACATTCTCATGCTACCGTCTTTCTTCTTCACAAACAGACCAGAGGACCCCAAGGTGAGATACTCGGTCTAATAAACCACTTATCCAACAACTCTTGCAACTGCTCCATCAACTCTTTCATTTCCGTCAGAGCCAATCGATACGGTGCTTTGGCAATAGGTTGGGCGCCTGGTATCAGATCAATCTGGAACTCGATCTCTCGGTCAGGTGGCACCCCCGATAAGTCTTCGGGAAACACATCTGGAAAATAACACACCACTGGAACATCGGATAGTTGTGGTGTTGGCGTTTCTACATCCTTTACAAAAATAAGAAGGCGCTACATCCACACCTCATACATTTCCCCGCCACCGCCATTGAAATCACTTTCGGAATCGTAGTAACCCGATCGCCATAAACCGTCACTGAACTACCGTCGGGCACTGTCAAATAAATCATCTTCTTGCGACACACAATGTTCGCCTCAAAGTCCGCCAACCAATCCATTCCAAGCACCAAATCAAAACCACCTAAAGTCATCGCAAACGGTATAACCGGAAATTTGTGGCCCTCTAATTCCACATCACAACCCTCTATCACCTCAGAAATCCTGGTAGTTTTACCTATAGCAGTCTCTACATCAAACGGTACATCCACACGTCTACTACTAACGGGCAATTTGGCACAGAAAGCAGCAGAAATAAAACTCCTACTGGCACCCGAATCAAATAATACAGAGGCTAAAGTTTGGTTCACCAGAAACGTACCGGACACTACATCAGGGCCCGTCCTAGCCTTTTCCTGCGTCATCGTGAATTCCCTGGCACGTGCCTTCGATCCCTCATTCCCCGTCTTCTTCACGCCGGAACTTTCAGACCTCGGCTTCTTGCAATCTTTATTCATATGGCCACTTTCTCCACAATTGAAGCACCTCATGCCCTTACACTCTCTATCCATATGACCAGACTTTCCACACCTAAAGAAAACATTCATCCCCAGTCGGCATTCCCCACCATGCTCCCTTCCACATTTACCACACCTCCTCAGTCCCGTACCCGGTGTGGCCACACGACGATCGTCTACCCGGGCCTTCTTATTGCTCGTCGAAGCATCACCTCGACCAAACCTCTTCCCGTTCCAATTCTGATCACCACCCTTCCTATTACCATCAGTCACCACCACCACTGCTCGTTCATCATACAGTCTCCCCGCCAAGTCCACCGCCGACCTAAAGGTGGTTAGTCGGGCGGCGATCATATGCCTGCGAATATCCGCCGGCAAACCCTGAATATACCTCTTGATCTTTCGCGACAGAGGTGTCACCTGGTCCGGCACCAGACGTGCCATTTCGTTGAATTTCGTGGTGTACTGTTGGTGGGTCATCGTTCCCGCCTCCAGCTGCAGGAACTCTCTCTCAACTTTATCCATTTCCCAATGAGGACAGAACTCCTCGATCACCAACCTCTTTAACTCGGACCACTTCATTTTGCTAATAGCCATACTACCCTCAGCTTGGACTATGTTGTCCCACCAGCATAGAGCCGAATCTGTGAAAGAGTGGGTAGCAAACTTCACTTTTTGGTCCTCCCGGCATTCGCTGATATCGAGGACACCCTCCATCTCTCTCACCCATCGATGAGCAGCAGCAGCATTGCCATTACCGTCAAAAGTAGGGGGCTTGCATCTCATAAATGCCCTATAATTACAGCCTCGTGCTGTTTCATGCACAGGCTCCTCCTCCTCTTCCTCTTCTTGATCAGAAAAAACTGTTTCCGGTCCTGATTGCTCCTGCCTTCCTGAGGACCTGTTCCTCTCTTTTCTTTCACCTTCCCTGACAGCCTTAATCACCTCGGTCACCACAGACGGTAAAATCGTCTACATGACCTGATGCACCTCTTTGACTACTGCCTCTTTTACCGAGGCTCTCAGATTGGTGCTCTCGTCTACTCCCTCCTGATGAGGGGCCTCGGTTTCCTCATGAACCACTTTCTCTACCCTAGGTCTTCCTCTTGTGGCCCGCGGTTCAGTACCACGTCCGCCACCACCTCCACCCCGTGAGGCCTTAGAAGATCTACCACCAGCCATTCTCTATCTCACACTGAAAGATTCAAACACCAACACGGTCATTCAAGGGAATAGCTCAGTTTATGTCAAGTACAGCAAGTTCCAAATTACAGTGGCCAGTTGTGATTAGCCACTTACTTTACTCTTCGTACCCCGAGCATTACCTGTCCTGACTACGTTAGTATCTAACACTAACAGTAACACATACATCACATAACATGCGCACGTAATACTGGTTAACTTTAAGAAAATACCTGATGGCACGCAACTACTCAGATGGCATTCCTCCCCTTTCTGTCCCATTTTCAGTTTAAGTTTAGGTTTATTTTGAAAATTTACCCATTTCACTTAAACTTTGGCTCTGATACCAACTTGTAAGGCCCCGTTCCCGGGACGCTTACAGTTGGTCATTCATCGCACTTCAACATATAATTTACATATATCAAGTAAAATAACACAGCGGAATTGATAAGGAGTACATTCTCATTTCATCATAAAAGCTTTTACACTACATTACATCATTGACCTGAATACAAAATACAAGCTTTCTTTACATTGCCTAACTTTACTATGATTGCTGCGGAAGCATATGAAACTGAGGATTTCTTAAGTAATCCCTTTTATTTGAATCCTCAACAATCATAGGGTCATATACAGTGACCTCTAGTAAAAACTAATTTAAAGAAGATTCCTTAGGTAATCCCGTTTATCGGGATTACTCAAGGAATCTTGCACTTGCATGCCACATAATGTGTGGCAGCATTATCAAAAGGAGAATGCCATCCCAAAAGACCTGAGTAGCCGCCTCGTGCCATCCTCAGCAACCCTACCTGTCAACTGGAAACACATAAAAAGTCAGCGTTGCTGAGTGAGTTTTAGTTTTATAATAAAACATACTTTCATTCGTTAAAAACCATTCTTACATACACGCGATCACACAACATACGTACACGTAGATAATATTATTATTATCTTCATCATTCGTTCTTTAACTTTCATTCGTCATGCATGAAAATCTCTAAGGGTCACCTCTCTTCTCTGCCCTCATGGTTCCAACCCATGAGCCGACAAAGCAATCCGTAACATACTGGTGCCCCTATGGCTCTCAGTCCATAGACCGACACCTGGTGCCCCTATGGCTCTCAGTCCATAGACCGACACCTGGTTGCCCCTATGGCACTCTGTCCATAGACCGACAACCTTGTTGCCCCTATGGCTCTCTGTCCATAAACCGACAACACCTCTTCCAGGGTCACGTTAACCCCACGAGTGATCGTCACCATTCCTGCTGTAACAACTATCCCGTGACAGGTCACAAAGACACTGCCCCGTTGTTCTTAAGGCAACTATGGCTCACTGTCCATAATCTACCATAAGGCTCGTAATAGGCCTAGTTACTAGAACCAAGCACCATTTCCAAGACTTCTTAACCGTCAAATTCATCTCGTGCCCCTTAGACCATGCAAGACTTTCTTACATTCATTCCTTCCTTCATTCATTCATTCATTAATGCATGCATTCATTCATCATGTTCCTCTTTCATTCGTTCGTTCATTAATGCATGCATTCATTCATCATGTTCCTCTTTCATTATCTTTCACTTTACGTTATTTATTACTTTCCATTCATTCATATACAATACACGCAAAGATATGGAAAGATAAACACATGTCGAAACAAGGAACATCGGCATTTACCAGTCATCAGTATTCACCATCTATCATAGCAACATCATACGTAACCTACATACAACATACATATGCGTGCAATACTACCTCTCTTCTCGTACACAGCAGCCCTATTTGGGCGATTGAACATACTCCAGTCGCATGGCCTTCATGCGACTGAACCGTGCGATTGGACAACCATGCGAATGGGCATACAGTCGTGCGAATGGTCTTCCTATCATACGAATAAACACTATGCGAATGGGCTTCTATGCGACTAACCCTCAGTCGTGCGACTATATAGCTATGCGAATGGACCTATGCGAATGGGCTTCTATGCGACTAACCCTCAGTCGTGCGACTGAACTATTATGCGAATGGACTTATGCGACTGAACCCTCAGTTGCATGGTCTGTCGTGCGACTGAGCCCCAGTCGTGCGACTGAGCCCCAGTAGTGCGACTGACCCTCAATCGTGCGACTGAGCTTCAATCATAGGATTGAACATCAGTCATTCCTCGGTCGTGCGACTGGCCCTTCAGCCGCCTAGCCCTAACTGCGCAGCGACTGGAGTTCATCACGAACAGCAGCCGCAACCTATGGCCTTCAAACTCCTCTAAACTCATTTCCAGCCCAAATTAACCCTCCTAAACCTTAGGGATTCATATTAGGACATCATACAAGCGTGTGCAAGTCCTAAATCATACCTTAAACACATTACCCAAGATTTCACTCAAGTGGGTCAAACATACACTTTTTCAAAAACGGGTTTGAATGTGTTCCAGCCCCAAAATCGTATGAAAAGAAGTAAATGAGGGGTCCTAGAACTCACATAATCAAGGAGAAGATGAAGAGCTTCGTTTGGACTAGTTACTCGACAAATCTCGAGCCCGAATCACCACTTTCTCTCTTTCTTTCTCTTCTTTCTCTGTTCTCTCTCTTTATGCTCTTTCTCTCGACTGAATGTGTAAGTGTGGGAAGAAGAGGGCTGCCCCTCCTTTATAGCTACAGCTCAGTCGCCCGAGGTCCAGCGACTGGACCTTTAGTCGCATGAACACCATGCGACTGGACCTCCAGTCGCATGAGTTCCATGCGGTTGATCCTTCAATCGTCCGAGCATCATGCGATTGGACCTCCAGTCGCATGAATTCCATGCGACTGAGCCTCAGTCGCATGACATACCAAAAAGTCAAACTTCCGGGTGTTACAAAATCATGCTTGATCTGATATGTAACACACATTGATTTTGAACATCAGGTAGTGCAGCCACGACGATTGTCAGTATACTTGTCCACTTAAATCCATACACAGACTTTTGACACATATTGGTGATGTATTAGGTTATATTATTTCAACCAACATTTGTGGATCCAAAGCTTGTATGGTAATCAACATTCCTCAGGAGAATTTTTAGCTGTCTACGGGTATTTTGACAAGAAGAGACTATTCATAGAGCTTTCAAAGAGAAGCCAAGCCTCAGGTCAGTGCCATCGCACAGCAGAGAGGCGACAAATAACAATGAATTCTAGAATATCTAGGTTATGCTTATCCTCAGGTCAGTGCCATCGCACAGCAGAAAGGCACACAACCTATCTTCTTGTTAAAGCAACTTTAAATTTTTCTCTTGCACATAACGCACCAACAACATAGGTTATCAGCTTGATTGCGTTTATTTTCATTTTTCGTGCTTTGCTCTTTTTGTGGTCATCCGCACACTTTTAGTGGCGTTTATTTGCTCGTCACCCCTTATTGGAAATAACTGATTGTGTTAACCAGTGATAAGATGGGAACCCGCAGTCAGTTGAACATATTAGTTTAAATTGAGTTCACCAATGATGTATACTTGTCTATTGGGTTGAATCTACCGACACATCGTATAATGAACTAGCACCTCCCTAGATCGACCTTCTCCGTGTAATTACAGTTACAAACAAGAGTACTATCATTTTCCCAACTTGTTAGACTTAGAATTCTCTGACTAACAGTTTTCTGTGATTTAATTTAAACTAAAATTGCAAAAATTAAAAATCTTTTTGGTGTACCAAGTAACTCGACGCCTGTGTACTATCACATTCCATAGTGTTTAATCATATTCTTAAATATTTTGTTTTTGCCTTTTTAGCTTATCTGCCCTCCCCCTTTTTTTAAAGTAAATAAATACTGAAAGTATACTAATATCCCCCTAAAATTCTAAAACAAAAAATCTTTTTGTGTTTTTGGATTTTATAAGACAAGGAAATTAAAAACAAATAGAAATAAAATAAAATTGAAAAGCTAAACAAGTGTCGGACTAAGCCTTTGTCTCTTCTAGAATAACGTCACTTTTCTTTTTCACGCCATTGACCTTTAACAGATAGAAAAATCTGGGTTTATCAAACGGTTTGGTGTAGAGGTCGGCGCGTTGAAAATCCATGTTTATTTTAACCACATCAATTAATTGTTTTTCATAGCAATCGCGTATGAAATGATACTTTATGCCAATGTTTTTGTTTTAGGGTGTTGAATAGGATTTTTAGTTACAGCTATGGCAGCAGAATTATCAACAAAGATAGGGGTATTAGAAAATTGCAAACCGTAGTCCCGCATTTGCTGTTGGATCCAGATGATCTGAGAGCAGCAACTTGCAGCATCAACGTATTCAGCTTCACAGGTTGATAAGGCAACCGAGGTCTGCTTCTTGCATTGCCATGTGACTAAACGCCTTCCAAAGAACTGACACCCTGCTGATGTTGACTTGAAGTTCATCTTGCAGCCGCCGTAGTCTGAATCACAATACACAGTTAGCTCAAAGTCATCATCATGAGGATACCACAACCCCAGTGTTGGAGTACCCTTTAGATAACGAAAAATCCTTTTCACCCCGATCAGATGATTTACTTTCGGTTTGGCTTGATACCTGGAGCATAAACATGTGGCATACATGATATCTGGACGCGAGGCAGTGAGATACATAAGAGATCCGATCATCCCACGATACATAGTGGCATCCACCAAATCCCCATTCTCATCAGGTGCCACATCATGATTTGTGGCGAGTGGGGTACCGGCAATAGTGACATTTTCCATATCAAATCGACTCAGAATGTCTCCAACATACTTAGTCTGATGCAGAAAAATACCTGTAGGTGTTTGATCCACCTGTAATCCCAGGAAGAACTTCATTTCTCCCATGGCACTCATTTCAAATTCTGCCTTCATCACAGATTCGAATTCTTTACATAGATCTTCATTTCGTGAACCAAAGATAATGTCATCCACATAAATATGCACCATTAGTAAATCTCCGTCTCTCTCTTTGATAAACAATGTGCAGTTAATCACACCTCTGTGAAAACCGTATTTCAACAGGTGGGTGGAGAGCTTCTCATACCAAACTCGAGGAGCCTGATGTAACCTGTACAAATCCTTGTCCAGCTTGTAGACTCTGTCCTGATGGTAAGGATCCTCGAATCCTTCGGGTTGACTGACGTAGACTTCTTCACGGATTTCCCCATGAAGGAATGCACACTTTACATCTAGTTGATAGACTTTGATATTCATATACGATGCATAGGCTAGGAAGATACGAACTACTTCCATTCTAGCCACGGGTGCAAACATTTCATTATAGTCGACTCCCTCGACTTGTCTGAAGCCTTGAACAACCAAACGTGCCTTGTTTCTGATTACGACACCTTGGTCATCCTTCTCACAGCGTAGCACCCATTTGGTGCCAATCACTTTCACTCCTTTGTGCCGGTCAATGAGTGTCCACACTCTAAGCTTCTTGAACTGTAGCAGCTCTTCCTGCATAGCATTTACCCAGGCCTCATCCTTCAGGGCGTCGCTTACGTGTTTGGGCTCGACTTGAGAAACAAAACTTTTGAAAGCCCCGTCATTCACGTAGCCCTTTTCCATAATTGCAGCATAATCAGCAGAGTATAGTTGATTTCTCGTCTGCACACCGAAGTGAAGATCCCCATTGATAGTCTCTGGCGGATGATTCATACTGATCCTAGTCATAGGTGTCGTAGGAACGACAACTTCAGTATCCAGATTTGCGACGGTAGGTTCAGCATCCGGATTCCCTGATGCATGTTCAGCATCTGTTGAGCTTCCATCTTGATTAACATTATGCTCATTGCTGGTCTCAACTGCTTCTTCATCGTCTGATGAATCATCACTCTCGTCCTGAGCCACTGCTAAAGATCCCGAAGCACCACTAGCCGGTGTAACATTGCTGGTATCCAGATTCGGTGTATTTAGGACATCGTACATCATCTGAGCAGCAATCTTTTCATCTGAATCTATCTGAGGAAGGTTGAATGATTTGAAAAAGCCATCGTAGTCAAAGAATGACGACGGACCTTTTCCAGTAGGGGGGATGGTGTATCGTTGCACATCGACGTTGCACCATACTTCTACCTAACCTGTCAAGTTGTTATAAACCCGTTTGTCTTGTATGCTGTATCCCAAAAAGATCCCCTGATCTGCTTTCTTGCTGAACTTGCCCTCCGGAGTTTTCTTCAGTAACGTGCATGGAGCTCCAAATGGTTCCAGATACTCCAGGTTAGGTTTGCGTTTCTAAAGCAACTCATAGCAAGTCTTCCCATGCCGCTTGACTACTAACACACGATTAAGCGTGTAGCACGCATTGGCAACAGCTTCATTCCAGAACTGTACTGGCAGTTTTGAATCTGCCAACATAGTCCTTGCAGTCTCGATCAAGCTCCTATTCTTCCATTCAGCAACTCCATTCATCTGTGGCGTGTAAGCAGAGGTGAACTGATGAACAATTCCCTTTTCCTTGTAGAAAGCATCCATCCACTGATTCTTGAATTTAGTTCCATTGTCTGAACGTACCTTCCTCACCTTCAGATTGTAGAGGGACTCCAATGTTATGACGAGCACCTTGAACGACTCAAAGGTTTCTGACTTAGCTTTCAGAAACATGACCCAGGAGAAACGTGAGTAATCATCCGTGACGACAAAGCAGTACCAGTCTCCAGCGATACTCTTCGTGCTGACAGGACCGAATATATCCATATGCAGTAGCTCCAGTGGCATCTCGATAGAGTTAACGTGCTTGGACTTGTGAGACTTCCTGGTCTGCTTTCCCTTCTTGCACGAGACACAAAAATATGGAAGTTTGAAGTTCTTTACAGTAACTCCCTCAACTATGTTGTTATGAATCAGATGATTCATCTTCCTATGATTTATGTGTCCCATTCTCTTGTGCCATGAGATGGACTCCTTCTCTGTTGCTTTTGATAAAAAGCACTGAACAGTAGACTCAGTAGTAGAAGCATTTGACATGTCCAAGACGTACAAATCATTGTACCTTGATGCTAACATTAAAACCTGCTCATTAGGAATGTCCATCTCCTTTTTCAGAATGTAACACTTCCTATTGTGAAACATCACTTTGAAGCCCCTGTCACATATCTGAGACACTGAAAGCAAATTGTTTTCTAATTGTTGAACATAATTCACTTTATCAAACTTTACCTTTCCATTACCTACTTCTCCTTGTGCGGTAATGTATCCTCCTTTGTTTCAAGCGAAAGAAACGTGTCCCCCTTTAATTTGTTTGACGTTGAAAAGGAGAGAATGATTTCCCATCATGTGCATGGATGCTCCACTATCTACTATCCATGTGTTGGTAGAAGCACTATAGCGGACAACCTGCACATAATAGAAAATGATTAGTTAAGGAGGGGGACCCAAGCCTTGACTGGCTTGGGTTTCCCAGAGGCATCACACATCACAAACTCAACCCACTAACCTTTAGCAGTTAGAGAGACCTCATCCTTCAGCTTATCAACACTATCAGACATATCAGATGTTTTAGCTTTCCCCAGACCATCCTTGTGTAAGGACTGTTTATGGTAAACTGATGACATATTTACTGTTTGAACTTTAGTTTTATTTTCAAAAGCAGTTTTCACCTCAGGCATCACAGACTTGCTAGTGACTTGTCTGTGTTGCCTGTGGTGTTGGGGAGGGGTTAAAGACCTAGCAGGTGTTTTAGACCTAACAGGAGTTTTAGATCTCTGTTTTAAGGAAAACTATTTAACTTCTTGATCTAGTTCAACTTTAAGCCTAGGTGTCTGATAGCGAGGACAGTATGAAGAAATGTGACCTCTTTGTCCACAAGTAAAGCATGATCTCCTCTTAACTGGACTAGGAGATCTCTTGTGGGGTGGGGAGTACATATCAGGTGTGGGCTTTTTAGTCTCAACCTTTTGATTTTCACATTCTTTGACAAATTTTACTTGTTTAACATTATGATTACTTTGTCTTTTAAGATGATTGTGATCTTGCTTAACCGGTTTAGACTGAGTGGTTTTTGAAGTCTTAGGTTGTGTGACAGCAGATTTTGAACCCAACCCAAGAGATTCTTAAACATCCTCTTCCACCCTGTTCTCAATGATGGTTTTATCCGTTGTGCCTGAAGTTGATGTATTCTGATCAGCAACCGGAGGAGCAGGTTTAACTGTAGTGTCCGGATCACTAACCAGAGGAGTAGTCACCACATGGTCCTTGATGGGATTATTGTTAATAGGTTTCTGTTTGGTGTTCAGAAGGATCTCATGTGGTGGAGGCACAACTTTATAACTCAGCCCTTCCCCGTTGTTTCTTTCTTTAACCATGTTTTCAAGATGTGAGAGGAACTAGCTAAACTATATAGTTTTTGCTTTAAGGATTCATTTTCAACTTGTAAAACAGCTCTGTCCTTTTTAGTTTCCTCAATTATTTTTAAATAATACTTTATGTCATTTTCTTGGTTAAAAGCAACAACTTCAGTCTCTTTTAATTGTTTTCTCAGCAAGTCAATTTTCTCCTTAAAACTACTTTCATTTTGCTTTAATACTCTATTAGCCTCCGTGCAAAGTTTTAAGTCATTAACTAAGTTATCATTATGTTCTAATAATCTAGCAAATTTAAGATCGATGCTTTCCCTAAACTTATCACATTCAACACATGCATGTTTATCAAAGAGATCATCTTTCGATTCAACCTGTGCAGATGTAGAGGTGCCAGCCATGAAAGCAGCCTGGGGTTCCTGGTGTGCTGCAGATTCTGCATTTAGTTCATCGTCCACTAGTTGATCAACAGCAGCCATAGTCTCATTCATATCAGCAGTATCAAGCTCAACTGAGTTCTCCCCCTCACTAGCAGAGTCTTCGTTCAGATCATCAACCGATGCAATGTTAGCTTCACCATCAGACAGTCTTGTCCTTCATCACCCTGTGCTACTATTGCTTTGGAGTCATGGCTGGTTGATGTTGACTTTGGAGTCTTGTCCTTATCCTGCCTATTAAATGATGAGAACGGGTTGCCATTGCCTGTCTTCTTAGGTTTGACACACTCTCGCTCGAAATGGCCTTTTTCACCGCAGTTGAAACAGGTGACTTTTGACTTGTCAATTCCAAAAGTTATATCTTTTGTAGCCACCAGGTTCTGTCCCCTCTTTTTAACGAACTTCTTTGCTCTACGCACAGCACTAGCGAGAGCCCACATTATATCCATCCGTTCAAGCACAGTTTCATCAAGCTGCTCATAATCTTCATCTGCTAGATGGCAATTTCCAATCTTTCCTGCAACTAACCCATCATAAGAATGTACCACAGCAACAAGTAGATCCATATGCTCCTTAGCAACTTCAACAGTTACGTTGCCCAAATCCTCTGTAATTAACTTCATCGATTGAACTCCATGGAGCATTTAATTGGACACTTGACAATCCACCTGATTCACAACTTGAGAAAGTACTTGGAATGCTTGCAGATGTGTTAGACACGAAAGCAGTCTGCAAAGGTGTACTAGAAGACGCTGTAGTAGGAGTCATATTGTAGAGAGAAGGATTCTGAGCGTAGTTACCCTTCTTAGACTTGTACTTATGTCAAACCTCTTCCTCCCTCAATTTCAGAATAAAATCATTTATGTCCATTGACTCCAACACATTATTATATCTTAAAGTGGAAACAAATGAATCCCACTTATCAGGTAACCCATCAGCCAAACTTGCCACTTTCTCTTCCATGGACGTTTTAACCCCATGAGTGTGCAGTTCACTCATCAAATGATAGAAGTGGTCGATCACATCATCTAAACTTTCATTTCCAAAAGATGAGAAGTTATCGAATTCCTTCTTCAAAGATTTAGCCTTTAGAGACTTAAGCGTAGCATTTCCTTCATAACATTTCTCAAGAGCCTTCTATAACTTTTTGCACTGCTTGTGTTCTGAGAACTGATGGAAGTGTCTTTTGGAATGGACTGTGTCAACAAAGCATAGGCTTTCTTCTCAGCATTGTAGGCAAGTTTTTGTGCATCAGTCAAACCACATAGAGTCAATGGAACACCATCAGCTCCAACTGGCATAGTGTAGCCAGTCTCAATAGTGTTCCATAAGTTTGTGTCCACTCTATTCAGATGAATCTCAAACCGTTGCTTCCATTGAGGATATTCGTCAAGAGACAGAAGCTTTGGTGGTTTGTTGTGATTCTCGATCTCATTCTCCAAAAGCAATTGATTCTGGATCCTGGAGTCCTTCCCTACTGAGAGTGCAAAGTTCTGTGTGTCCATATTGAATTAGTCTTAAAACTTGAAAACCAACTGTGTATGCGACTGGGGATGCGACTAGGGTGCGACTGAGACTCAACTGGGCGATTGAGCTTAGTCGTGCGACAGAGCAGGCGACTAGGACAGTTGTGCGAATGAACAAACCGACTGGGCCAATCGTGCAATTGAACAAGCGACTGGGCCAATCGTGCGATTGAGCTGAACGAATGGAGTTCAGTCGTGCGATTGAGTTAATCGTGCGACTGAGACTGCTGACTTTGAAATTTTTTAAACTTTTCACGCAATTCGACCTAGAAACACAATTTTGAAAACCCTAGTAGGCTGAAACTCGAAAAAGACTAACTTTTGAACACATGCACTCGTAAAAACTGGATTTTTATGCAGAAAGAATGGATCTTTTGATTAAAAACGTTCACTTTTGTAAAAACGTGATTGAATCCATGAAGAATCAAGAACCTGGCTCTGATACAACTTGTTAGGACCGTGTACGGACGGAGTACTAACTGATTCAACGTGAAACCATATCAAATAGTGCGGAATCCTATTTGATTGGCGATCCAATCAGGGAGAACGTTAATTCGATCAAAACTAACTATGTGAATACGTTAAGAATTGATTAGAATCGATCAGAAACGTTCTATGAAGTCGGAAGGGACTCTCCGGACGAACAGGAACGACTAGGGTTAATAATTCTCCAAGTGTTCCGTTTTTTCACGAATTAAGTGGTATTTATAGGTTACAACTCTCATTCGTACGACTGAGCCATTCGTATGGCTCAGTCGTGCGACTGAGTCGTACGATTGATTCATCCGTATGACTGAGTCAGTCTTATGACTCAATTGTGCGATTGACTCAATCACATGGTTCAGTCGTGCGACTGGCCCATTCGCATGGTCCAGTCATGCGACTGAATCATAAGACTTAGTTAAACAAATTCCTTAACCTTTAATGATACAGAACTATGTCTAACAACTGTAAACCTATATAACATGTTCATATAAGCGTGTCACAATAAATCATATTAATAGATATAACATTCAACAACCATTAAACATTCAAAGAAGAGTTTTTCGTTTCATATATCAAACATTACATAAGTGTTACAAAATGAAAGTCAATTACATTGAGCTCACTAGAACTAGAATTAGGGACATGTGTACCAACAAGATTGTTAGGTCTTATGTGCCCAAGACACATACAAGATTGATGTGGTTAGTACGTTATGATCCAAGTCTGGTCATACCCAATAACAAGCTAAGCAACACCAATAAATATTTATTTGTTGATATGATCAAGCAAATAAATATTGATACCAATTTAGAAAATGGGTTTTCTAAATTATTACATTTGAAATAGAATAAATTATATAGATAATTTGTTCATGAGAAATTATTTGTATTATTATTTAAGTAGGTTAAATAATAACAAATAAGAGTGTGGTTGGGTTATAAAATTTAAAGAGGTTAATTTTATAAACTTATACTAAATAATACGTGATAAAAATTTCAAATGGGTGGGAACCCATTTGAATAATTTCAGCCGCCCCTTGGTGGTTCTCCTTGGGATTCTTTGTCTTGAATTATTACAAGACATTAACCCATATTCACACAACACTCAACCTACTTTCTCTCTCACACACCAAGTGCAACTCTTTCTTCCTCCTTTCTCCTTGCAATTTTCGGATTAAGAAGAAGGCCAAGAAGAAGATTTGGTGTCCAACTTCCTAACAAGTTAGGTGTGTTTGAAAGGCTTGTGGGTATACTAGCTTGAGGTCTTCTTATTTGTAGGCTTCCATTCAAGAACATCATCTTCTTCATCTATTATCCATCTCACATCTTCTTGTTCTTAGAAAGGTAGTATTCTAAGAACACCCTATGGTTGGTTTAGTTTGATAGCATTTGTTTTCACATATATGATCCTTGTTCTTGGGTTTGTCTTCTTGAATATAAAATAGTTTAGTTTTAGCACCTAAAACATGTTTTATATCTCTAAATATCTGCTATGTTGTGCTTAAATGGTTAAACAATCTTTGATAAACATGTAACAAACCCAACATAAAGTTGGATCGATTCTCCCTCTCGTGTATCCATGTTGGATTAAGTGTTGTGATAATGTTTCATACCAAATTCTTGGAGCTTGATGAACTCCATACAAGGCTTTGCTAAGCTTGTACACACGATGTGGAAATTCTGAATCTTCAAAACCCGGAGGTTGCTTCACATATAGATCATCGGTGATTGGACCATACAAGAATGCACCTTTAACGTCCATTTGATACACTTTGAATTTCAGTAATGATGCATAAGCCATGAAGACACGAATGGATTCAAGTCTTGTAACTGGAGCAAATACTTCATCATAATCAATACCCTCTTCTTGAATGTATCCTTGTGCAACAAGTCTCGCTTTATTTCGAATAACGATTCCTCGATCATCTATTTTGTTTCTAAACAACCATTTTGTGCCTATAGCATTTTCCCCTTCAAGTAAATCCACAAGATTCCACACTTCTTGTTTGCAGAATTGCAGTAATTCTTCTTGCATAGCCTCAATCCAATCATTGTCCTTTAACGCTTCGGTAACGATTTTAGGAACAACTTGAGAAAGAAAACACGAGTATAAGCAAAGGTTTGCTTGTTCTGATTTACTTCTCGTCGCTCTCTCATTCAATGGACCAATAATCTAAGATGTTGGATGGTTCTTGTGAATACAAGATGTCAGAATCTCATTTCCTTGAACATTAACATCCAGATTTGTTTGATTCAAGTTAGAGAGCTGATGAAGTAGACTAGAAGAATGTGGATTGAAATTTGGAACTTGAGTAGGTGAGTTGATAAAGTAATCAAGATTACCAGTATCAACTGCATCACCAGAGATGGATGCTGTTCTAGACTCAGGTTGTACAAATTCAGTACCATCATTAGGAACTGGTTAAGAAACATCATGACCTTCTAACACTGAATGATCTGAATCTTGATTAGATTGATCATTTTCATCGAATCGAATCGTTGAATCCTTGAAAAAAGAGACGAATGGGTAATCTGGGCTTTGATCATCTGGGTCGTCTGAATCTGAGTCATCACTGAAAGAACAAAGATCTCCTTGAGCTTTCTTCTTACCTGTAGAATCAAGCAAGTTAGATTGATCAAACAAGTTAGAATGAAAAGAGTTTGACAATGAATCTAAATCAAATAACCAAGCAGGACCATTTGAAATTGATGTAAAAGAATTTTCCAAGAAACTAACGTTGAATGTTTCAATTATAACATTAGTCCTAGAGTTATAAACTCGATAGGCTTTTGAAACAGATGAATATCCAACAAAAAATCCATTATCATATTTTGCTTCAAATTTTCCTAGATGATCACTTGAATTTAGAATCATGACTGGACAACCAAAAGATTTAAGGAAATCTATGTTTGGTTTCCTGCCAAACATCAACTCGTATGGAATTTTTCAGTTTATGTTTCACGATTAACGTTCAATTCTGGACGAAACATGCAGTTGAGATAGCTTCATCCCAGAAAGTGATTAGAATTTTAGCATCTGCTAACATAGATCGTGCAACCTCAAGCAGTGTTCTGTTCTTCCTTTTAGCAACTCCATTTTGTTGAGGAGTTTTGGGAGCACTGAACTGATGAGCTATTCCTTTCTCTACACAAAATATGTCAATATTAGCATTTTTGAATTCCGTACCATTATCACTTCTTATTATCTTCACTTTTTGATCTAATTGATTTTCAACTTTAATGATAAATTCTTTTAATAATTCAGTCGTTTCAGAATTAGCACTCAAAAAGAAAACCCATAAAAATCTTGTATAGTCATCAATGATAACTAAACAATATAATTTTCTTCCAATACTCTTGACATTGGTTGGTCCAAAGAGGTCCATGTGCAACATCTAGAGTGGTTTGGAATTTGAGTTTATCGGCTCGGTCTTATAAGACACTCTATGTTGCTTTCCCTTTAAACATACTGAGCAGTGATCAGTCGTTGCAAACTTCTTGGATGGAAGTCCAATAATATGATTTCTTGCTACAAGCTTGTTCATGTTCTTGAAGTTGGAATGCCCGAGACGTCTATGCGAAAGCTGACTTTTATCATTTGATGCTTTAGCAATGAGGCAAGTTGTTTCTGTTGATGGATCAACTTGAGACTATCCAGTTTCTATACATCTCGATCCCCTTCAGCTTTAACAATCACCAAATCCTTGCTAATCTGAAATCCTGGCTTCAAGACATAACAGAAAGAATCATCAAATAGAACAGAATATGATTTATCGCATATTTGAGATAAGCTTAAAAGATTAAAGTTCAACTGAGAACAGAAGTTGACTTTATCGACGCTTATTATCCTATTGGATACTGTTCCTTCTCCTATTATCTTTCCACCTGCATCGCTACCAAAGGCGACATGCGTTCCATCCTTTAACTTAAAATCTTACAGTAAGGCATGATTGCCTGTCATGTGCCGGCTACACCCGCTATCCACAAACCAAGTATTTAGTGGTCTTCTCGGACGTACCGGCACAACAAAGAACAAGTTGAGGTATCTACCCAAGCCGAGATGGTCTTGGGTTTTCCAAATTTATCAATAATGGTAAATTACTTGAAATGAAAAGTATTCAAATCTGGCTTGTTCTTAATGAATTTACTAATTTTGTTATGCATTTTTTGTGGATTATTTTTGTAAACATTCATACTAGTTGATTGACCAACTTTTGAAAAATATTGATTACCAACATTTTTATTAGTCATTCTTACAGATCTTGGTATGAATTATTCGTTCAGAACTTGTTTTGGTCTCACATAATTGTTCCTTTGGAAAGACCTTAAACCTAAAGAAGGTTGGTTAGTTAATCTTTGAAATCCGTCAGTTTGATTTCTCAGATACTGAGGATTAACATAACCTTTGCTCAAGTTTGAATTGGCAAATCCTCTCTTAGGTGAACCCTTCCTAAAGTACCAATTTTCAGTGCTGTGAGTTCTTTTATCATAATAGGTACAGTATTTGTTGAAATAACAATCTACTGTGGAATGATTCCTCATGTCACAAATGTGACAGTACTTATAGAAAAAGCACTCAGCAGTATTATGAATGTACATATCATAATTTTCATAGTACATTTGTGGAGATTTAAACAGTTGCTTGTTAACATTTGATGTTGACGCAATATTTGATTCTTGCTTATATTTTGGCATCAAAAAGTTAAATTGTTGTTTTTGATTTGTCAATTTTGCTTTTGAGTTGACATTTTGTTCTTTGACAAATTACTTTTCATCTTTTGTTCATGAACTTCCTTTTTGGATTCCTTAGGAACAAATCTTTTAGTAACAGTGGAAGTCTTAGAATCTGAACCCGTTTTCATATCAGAGTGAGATTTGTTCTTAGGACTTAGTTTAACTTCTTAAAGAGAGTTCATGTTCAACAAACCAGCAGACACAAATTTTATAGGTTTGAGTTTAGTTGCTTGATTTGTTGGTTTTATCAGATTTTCTTGACATTTGTTTTCATCATTTTTGGCTTTACATGATTTTCTTCTTCTTCTTTGATTCTTTTATTTAGAAGAACTTGGTTTAATTTTAGATTGAACATCTTCAGGTGAAGATTCTTTTTATTATCTTTCAGTTTTAGATCAACAGAATTTGAATCTTCTGATGTTCCTTCTTCAAGTTTTGCTTTTTCTTTACTTTTAATTAACACTTCTTCCAACATAGATT
Organism: Flaveria linearis; assembly: GCA_024085815.1. Lineage (NCBI taxonomy): Eukaryota > Viridiplantae > Streptophyta > Magnoliopsida > Asterales > Asteraceae > Flaveria > Flaveria linearis. Next base: position 39,054,523 of record CM044009.1, on the reverse strand, counting down.
TTGTTGGAGCATAAGATTTCTGATTTTTTTGTTTAGGTTCATATGATTTGATTTTTATGGGATGACCATTTTTGATATTTTTATCGTCCTTTTCTTCAAAGATTCTTATATTAGCTTTTTCTTCTTCATTGTCAGAATTCTTGTTTTGTTCTGAAAAGCTTTGAGTTTAGCTTTGTTTTCCAAAGAATGATCATGCGTGTTAAAGTTTTCTAGTAGAGTGTTGGTTACTGATTTGGGCATAGGTTTTGTAGATACATGTGTACCTAGTTTCTGAGCTTAATGTAATATGTCTTTATTGTCTTACACATATGTAATTGAATGGGTACTTTGATGTAATACAATGTGTGGTTGTGCTTATAATGTTATTTCATTGATTAGTAGTTTAACGCTTATTGAAATGAATATATAGGTTTGTGGTTGTTTTGAATTAATCTGAGTAATGCAATGATTAAGAAATATATTCAAACTTAGTAATATGAAGTTCTCATGCGAATGGCCCATGCTAATGGAACATACGCATGAACAATTTCATGCGAATGACTCAGTCGCACGACTGAACCAGGAGACTGGATCAGTCGTATGATTGTAACATAAGATTGGCTCACTCGCACGACTGAACACTCAGTTGTGCGAATGGATCAACCGCATGGTTCAATCGTACGACTGAACCATACTTGTGGTTCAGTCGCCCGAATGAGAAACACTAACCTATAAATACCACTTAAATCGTGAAAAAAAACACTTGTATACATACGTACCCTAGCCATCCAGAGACCTCTAAGAACCTGTTCCAAGTTCACAGATCGCACTAGATCGATTACCAATCGTTCTTAACGTTTAGATTCAATATACAAATAGGATTCCGCACTATTTGATTCGGTATACACGTATATCAGTTAGTACATCATCCAGTACACGATCCCTAACAAGTGGTATCAGAGCCTTGGCTCTTGATTTACGTGTGATTCAATCGTTTTGATATAAAAATTGTCTTCTTCCACTAAAAACACAATTCTTTTATGTCAAATGGTGTTTTAGACGTCTCTAGTTCTTAAAGTTAATTTTTCCCAGCATACGGCAATTAGGGTTAGTGAAAATTCGTGTATTTGCGTCTAAAATACCTTAAACCTTCGAATTTTCAAAATCCAGCAGCTTCAGTCGCCTGATTGACTCAATCGCACGATTGAGTTCATACGCATCCCTCATACGCACGATTGGACTCATTCGTACCTTCATTCGTATGACTGAGCAGTCTATTCACATTGTTCAACCGCACTTGTTCATTCGCCCGATTGATTCATCCGCATTGGTTCATTCGCACGGTTGAGCCATTCGTATTGTTCAATCGCCCGAATATCCCAATCGCACACCTTCATTCGCAAAGTACAAAAGTTTGTTTCAAAGTTTAAAGTTAATAGTAATGGAGGACCAGTATTCAGCGTTCACAGTAGGGAGAGATTCAAGGATCCAGAACCTGTTGCTTCTGGAAAATGAAGTGGGGAATCACAATAAACCACCTAAGCTAATCACGTTAGATGATTATCCATAGTGGAAGCAAAGATTTGTGATTTACTTGAATGGTGTAGATCCCAATCTGTGGGAGTCAATAGAGATGGGGTATAGTATGCCTGTAGGTGCAGACGGTGTCAAACTTACAGTTGGGGGATGACTGATGGACAAAAGGTTAAGTACAATGCTGAGAAGAAAGTCTATGCATTGCTCACTCAGTCAATTCCGAAGGACATTTTCCATCAATTTTCTAAGAACAAGCAAGTAAAGAAGCTGTGGGATGCATTGGAAAAGAGGTATAACGGTAATGCATCGTTACAAGCTCTAAAGGCTAAAACATTGAAGAAGGAGTTTGACAACTTCTCGTAAATGGGCAAGGAGAGCTTGGACGATGTAATTGATCGGTTCTACCACTTGATGAGTGAGCTGCACACTCATGGAGTGAAAACATCTATGGAAGACAAAGTGTCGAACTTTGCTGATGGTTTGCCAGAAAAATGGGTTTCTTTTGTCTCCAACCTCAGACAGAATGATATGCTCGCAAAGTTAGACATCAATGATTTCATTCTGAAGTTGAGAGAAGAAGAATTAAGGATGAAATACAGAGCCCAAAAGTCTTCTTATGATCAGAATCCGGCACTGTACAATACGACTCCACAAGGCAAAACGTCCGGAGCACCACTTCAGACGGCTTTTGTGTCAAGTTCAACTGGTCCTTCTCAAGACTCTACTTCAGGGTCAGAAACGTCAGGGTCATCTGGTACCCAATACATTGCAACTGAAGCAAATGCTACAAAACTTAAGACAGAGAATCTCGGTAATGTGACAGTAGAAGTAGCAAGAGAGCACATGGATCTTTTAGCAGCTATAGTTCACTCCTATGGTGGACTAATTGCTAGGAAAATAGGGAACTGCCATCTTGCAGATGAGGACTACGAACAGGTGGACGAGACAGAGCTGGAAAGGATGGATATAATATGGGCCTTAGCAAGTGCTGTCCGGAGAGCTAAGAAGTTAGTCAATAAAACTGGACAGAACTTGGTTGCTACTAAGGACACAACTTTCGGTTTTGACAAGTCCAAGGTTACCTGCTTCAATTGTGGGGAAAAGGGGCACTTCAAATGTGAGTGTGTGAAGCCTAAAAACACAGGAAATGGGAATCCTTTCTCATCTTCCAATCCTCAGGATAAACCCACAGTTAGTCCTACTTCGTCAAGCAAGGATCCTAAAGCCTTGACTGCTCATGATGACGAAGGACAAGATTGGAGCTTTCGGTTTGTGTCTCCGGGAGAATCCGACATTGCTAGTGTCGAGGACTTAGATGACAAATTAGCAAGTGAGGGTGATATTGCAGTTGAGCTCGCTATATCAAACATTGAAGAATATGCAACTGTGATTGTTCATCTACCTGAAGAAGGGGCAAGTTCAACAAGTCCAGAATTTCCAGAACAAGAAACGTCAGACTCTGCTTTGATGGCTGATTCAACCACTCCCTCTCAGGTAAGTACCACTTCTCAACTTTTCAATAATCATGCTTGTTCTGATTATAATAAATTTAGGGAAAGCATTGATCTAAAATTTGCTAGGTTATTAGATCACAATGATAGCTTAGTAAAGGACTTACAACTGTGCACAGAAGCCAATAGAGTTTTAAAACAAAATGAACACAGTTACAAAGAAAAGATAGATTTTTTGAAAAAACAGCTTAGGGAAACAGAAGTAGTAGCCTTTAACCAAGCTAATGACATTAGGTACTATCTAAACTCCCTAGAAGACACTAAGAAACAGAAGGCGGTTTTAGAGTAGAAGTAAATTCTCTAAGACAAAAACTGCATAGTTGGACAAGTTCCTTTCACATTGTCCAACACTTAGTGAGAGAACGTAACAATGGGGGAGGGTTTGGGATATAAAGTGGTTCCACCACCACCTGAGACCTTGATGAATACAAAAAGTAAACCAATAAATAATAACCCAATCAAGGATCATGTAGTGTCCACTCCTCTAGTAAGTGACCCAGATTCCACATGTAAACCTATTGAATCTGGCACTAAACTAAAGGAGGACACTTGAAAATCACAAGGTAAAATGACATGTGTCAATCTGGACAAACATTTGAAAAGGTTAAAGTTAAGTCTGGTCAACCAAGTCTAATTCTGAACCCAAAAAGACCAAACATGTTAACCACCTCGTGCTTCATGTTTAAGTCCAGAGAAACAAAAGGTAAAAGATGTTACAAACGTTCAAACAATTAATTTTGTTAAATCAGATAAAACATCTAAGCAAGAAATGTCAAAACCCATACAAAACAATGTCACACGGTTGTCCCATACTTCTCCACAGAAACATTTAAATCGTCAAGTTGAAAGCAGATCATGTTACAATTGTAGAAAGTATGGACATATTGCATCTTATTGCCCTTATTATCAGACGTCAAAGAAGAAGGTAGAACTTTATGACACTAAAGTGAGCTCTTCCAAAAGAAGATCCATGACTCCACCAAAAAGAGTTAGTGAACCTAAAGTTCAACCTATCAACCAGTCATCTGTTTACCACAAACAAGCCTTACATAAGACTGGCTTATGGAAAGAGAAATCTGTTCATGAATCTGATAATGAGAACAAGAAGATCATAGATCATCCCTCACCCTCAAAAGGTGAATGGGTGGAATTTATGATGTGTGATGCCTCTGGGTCACCCAAGCCAGTAAAGGCTTGGGTCCCTAACCTGAACTAATGTTTTCAATCGAATGTGCAGGGTGTTCGCTATAGTGCTGAAACCAACACGTGGATTGTCGATAGCGGAGCATCCAGGAACATGACGGGGAACAGGGCACTCCTATCAAACGTCAAACAAATAAAAGGAGGCCATGTTTCATTTGCTGAAAACAAAGGAGGGTATATCACAGCTCAAGGGGAAGTGGGAAATCAGAAAGGAAAGTTTGACAAGGTAAACTATGTTCAACAACTTCAAAATAACTTACTTTCTGTATCGCAAATTTGTGATAAAGGGTTTAAAGTAGTATTTGATAACAAGAAGTGCTATGTCCTGAAAAAGGACTATGTTATCCTGGAGGACCAAGTCTTAATGTCTGCCTCAAGATATAATGACCTTTATGTCTTGGATCTATGAAAGGCCTCCACAACGGATCATCAAGTTCAGTGCTTCTTGTCAAAGGCTACTAAGAAGGACTCCATCTTATGGCATCGGAGAATAGGACACATTAATCCACGGAAGATGAATCACTTGATCCAGAATGATCTAGTGAGAGGAGTTAACGTCAAAAACTTCCAACTTTCGGATTTCTGTATGGCGTGCAAGAAAGGCAAACAGACGAAGAAGTCTCATAAGGAAAAGAAAGTTCATTCCATCGAAATTCCTCTTGAACTTCTTCACATTGATCTGTTTGGTCTAGTCAGTACAAGAAGCATCGCAGGCGACTTGTACTGCTATGTAGTTACAGATGACTACTCAAGATTCTCTTGGGTGATGTTTCTGAAATCAAAATCAGACACATTTGAGTCATTTAAAGAGTTAGTAACTACACTGGAGTCTCTCTACAAGCTAAAGGTAAGACAAGTCCGCTCAGACAACGGAACCAAGTTCAAGAATCAATGGATGGAGGCTTTCTGTAAAGAAAAGGGAATTGTGCACCAGTTCACATTCTCCTACACTCCTCAGATGAATGGTGTTGCTGAGAGAAAGAATCGCAGCTTAATAGAGACAACACGGACAATACTAGCAGACTCGAAGCTGCCTATCCAATTCTTGAATGAGGCAGTTGCCAATGCATGTTAAACGTTAAATCGAGTTCTGGTAGTTAAACATCATGGAAAGACATGTTACGAGTTACTTCAACGACGTAAACCAAATCTAGAGTATCTCGAACCGCTTGGCGTACCGTGCACACTACTAAAGAAAAATCAGGAGGGAAAGTTCAGTGAGAAGGCTGATGAAGGAATCTTTCTTGGATACAACTTACCGAATAAGAGAGTCTACAACAACTCAACGGGTCAAGTAGAAGTGTGGTGTAATGTTGACGTTCAGAGATATACCACCCCTCGTACTGGAAAAGGACCCGCCTTCTTTTTCGACTATGATGGTTTCTTCAAGTCCTTCAACATCCCTCTCTCCACCTCTGATGATGACTTGGCTACCAAATGATGTTTGAGGTCTTAAACACACCATCATAAGATGCCACATAATCTGGTTCACAAGGTGAATCGTCTAACCAGTCAGGGGGAGCACTCGAGGTAACTGACTCCTCCTCTGATGATGAAGCTGTGGAGAATAACCAAAACAATAAGGAGGAATAGGTTCCCATTCCTGCCAGTCCACAAGCATCTGACATGGATGCCTCTGCGTCTTCGGAGCCTCACACTCCTACTGCCTCAGATACCGAACCAAACGTTCATAATCTTGATTCTGAGGTAGTTCTTCTCCCCACTCCTGGATCACGCCTAAATGTCTGTCATCCTCTGGACAATGTCATTGGGGATGTCAGATCTGGAGTTCAGACGAGAAATCAGCTATATTCAGCTGATTATGCATCGGTAATGGAAAAAGGATACCTTCATGTTGGAGCATATCGTTGTTTTGTCTCAGTTTGAGCCAAAATACATCAGTGAAGCCCTGAATGATGAGGCATGGGTGAGTGCCATGCAAGAAGAGCTTCTGCAGTTCAAGAAGTTAGGAGTATGGACTCTCATGGATAGACCTAAAGGAGCTAAGGTTATTGGAACCAAATGGGTCTTGAAATGCAAGAAAGATGACCAAGGAGTCATAATCAGAAACAAGGCTCGACTCGTAGTTCAAGGATTTCGACAAGTCGAGGGAATTGATTACAATGAAGTATTTGCATCGGTGGCAACAATGGAAGCAATCCGTATCTTCCTAGCCAGCTGTTGACATCTCCGTTGACATCTTTGTTGAGAAGCTAATGTTTAGATCTTCAAGATCATGTGTAATGCCAGCTGTTGACATCTCTGTGGTAAGCTGCACATATCTGTTCATCATCTGATTGATGGTCTCACCAGATAGATGTTGAAAAAGCTCTAATTGCCTCTTCAGTTTTTGCTTTTTGAGATTTTGTATCTCTTTACCACCTTCACAAATGGTCTTTAAAGCTTTGTACATTGTGTAACCAGTTTGATATCCATCAAGCCTAGCTAGGACTTCAAGAGGTAGTCCTTTACACATCAGAGAGTAAGCTTTGATATCATTCTTAACCTTTCTCTGATCATCACCTTTCAGACCATCTTCAGGGTAGGGTTCTGGTGAATGTTTGGTATAGACAAAACCCCTATCAGGCCCATCAGTTGTTATAGGAATATATGATCCTTTTTCTATAGATTTCCAAAGATCAGTATCAATGGAATTCAGGTGATGTTTTAACTTAAGTGACCAATTTTTAAAATTTGCTATGTTTTTAAGCTTAGGAACTCTATTTTCAGAATCTTCTAATTTCACCATTTTTATATTTTGATTTTAAGAAGAAGAGATATTTTTGTTGTTTTTTAAGTTTTTGAATTAAAGAAATGAATTAAAATATTTTTGGATTTTTCAAGTTTTTAAGAAAAAAAAATTTTCTAAGTGTTGAGGCTGATGCGCCTAAACAGTGTTGAAACGCCCCAATGGTTGTGGTACTTCTGGCTTTGACCTAGAAACGTCTAAGGGATTGCCTTAGAGAAATTATCAAAAACGCCCAACTAGATGCGCCTGAACAGTAGTGATGTGTCCAAACAATTGTCAGACGCCTGGGAGTAAAAACACCCAAACAGTTCTAATGCGCCTAAATAGTTGAAATGAGCCTAGAATTAGATAGAATCTGGGTAATTCCGAAGTGTCCACACAGTTGAAATAAGTCTCAACGGTTGTAAAACGCCTGACCTAAAAACGCCTAACAGTTGTAAAGCGCCTGAACAGTTGTCAAGCGCCTAAACACTTGGGCAATTTTCAGCAGTTTTTCAACCCTAATGCGCCAAATTCAACATGTTCTTATGAACATAACGAACTCAAATTTTCTGAAATTCTTCAAAACTTGATGAATTGATTTGAAATCTTCCAATTCTGAGATTTTATATTGATTAACAATCCTTTCACTTCAATTTCTTCAATTACAAACAACAAATCAGTGTTCTACTCGATTTTCAGTTCGAAAATGAAGACAATTTCCGAACACATATTCGAGCAATTCACTGAAATTGGATGAATTAAATTGATAATTGTGATTCCATTCATGTTTCTGATGATGAAACACAACTGAAATCAACAATATATCAATCGAATTGCTTATCAATCATAGATTCAAGTGATTTTTGAGTTTGCAAGTTCGTACAAGCTCAATCACTGAACCAACAGCTCTGATACCATTTTATAGGATCAAATGTATAGATATGTGATGATATTAGAAGGCAATTCAATCAAATACAAACACAGTAATCAAATCAATGCACAAAATGAAGAAAAATTCATAAAAGTTTCTTGATAATAGCAAAGACAATTACAAGTGTAAGTAGCAGTTCGTTCAAGTCTCTCTTCTCCACTACACTAAACTATCTAAGCTATTTATACTAATAATAAACAAAGGAACTAATATTTACAAAACTAGTCCCTATACTATGACAAAACTTATACAAAGACAAATAAAGACAACATGTTAATCTTTAAGAAGTACTAACACACTTGTTGAAGTGAGAGCCTCTTCCATATGGACCTCCTGAACTTGTTCAGGTAGATCCACCTCAATAGTGGGTGTTTGATATGTGATATACATGGGTGATGCTGGGGTACTCATCTCTCCTTGTGCAGGGGTGGAGAAGAGAGACTCGTAGTACTCGCTAAAGCCCTTGTCTTCATCATCATAGAATTTTAGGTTCGGTATGGGTTGGTTAAGGTCTAAAGGTTGGGGATGGTAACTTTCCCCTGAAGGTTGTTCACTAGAGTTTTGAGCCTCTGAGTGAAGGCTTAAGACTGTTGGGGTTGTAACCTCAGCACTGATCCTTGGTGAGATGGAAGTGGTTTGCTCCTCAGGGGAAGTGGGAGCTCTAGTGTCCACTTTCTCCTGTATGGGTGAGGATATGGGGGCCTGCACAAGCTAAGTAACTTGTGCAGTGGTTCGTTTGGATTTTCTTGTATAGGTGATGGCTATTTGAGGTTCTGTGGGTGGTTGAGAAATAGAAGGTGTGGATTCAACACTAGCTAGTGCTACTAGGTTGTCACCTTGAGCAATGAGCTCTAGCATTTTTAGGACAACGGTTGTTTCTCATAATTTTAAAGATGCCAGGCCCTCATCTGTCCTATTTTCGGAGCATTACCTGTTCCCCTTAACTGTGAGCCTAGTTCATAGTTAAGAATGTGCTGGACATATCTAAGGAACATGTAATATTCTAAGGAGTCTAAGTTGATTGACTTATGAAGATGCCATTGTTAACATGCTTCACTTGAATTCCTCGAAAGAAATTGAGTTCCCCCATGGCACTCTTTTCAAATCTATTCTTTATCAGCTTCTCAAAGTCTTTGCGGAGCTTTGGATTAGTTAACCAAAAGATAATGTCATCTACATAAACTTGAACCAGCATCAAGTCAAGTTGGATCATATGAGGCTGGTGCAACCAAAACAACACTTAGAATAATTTTGTAGTACAATTGAAGAAGTCTTCCAAAAGCTAAAGCAACTCTTTCGAAGACAAGTTAAAGATCTTCCGAAGTTTAAAGTATGAAGAGCTTCCGAGGGAAAACTAAGTCTTTCGAGACTAACTAGTTTTCCGTCCAAAGTATATGAAGAACTTCGAAAGATAGAGCTAAGTCTTCCGAAGAATGAAGTCATGAAGACCTGTAGAAGACTTGGAAGAAGTTTATTCTTCCAAAGGATAAATGGCCTCGGAAGAACTTATTCTTTTGAAGCCATTTACCTTGGGAAGAACCAACTATGAACCAGTGGACAAAAGTATGGGTTATCTAACATCCACTACCAACTCTGAGATACTGCATGGCGCTTTCCCACACCCATTTTGTTGACCATACTTTATTCCACTGTTCACCTTTATTAATTAGTATAGTTACCATCTTTAGTTAGTGAGAAAAGGTAAGTCATGTACCTGTCATGACTACCAAATCTAGGATAGTATTTTATCTTAGATACTTTACTTCTAGCAATGTAGTATTTGTTTAGTTGTAAATTCCAGCTGGTCATCCAAGTATAACCAACTGCAGATAGTAGGTTACATAGTTTCTTATTGTAACTCATCAAACCATCCTTGTAAGAGTCCTGTAACACTGAGTTGAGAAGTAATATATACAAGTATCTTGAAAACCATTATTGTGTTTATTAACTTATTATATTATTGTCAACTTAGTTTGAGATTCCGTTTTATCAACCGAGTGAGACTTAGTGAGTTTTTAAGGTAAATCTTGTGTTGAGAGACCAACACTGATCCTGTAATTAGTATCAGCGCTTCTTAGGCTCTTAATTGTGAGATCTAACCATCCCAAATCATCCTTGTTTTCACACTTACTTCACTCAAAATGGTTCTCAACCAGAAATTTTCTGAGACTGAGATGGGAACCATGACAAAGGCCCCTATTATCACTCTTGATAATTTCAGAGCCTGGTGTCAACGTATTGAAGGCTTCATCAAGTATCAAGATAGCTGAATGTGGAGATCAATAACTCACAGTCCCTACAAGCCAAATGTAGCATATGCAACTGGTAATGGTGCTATAATTGAGAAAGCTATTGAAGACTACTCAGATTAAGACTTTAAGAAGATGGACATTGATTGCAAAGCAATGACTGTATTGCTTATAGCCATACCTAACTCTATAATGGTAGGCTTTGAGCACTGCAGTTCATCCAAAGAACTCTTTGATGCTTTCATATTGATGTACTCTGGTTCCTCTGAATCCAAAGAGTCCAAGAAAGATTTACTCAAGCAAAAGTTTGAAAACTTCACTTATATAGTTGGTGAAACTTTGAGCCAACAATACTTCAGATACATGGACTTAATCGCATCTTTTCAGTATATGAGAATGACTCTTGAGAAGAGAGACATAGTAAGAAAGTTCATGAGTGCATTTCATCATGAGTGGACATTCTATTGTGTCTCTATCAAGAAAACTGAGAATTTAAACACTCTCACCATGATTGAACTATGGGATCCTTGATGGATACCGTATGGAGATGGAGACTCAGAAGGGCCATCAAGTGAATAGAAGCTCAAACCCTCCTGTCAGCAATGCTCTACATATTGTTGAAAGATCAAGAACTCCCCAGCCCAAGATGTACTTGAACTAAAACCAACAGCCATCATACTCCTCTGGGCCTTATATCATATTTCCTGAGACACCCAGGTCTCAACAAGCTCAACAAAATCCTTTATAGGATAGTTGTGCTTTTGTTTTAGGAAATGAGCACTCTGGATATTTTTAATTTTGTTTTGATGATCTCGAGTGTTTTAGCCCAGATGACGAGGAATACATGGAAATTTTCCAACAGATGGTTCTTTTAAGCTACCGAGTAAAGAATTCTTTTTGAGAGAACTGGAAGGCAATTCCCTCGAAGCCTAACAAACAACAAGTTTGGGTTTGATAAGTGAAAAGTAAAGTGTTACAACTGTAACCAACTCGTTCATTTTGCAAGGGAATGCAAGGCTCATAGATCTAATCCTGGAGCAGCTCAAGCCTCCCAACATCATGCTACCCTAAAGGCTGTCGCCAAGCCAACTGAGCAGCAAACTGCAGTTGTTGCTCAAGAGGTTGATTGGAGCTTCATGGTGTAAGATGTCACCCTTGCTCAAGCTCTCATGGCTGAAACTGAAGACACCAAGGTATATGAACATCTCTGTACCCTAGCCTATATAGCTAAGGTTAAAAATATTAAGTCTAATATTGAGTCCTTAAACATACTAAAATCTGATTTTAGGATAGCAGAATCTGACTACAAATTCAAAATTAAAGAGGTAAGAAAATTGTATCTTCTTTAAAACATGAACACTCAAACTACAAGGCTTAAATAAAAGATTTACTCTTCAAGTTGACCGAGGCTCAAGCCCAGCTAGTAATAGCTGTGGCTAAAACAAAGAAATATGCTATTCAAGGGTAGAACTTCAACACCATCCTTGCATCATCTTTCCACTCAAAGGTGTGTTATCAAAACAAGAGTGGGTTGGGAACCAATGAAACAGCTCCACCACACTCTTATGTGTCTATTAGACAACCAAGATGTGGTACTGATAAGCAAGAGGTTCTAACTGTTGACCCACTACTCAATGAGCAGAAGAATGATGCAACAATGGTGACCACCATAGTAAAGGATAAGATAGAAAACCTCATCCACACAGCTGATGATCAACCCCTGACCACCAAACATAGAAAGAAAAAAATCAGGGCAATAAGAAAAACTGCCAAGAAGGTGGTTGAGTGTAAGTTGAAATAGACGCAAGGCAAAAGGGTGTATTCATCTCTGCTAGATTCTAAGTGGCTGGAAACTCTGATTCAGGAAAGGAGTGTAGTACCAGTACTCCTATTCAGTTGAATAATAAGAAGTTAAAGGGGAAGGCTGTTGAAGAAGAAAAGAATTTCCAGAAACAGCAACCCTCATGCCCCATCAAAGTTAACATTGATTGCATAATTTGTGGCCTGCATAACCACATGGCTAAAGATTGTTACTACAATCCAACAATCACATATTATGCAAACAATGTTAAGAAAGAAGGAGTCAAGGAAGGTTTCACATCTGGACCTTATCATATAGTTGAAGTGTTAAAGAAAGGAAAGCTTGTTTCTGAAGCCAAGTTGCTTTCGGAAGAAACTC